>CM034619.1:31356320-31956320 GCA_020080225.1 Gynochthodes officinalis
TACAATTTTAACTTTTTATAAATTAATTAATTAATAATAATGTCATATTATGATTTTTTACACTATAATAATGCCTTTATTATAGATTAAGAACATTTGATCAAACACTTTTATCATAGAAAAGTCAAAATTTATTAAATCAGGCTTCACAACCAATTTAGGAGAAAAAAAATCCTAATAATTCTAATTGTAAAAACATTTGATCAAACACTTTTATCATAGAAAAGACAAATTTTATTAAATCAGGCTTTACAACCAATTTAGGAGAAAAAAAATCCTAATCATTCTAATTGTAAAATTTGCATAGAGAGACTATTCTTATGAACTAAATGAAGTTACATAGTAATGAACTTTTAATCAAAGCCCAAACATAAAGATATAAAGTATTTAATATTCCAAAAAAAAATTCAATTAAATAATAATTTTGAACTTTTTACTTAAAATTGAAGATGTAATCTCCAAATATAAAAATCATTCAGAGCCAAGCAAAACAAAGCAATTCCTACAACAGAAAAGAACACATAATAAATAGAGAAAAAAAAAATATTGAGTTAATGAATGATTCCCCTTTTGGTTATTGTTCCTTTCTGATACCACTCTATGAACGCCCTTAACCCCATAGATGAGGCTCCTATTTTCAGCCAAGACATGATAATTTCCCATCAATAAAAATTAAGATGCTTTATTCCTTCTCTGGTGATTTTTTTTTTTTTTGTGAATTTATTTGACTCTAGCAAAGCTATTTATGTGTAACTGTTTTGACTTATCAACTAAATTTGATCCTTTTAATTGTGATATTATTTGTTAATTAAAGTTTCTGTTTCAAAATTTGTGAATAAAAGTTTTGGTTCTTATCTAGATTTTTAGTTTGACTTAAAAATGGTAGTTCTTGAAATTTGATATCTGATATTGGCAGTTCGAAGGTTTTTTTTTCTTAAAGTTTATATCACTTAATATAGTCAATTTGGTAGGTTTAATAATTTCACGATACTTATTTGTACTAATTTAAGTACGAATAAAATTTATCAGGATTATCTTGATAATCCCCTTGTCAGGCATCCAATAAGAGAAAGACACATAGGATTTTTTTTAAACTTCCATCTTAAGTTTATTAGTCCTAACCACATATGAATACTTTTAACAAAAGTATTTCTTTATGATAAATCCAAAAGTTTCAACAACTAGTTATCTACAAACTAATGGTTATATTGAGAAAACCAATCGCATAATCAGGTACATTGTTGCGTGCACTAATCAAAACAAATTTGCAAAGTTGGGAAGAATGCTTGTCAATAGCTGAATTTGTTCATAATTGCACAATTCACACTTCCACTAACTGTTTACCTCTTGAGATTATTTATGGTTTTAACCCCTTGACATCACTGGACTTGACTTCTTTACTAGTGAAAGATCAATTAAATTTCAATGGAACCAAGAAAGTTGAGGTGTTGAAGAAGATGCACGAAAAAATTTGCATGCTCATTGAGTAGAAAACTAAGCAATATATGAAGAGTGTCAATAGGGGACAAAAACAAGTTGTATTTGAACTTGGAGATTGGGTTTGGATATGTATGAGAAAAGAAAGGTTTCCGATTCAAAGGCGCACAAAGTTGCATCGTCGAGGAGATGGATCTTTTTAAGTAGTGGCTTGTATCAATAATAATGCTTACATTCTTGACCTACCTAGTGAATATAGTATTAATGCTACTTTCAATGTTACAGACTTATCTCCCTTTGAATTTCATGTACATGATCATGATTCGATGATGAATCTTTTCAAAAAAAAAAAAGGGAATGATGGAGATTAAGGTGCATAAATACATGTGGATTCAAGCCTAGGTGTAAAAGAACCCAACGGAGGCGTGGATGGTTCAATTAAAGAAGTGATTCATAGACTTTCAAGTTTAAAAGACATGAATCAAGATTCACTTGAAAACATTCATGCGCCAATGATAAAGGCTAGGGCCAAGAAATTTAAATAAATATTTGATGGGTTATGATAAAAAAAATTTAAGCAAAAAAATAGTAAAAAATTAGTGATTAGAAGCCTTATTCGATTAGTGTTTTAAGTATAATCACCAATGAGAGTTTTACTTAAACCCTTTGATATATTTGGGGTCCAATTACTCTACAAAATAGGACCCTACGGTTGAATTTCCTAGTGATGACTTCCCCTAGGATTTTGAAACTCTAGTTTTGAGTATTATTGTAGTTTCCTTTTTAAATTATAGTTATTTTTTACCAACCTTTTTTTAAGGGACCTTTTAAATAATTTTCAAATTGTATTGTTAGTTAAATAACTTATTAAATTTGAGTGCAAATTCATTGGTTAGATTTCAAGAGAACTTGTCCATCCAATAGTATTTATTCCTTATTCTAAAAGTTAGTCACTCCTTGTCTTATAAATCCATAAGAGATTATGAACGCCCTTAATCCCATAGATAGGGCTCCTATTTTCAGCCAAGACATGATAATTTCCAATCAATAAAAATTGTGAGGCTGTATTCCTTCTCTTGTGTTTTTTTTTTTTTTTGTGAACTTATTTGACTCTAGCAAAGTTATTTATGTGTAACTGTTTTGACTTATCAACAAAGTTTGATCCTTTTAATTGTGATATTATTTGTTAATTAAAGTTCTTGTCTCAAAATTTGTGAATAAAGGTTTTGGTTCTTATTTGGATTTTTAGTTTGATTTAAAGTTTATATCACTTAATAATAGTCAATTTAGTAGGTTTAATAATTTCACGATACTTAATTGTACTGATTTAACTATTTAATATACTTGACAATTGTCTAACCAAGTTAATGACAAGCAATTCAATAAACTTAACAGTTTCATGATACCAAACTATACTCTTTTTAGGTAATTATTAGAGTAGTCCTTCATGTTGTCTCGCAATAATATGCTCGATGGTTTTTCAATTTATGGTGTATCATCAGGAGGAATTTTTTGATTAACATCTTGTTAGATTTTGGCCTTTGATAGGATATTGTTCAAAAAACCCAATCTAAAAATTGAAATAGTGGGTTTTACGGAGGAGGTTTCTGATCTTGCCTTTAGTAGCGATTCTTGGGTTCCTTAATCAATTAAAAAAAAATAGTGGTGGGCTTTATGTTATTAGTAGAAATTTTAAATAGTGTGAATAAAAAGTTGGAATATACAAAAAAAAATTAATATAGCAGAATACTAAATTCTTTAGAGGTTATAAACAAGTACAAACACTTTAGGTACGTCTTAGTGTACTTTTTGTAAGTTTTTTTTAATTAAAAAGTTGGCTTTAGATATACTTAGTTTAGTTCTCATTTGAGCTTCTAACAAATTCTAAGATTTTTGAAATATTAAATCAAACAAAGCACTATAGAAAGTGACTTCTAACATATTTTTACACGTTTAAAGCAGACAAAAAATATTGTACAAATTCTTTAATTATTTTTTTCAAGGAAAATAAATATAAAAACATGACCTAATTGAATGTGTTGTCTTCACGTAAACTCCATCCATTAAAATAAAAGAGTAAGTACTTTTTTAGATTTGGATCTTCGACTCCATGGTGAAATCACAAATCTCTCGAAGGAAATTATAGTAAATAAAATATATATTTATATAAAAGAAATTTCATAAAACAAAACATAAATTTTATGCATATATTTAAAGACTTTACAAATATATGAAGTCTTTTTCACTACTTAAATTTTTTTACAAAATATAAGAAGTGATTTTTGTTGCTGGTCACCCCCTATTTTCTACTCCTCTTGTACAACTATATACTTTTTCTATTTAAAAAAAAAGGTACTAAAAAAAAATTTTTTTATCTAAAAATTCAATTTTTAGATGGAAGTATTAAATATATATAATTTAAAATTTAAAATTTTAGATAAAAATTTTAAAAAATTATATATTTAATAGCATATTAAATGTATTGTACTGTATAACTAAAAAATTGTATAAAATTCAAATTGAACATTTTTCGTAAGCATGAGCGAGTATATTGTATTTCATATTAGAAAGACTGGGCACTAATTTATTTGTTCTTGAGATAAATAGTAGAGTGATTTATCAAAATATTACTGGTACAAAATAAAAATCCCACTAGGTATAACATGGCTTGGTTAATACAGTTCCCCCTAGCAAAATACAAACTGTTCACTCAATGTTTGGCGACTCCAAAGTTCACGTATAAATATTGATTTATTCCTCGTTCTCAAAAAAGTAAGTCAAAAAGAATTTTTAATATTAAAATTTATTATGATAAAAATAAATATCACTAGTAGAAATATTAATATAAATTATATAATTGACAATTATCAAATATTTTTTTTCATCTACTTTCAAATCAAATTTTTTTTCCAGCATACACAAATTCAGAAAAAAAAAATGAATGAGCAAATACTACTAATAAATGGCTGGTATGAATATCAATAAATATGAGTGGGTGGCAGAAGACCACAAAAACTGAGAGACCCATTGAATGCAGACAGTTACGATCAGAGAATACAACAAAATAACAGACACGAAACCAAAAACCGTAAATATTAAGAATTTGACATGATTTGGTACTTTGGTAGTTTAGTTGCAGAAATCTCCCTTTTCAATACAACAACACAAAACTGTGTGTGTTTGTGCTCTCTCTCTCTCTCTGCAGATTCCCTCTCCTTTTTCTTTCTCCTTCTCTCTCACGCACTCACGCACTAACGCCCTCGCTTTCTCTCTATCTCTCTCCACCGTAATAGCCTTAGAGCATCATTCCATTTTCCATTTTCCATTTTCCATCCAGCTCATTCATTCCCTTCCCGGAAGTCATTCATTCCCTTCCCTTCACTTCCGGGTTCCCTCTTACCCCTCTCCCCCCCCGACACAGACACGCACACGCACTCCCAAGAACATGAATTTCCCAATACAGAATCTTTAAATATTCACAAAACCCAATAACAAAATAACAAACTAACAAAAATCCCTCATATGCCAACTTGGCTTTGCCTCTTACAGCTGTTTTTTTTTTTTTTTTTGGGAATTTTTTTTTTAAAATTTTGTGTTTGCATGAGTCTTGAGGATGGCTAATAATTCATCGAGTATGATGAAACATCATCAAGAACCAGCAGTTCCTCTTCAGCAAATGAATTACCAACATCATCATCAGCATCGTCAGCAGCATCAGCATCACGGGGGTGGTGATGGTGGGGGTGGATCAACATCGTCACCATCAATTCAACTTCAACAATCGTCGTCTTCCTCAGTTGTTTCGTACGAGGGAAAAGGTTTAGTTTCTGGAGTTCTTGAGAGTTCTGGTGCAGCTACTGCAACAAGGTTCCAGCCTAATCTGCATGGAATGTCAATGGACTGGACCCCGGAAGAGCAGGCGATTCTGGAGGATGGAATGGTTAGGTGAGTGTTTCTATGGTGTTTTCTTGATTGAATTTTCTTTTCTTGAAATGGGATTTTATTGTTTTTGTTATTGTTATAAGTCATATTGTTGGTTCTTGTTTAGGTTATGTTTTCTTGATGGGTTTTGGTGGTACTTTTGTTTATCCTTGTTGTATTTGTTGAGTTGTTAACATGACAGTATATTTTTAAGCATTTGAACTTTGGGGTGGGGGAGGTGTTGGCGAAGGGTACTTGTTTATATTTGTTTCGATAGAGAAAGCGGCTTTACCTTCTACCTTTGTGGGAAACTACCTCCAATCTTTTACTCGTCGGTGATAGAGTCAAATTAATGTACGGTTCTTAAATTTTGTAGGTCTTTAAATCTATCTAGTAGGTTCTAGGGGCGTACCTTTATATTGATTCATAAAGCTAGCCACCCTTCTGTAAATTAGGTCAGATTATAGCTAATTTGTTGTTCTGTCCTAATCGTGTTACATGGATGAATTCCACCCTCCTCTCAATGATTCTTTCAATTCAAATGAATTGTTTTTCTGATGGAATTTACTTGCTTTTGGATTTTTGGTTTTGCGTTCAGTTGTCAGTTTCGATTGATTACTGTTTTATTTAAGCTTCAAAGGCTATACCTTGCTCATTCAGTGCCTTCCTACCGAAAAAGTTTCTGCCTTGGCTAATGAATTGAACTTAAAAGAATGTATATATATTTTCTATCACAATGAATATGTAAACTTTTAAATCATAGCAATCACAAGAATATTAACTGTTACCCCGTTATGATGCTTCTGTCAAATATACACTTAGCAGTTGGTCCTCTGTTTTTGGATGGACTCGCCTGGGTGTTGGATGGGCAATTCATTAATGAGGCCTGTTCTTTTCCACTTGTATGTGTATTCTCTAATTTTCACATGCTTAATAAAACTCAGTTTGCCAAAAAGATCGAGTGCTTTGTCATAGAAGGTTTAGATACTTATTCAACATATGATATGATCAGGTTGGGTTGCTAAAATGCTGTAATCTAGTTCTTGATATTAGATTGAAGAACAGGTACTCTTATGTAACAATAGCAGTTAGATTTGAGGCCCATGAGAATAGAAAGCATTTCTGTATCAGTTTAAATAGTTTAACAATAATGGCCGCCTTTGAAAATGACAAGTTCTGCTGCTAAGATCATAATTAATAAATGTAAGATTGTGTGTTATTGAAGTACTTGCAGATTCTGACCATAGCTTTGTAATTAATTGTCATCTGTGTTGATTTTAATGGTTTAATGCTGTCATATCTTACTTTGTTGAGAGATGATAAAGTGCATGAAGTTCTTCCTCCCAATAGTGTTGTTATTGTTTGCTATAATTTTTAAGCAAGCATAGTGTAGTGTCCCTGTGGAAATATATTCGTTCCGTGTTAAAGAGCATGGTTAAGAAACCTGAACTGCATCTGTTCCTATATGTCTATAACCATCATCACCATTTTGAAGCTCCAAGTTTAAAATTAATTTTTCTTTTAAAGTCAGACAATACTCTCATGGTTAGATCAAATGCAATGATTCATGTAATAGAATTATGCTCTTCTCTCGAAATACATGCTGGGAATACTTGCAATAGGTTGTCGGAAAGTTGCTGGTGATCAAGTTTGACCCTAGAAGGATAATTGATATTTTTTAGTGCTTGCCATTTTGGAAGCCATTATTATAAAATTCTTCAACAGATAATCTTGACAGATGTGAGAAGCTCTAGTTTTTGAGTATCTGTTGTACCCGACTTTGATTTGTTGATTTTGATGATTGACTTCTATTTGGTGGAGATATTATATTGTACTTTTAGGCGCATTGTTGATTAGTCAAAAATTGATGCACTTTTGGTCTCCAAACTCTTCAGTTGCAATATGATTGCCAGGAGTCCCAAACTTGATATTGCGTTGTAAAATATGATTGATATGTAAAGAATGTAGTAAAATCTCTATAGTTCAACTTATAAACATATAGTGGGCAACTGCAACACTTAACAAGCTACCACAAATTCTTGTCAAATGGGTCTTCTTCTGTGATGCTGATCCCATTCTCTATTCTTTTGAAGTCATTATGTCCACCTTGTACATATAATTGTTACTTCAAGAAATAGGTAGCTTGCGTCAGTATTATGAAATTCATTCTGTCTGTTGATTGATGACCATGTGCTGAAAATGTGCTTAAAAGTCAAATTGCTTATAATTTTAATGTTTATAACTTTTGAGCCATGAATCTTATGCTATTTTGTAGTTAAGATGTGAAATATATTTTGAGGTTTATCTGGACTGTCAGAATATCACATCAAGTGCATATATATTCACACACAAACACACATTTAACCCCATGTTGTTTATAGTGTCCCATGTAGTTATTTTTGTTTCCTTGAACCTTTCTACTGGGAGACAGTGGGGGTGTAACTTTTTAGTATATTTGAACGGTGATAAAAGCTGTTGCCATGTGACCGTGAGGTAACAGGGTTGAGTCACATAAACAGCCTCTTATAGAAATATAAGGTAATGCTGCATACATTAGACCTTAATGGACTGAGCCTTTCTTGGACCCTACACATATGGGTTCTATGCTCTGTGCTGCCTTTTTATTTGATTTGAGTCGTGTTATCCCTTGTTGTTAGTTTTGTTTCTTTGATCTTTTCTACTTGGCAATAGTGGAGTACTTTTTTTGTATTTTTTAACTGCATCTGCTTTAGCAGAAACTGCAAAAGGGAAAAAAAAATGTCATGGACAATCTGTAGAAATTGTGAAAATTTTATAGTTTCCTTTTCTCTACACATCTGGGATTAGAAAGGTTATTGTAGTTATCAGTATAGGATTACCACTGCATTAAAAGATGCAGGGACTTAAGAATTTGATGCTTCAAATTCACTATCAGTATCATTTATGAGGAAAACTTTATGCAATCTTTGTCAGTTTGAAATGGTTTCATTTTGAAAATCATGGTTGGGGTATCATCAGGGATTGATAGGTAGGTTGCTGAGGGATTGAGACCAGCCATTCTTGGGATTGACAATGGTGGCTACATGATTGCATGCACTATTTAAGTGCAGGTTAAGTTGTGGCTAGTAAGCATCACTTGTATAGGAAGTATCCATTCATTCTCTCTTCATCAGTACCATTCAAAGAACTGTTTGGACACGGTTCAAAATTTAGTTAAAGTGATCATAGAACCACCAATATCAAATACTGTTCAGTACTTATCACCCACTTTCACCAATGTAACAGTAATTAAAGTGCATAACCATCTTTCCTAAATTTTCTTGGACCAACTTTGCTTGAAAAGAAATATTTCTAGTCAACAGTGCAATAATACTTATAATTTTGAATTCAGTACTTCTGCTTTCTCTTCCCCTTGTCTCCACATTAATGTAGGTCTATATGCAATGGATGGATGGGTGGATTTACGGATGAGATACCATAAAAGTATAGACTCATTGAATGATGGGTGGAATATGTCCTTGAGACATGAAGATGCATGGTCTTATTTTGACTTTCAAAAATTGCTCATTACTGGATATAGATGAAAAATGCTGCATGGGTAGAAGAACCAGTGATTTCTGTCTTGTCCTTCTTAATATGCTTACAGAGAACTGGTATCAGAAGATTTGAATCTAGCTTTTCTAGAAATCATGAAATCATGAAATCATGTGGTCTCCAGTGCAGAGCATCATTCTGATGTTTTGCACATCAAGAATTGTAAACATCTACTGTATTAGAGATGAGGCCAATGCCTGGTCCTAAACATGAATTGAATAAACTTTCTATAGAGATCTCACAGATCTTCAAGATTTCATAACATGGATAGTCTCTTACTTTTCCTTAGACAACTTGAGAGAAATCTCTAGGTGGGATGTTCCAACTTTTAGACTGTTTAAAATTTTTGAGGGAGGATTTATTTCCTATTACCAGGAATCTTGTTTGCCACTATCTCTTCTCTATGTGTTTACAATGATCTTGGTTTTTTAGGTTCATTGATTTCTAATATTGGACACATAGCTCCTACAATTTTTTTTTGGGATCCCAAACTAGGACAAAAGTTTCTGCTTTTGGAAGTAGGTAATGCACCTGTCCAGTTTTTCTTCTGTCATTCTCGTTATAGTTTAAAATTTTTCAGTCTTGGCATCAATATGTTTAGCTTTTAGATCATGGACTTGGAATGCTCCAACTTTCAGGCTTTCTTGGGAGGATTTATTTCCAATTACAATGGAATCTCTTTTAGCCACTATCCTTCCAATATCTGTTTACATTCACTCTTTGTTGTTCTAGCTTCTTTACTTGTGTAAAATTGCCACTTGTCTCCTACAAAAGAAAGTATAAAATGCCATCTCTACGTTTGCTCCTTTCTCTTTCATGTGTTTTACTAAAAAAATTTCATTTCATAGGTTTCAAACTGTGTAGCATTAAGTTTATAACGTTCTCAGAATTAATCTTTCTTTTGTGAATAATGGGTTCTAACATTGTTTGTTAGTTTAATATTAAAGTAAGCAATTATCTTAGGGTTGATTTTTTTAACATGTGAAATAGAATTTTTTTTTTTTAAATAGTTTCCTGAAGATTGAGAAAAAGAAGGATGTAAATTAAAAGTTCAGAGAAACTTAGCTACCCTGGCCTCTCACTATTGTTTGCTTATGCAGATAGCCAACCCGTTTTGTTACTTTGCATCCATGGGATTCTAATATAGTTATCTTAAATACACTGCAGTTATGCTAACGAATCAAACATAGTTCGGTACGCAAAGATTGCTGTGTTGCTGAAGAATAAAACAGTCCGTGATGTTGCATTGCGTTGCAAATGGATGACGGTGAGATTTAATGTAGAAATCAAGTACTGCTGTCCTGGTTAAGTTCTTCGTAATTCTTTTTTCTAGTTACATAAAGCTCAAAAATGTGTAGAGAACATGTTAGTTTCTGTAAATGGACCGTGAAATGCAACTGAAGTGTCCTGAGGGAAGTTTGGAAAAAAAACTTTTGAATTCTTTGGTCTCAGGTTGGATGTAGTTCAAACCAAAATAAAGATAAGAAACCATTTGGGAGTCTGCCTTGTTTGGTCTAGTATGTTAGGATTGAAATTCCTGGCAATTCAAACTAAAATAAAGATAAGATACTACTTTTGGGAGTCCCACTTGTTTGGGGCCAGTATGTTGTGCATAATACCTGGCAAACTATGACTGAATAACTACCGTCGAGTTTTAGATATCAACAATGCAAAAGATTGGGTTTCCTCATCATTGTAAAATAAATGATCTTGTCAAAACCAGGTCGAAGTATTTCTTTCCCATGCTATAGTATATTGTAATCTTTTTGACTTTTGAAGTGTGCATATGGATGTAATGTTCTTTGGAATTACAATCCTGTTTTCTTACTTTGATAGTATGTTGTTTTGGTGTTTTTAAGTGCCAAAAAAAGCAGTTCACCTGCTATTGCGTTTGCATGAGGGCATAGACACAAATTTTCTAATCTTAATCACTTGGGACATTTGACACATCTGATGGTCTTCACTTTTCTTCTGACTTGCGATAGACATGGTTTATGACATGTACCCTTGCACTGCTTTTAGAAATTGGCATCTGCAGAATGCTGAATTAGTATTTATTCTTCTTTTTGTATTCCTCAATCCTCACAGTTGCACCCTGTTTATGCAGAAAGAAGCATGCATTTGACTTTACCTTTACCAAGAATCTTGATTTAAGGATGCTTTAATTTCATTTCCCCTCTATCATCTACTAACTTACTTGCGGGGCTTATTCCACTCCCATCCCTGCTTTTGAAAGGAAAATCAGCATATATCTGTTTTTTCACCTTGTATTTTACTCTGTGCTGCTTCAATGCATGACTCATTGTCATCATCACCAGAATGCAAAATTTAAATACGTGCTTCAAAATTTGACTTTCCATTGACCAATCTGCTGCTTGATGCATTTACAGAAAAGAGATTCAAATCGGAGAAGAAAAGATGATCTTAGTTTGGCAAGAAAAAATAAAGAAAGAAAGGTGAGAAATTTTGCATGTAGTGGTATTTCATTCCATGCCCTTACTATTGGTATTCATGAGAATAATCTCTATGCCCACCAATAAAGATTATCATTGTGGAAATATGCCTTATTGTCTGAAGAGGAACTAAAGAATGGATATCTATGTTGTGTATATGTTTGTTGTCCATGAAAAGAGTACTGTAATTTTTACTACGTATACTGCATTAGTGTTCTTTAGTTCTTGCTTTAGACCTACTAAAAACAATTGGTTATGTTCTAGGAACAAAAAGTTATCCAAATGATTTCAACATAATTGGATATGGCAGGACTTCAATGCCTCCATTGAATGAATGAGTGAAATTAATATCTGACGTGTGTATCCTACAGAAGTGCAATCACAAACTTTTCCTACATCTGAAATTTTACAATCTATTCACATATTCTAAACAATAAAAAGTTGCCTCTTCCTTAAGATTTCTCTGAAGACCTTACCTTTCTTCTAAATCATCCCAAACTTGTAGTTTCTTGGTTTTCACAGATTTTTTATGAGTCAAACTGCAATTCCACATTTTTAGGAACTGCTGACCAACAAGCTATTTAGGGCTTTAGTCATGGAATTGCAGGTAACAGTAATTAATGTGGTATTGATGAATAACAATTTGTAAACTTGAATATCTTTCTTTAATTGTTCATTACGTCAAGATTTCTAGTAAAGAACTTAAAAATTGTGTAAATATTGCAGTAAAGATTTTCATCTCTGAAGAAGAGCTTTGAACTTTTGATTTACTCCTATCTCAAAGGGGGCAGCATTTTGTTATTTTAATAAATATACAGGTTTTGTGTAAATGCAATTTTTTTAGTTGTTTTAGACTTTAGATGTCAAGAATTGAGATTTCAGCACCAACTGCTGCACACATACTACTTTTCCTATCAAATTAACAAATCATGTGGTAGTTTGGAATCAAGATAGACTTTCTAATTTATCACGGTTGCATTCTCTTAATTCAAATGTATTATCTTGTTATACTTATTCAGGCATGCACTTTCTTTGTTTCAGAATCTAGAAAATTTCATTGCTCATTCAGTTACAGATATGACTGTTAGGGTAATATAAGTGCATTTGTTTGGAATATCTATGATTCTTATGGCATTCCTTATTGTTCCTATTTCATTGTAATGATAAAGTGTTCTGGGTCCAAATCAAATGAGAAAAATATTTTATTTTCTGTATGCATCCATCTCATGTAATCAATTTTGTAGTATACCTGATGCTCAAGAATTCCCTTGTCTTCTGTTCACAGGATAGAGTAACTGATAATCCAACTATGCCATCTCATGCAGTAATGCAACCAGGTTCTCTTCCATATGCTCAAGGAGTGGTTATTAATAAGAATCGTTTTGGAATCTCTTACAATGGTTGGATCATTTTATTCTTAAAGCATAATTGGTCTAGTATGTGGAAATGTATTGCATTGCTTTGAGCATACCTTTGTTCCCTTTTTTCTTTTGGTGTTGTGAAGATACTGTTTTGACTTTATGGTTCTTATTTGAATTACCATGTCTCTAAAGAACTCTCAAGAGCATAACTTTCTACCCTTTCATCATAAGTGTGTCATTGTTGGAACTGAAACATTGTTCTATATGTCTATCTGAATTGGTTTTTGAAGCAAATCATATCATGGGTCATCTTGAAAGTTAGCAGTCATTTGTTTTGTGTGTAGTTGGTGGGAATATGAAGAAAGAGCTCGAAGAGGAAAGGGAGTGGGGAGACAGATATATTCTTTGACCAATATTATCTGAGTAGATGTTTCCCACCATATAAAGTTGCTTATTTGAAAGTGCAAGAAAGTATGATAAAGCATTGTGTGAGCTTGTCTATGATAAATTAATAAAGCTGAACATAATAGTATGTAAGCTTTGAAAAAAATAAGCCATTTTGTATTTATAGGATGATTCTGATAATACACTTAGAATTGTAACAAGAATCATAAATAGGAAGAAGAGTGATTGAGAAGAGAATTCTGAGAGAGAGGGAGAGAGAGAGCAGCTTTTGTATAGGATCCTGTTCTTGATTTATGAAATTCACTTTATATATTATAGTGGACTTCTAAGATATATAACTGGACATACATAAGTCTAGAGATTCTCATAATTGCATATATTTTTTCTTTTCCTTTTGTCATACTTGGGTAAATAGATGAATTTAATTCACTTATGAGTGAAACTCTTTTCAATGAAGTCTTTTTCACTCCTAGCAACCATAAGGAGAAAAGATTTTGATACAACTTGCCTCTTAGTTGCTCCTTGCCTACTTATTTTGAGGGCATCCAACATTGCATTACTCAAATCATGACAATATATAATTCTACCCTAATATTTCAACCATTAATTATTATTACATCCATTAACATAGACACCATGGAAAGTGAGAAAAAAGTGATTGTAGTATCAAACTTTTACCATTAGGTGGTGAAGATGGAGTCCAATCCTCAGGAGAGATATGTAATTGGAGAGAAAACCTCTTTTCACAGAGAGCATATTAAAGTAGTTTTAAGTTCTGTTGATAGAAAACATCTTCTAAGTTTTAAATAACCAAAAAGTTTGAAGTCACCATTCATTACTTAGTTGAGATAGGAAGGTTGCATGGCATTGAATGAGTAATCGGTGATTTATTCACCAGTTCAGAAATATCTACCAGAATTCCATAAACCCTTGCCAATTCTGTAATTTCACCCCTACGTTCCAAAACAGGATCATTGGTGACTTGGAACACTACTTTGGGCTTTCCAATCCTGAACTATCTTGTGGACATAAAATTCCTATTTTTTTAATTAAAATTTTTGCTAAATGGTAGCATAGGAATTATAATATTGAAAGTTTAATTATCTAGTCCTTCATATTTAAAGAGTTTTACATGCACAAATATGCAAATGGAGTCATATTATTTTACTAATCATTCTAAGAGCAGAGCCAAAAAGGAAACTTTTCTCCAATTGGTACCACATCCTGGAATTTGTCATAAGTCCTGCATGAGGATTGTCTCGAAAAATTTTCTGACAAGGTCTGAGGGACAGAATGCTATCACTTCTATCTGTGAAACTGTTTCCACTTTTTTCACAAAGCATAGTAAATTGTTTTTTCTTGCTAAAATATATACATGGCTTTTGAAATATGAACTGTCTGATGTGCAGAAATAAACCTCTTATGTCTACTGTTTATTTATTTATTTTTCAAAATTATCTCAAATGATGTTTATCAACCAACAAATGCATTTATGTGATTGGCAGCCATTGATCCTGTTACTCGGGAGCTTCTTAAGCAGAATGCTCAGGCCTTCGAACAGATACATGCAAATTTAGCTTCATGTCAGGTTAGTTTCTTATACATCTCATTCTCTTTTCACGTCATGTCACGTACAAATAATTTAACAGTTAAATATTAACCTTCAAGGTTGGCTGATGTTCTCTGTAACCTGACATTATCAATGTTCCCATCTCTCTAGAGATTAAAGTGGTACCATGCAACTACAAATTCGAGGAATGGTTGAAGAGATCTTGATGAATTTAGCCAGTGAAAGATAAACATGGACTAAAATTGTATACTGTTGTTCTGTCTGTGCCACTTTGCCATGCATCAGACCCTGAGGATAGTTTGATTTCATGAAAGCATTTGGGTCGTTTACTAGTAACAAGTTTGGCTAAGCATTTCATGAAAGCATTTGTGCTAGTGCACAATTTAGTCACCACAGGAGGCCCTACATTAGTTTAATTTTGTCTTGCCAGGTGGTGGCATTGGCCAGTAATGGGGCCATCAAAGGTACCTAATGTTGGAGGGTGCATGATTCCAACACTTCAGAAGCTTGTCTAAAATGGGATGAATGTGGATTATTTAGATTAACGATACTCTGGGACATATACTACCAATAAGCTTGGTTAACCATTTTATACCAGCAGTTTAGGATCCAAAATTTGCAATGCACAAGATTAGCTCGAGGTTTAGGTAAATAGTTAAAGCTCAAGGTACTATATGACAATAGAAACTGTTACATAAAGTTGTTCTGGTTGGCTCGTTGTAAGTGAATTATAAAGTTTATTAACTAGGTGACTTGTGCAATTTCAACATTTTCAAACTGAATGATTGAATTTAATTGTTTGACATGTATGTAACCTTTTGTGACGCTTACAAAAATTTTCACTGTCGGTAATTGCATTTCCTACCCATTGTTCTATTGGTAATTGTTCATTCCAGATGGAAAAATGCCGTATTATCTTGTTCATTGACATTTGGTTTAACATTATCTTAGACATGAAATACAAGAATATTCATGCTCAGAGAGCGAGAGAGAGAGAGAGAGAGAGAGTACAATAAAGTTTGATCACCCTTACTATGTCTTACCCCTTCCAGATGGCATTTTAACTGTCACTCTCTCATTCATTTTCAGATACAGAACAACACTGGCCTTTTCTGTCGAGCACGTGATAACATCTCCCAGATTTTGAAGAGGTATGCAACTATCTTCTTGTGATGCTATACATTTGCTGTTATAACTTTCATTTAGGAATCTACAAAAGAATCTGTAAATGTCAGGTGCTTAAGATGTGGCCATGCTTTTTGTTTTTCTAGATTTTACCAGGTTTCTTGTGACCAATATTTATCCACCCTCATTATGGTTCCTAATATGCAATATTGTCAAGTGAAATAACTAGTACTTTTTGGATGAAAGAGAATTTTTTAGGTGATATAGTTATAATATATGGTTGATGTTTAATATTTACCATTCAAGTGATGACATTATCTATTTCACACATCCTTCATGGGAAGCCAATGAATTCATGTCGCAGCCTCTTTGTATAACTAGTGGGAGGTGATTGATAAATAGTCCTCATTCATGTGGTTGATGGACATAATTTTGGTTCAATCCAAAGTTCTGTTGCTTGGGAAATGCTAGGATGTAGGTCACTGCACCAGCAACTTGAATCACAGCTCTTCAAAGCTTAATGCTTTTGTTTGCTTAGAATCTCTAATAATCCGTGTATTTATCATACAAATCTGTCATCACATAAAAGCATCAAATCATGGCACATCAATTTTTGTCCATTAGAATTCTTTGCTGGGATATGAGTTCTAAATTCTGGCTCCCTGATACTACTAATGATCTCGCTTTGTCAGCTGATAATTAACCCTGTTCATAGGGAGCAGGTCATCATGGAAAGAATGATTTTGCTTCATCTATTTAACATATAGACAGCTTATCCTTTTGGGAGGCCCTCCTACTCCCCCAGCATACTCAACTTTTATTGTTTCAAATCATAACTTCTTCAGGAGAGTATGATCATCTGAAAATGTTCACATAGAGTTTCAGTGATCATTGTTTGCTTAGATAATTCTGATCTATTTTCTTTGGTTGCAATTTGATGTTCTATCTCATTTGCAATTTAGAACCTCGCAAACTGAATAAGAGAAATTGCATTCATGTGCATCATTACAAGCGTCAGACACTAAGACAACACTATTAAAGAGGAGCTGTATATTTGTTTTCTATATTGCAGAATTCATGAGCCACCATATGTAATGAAGCAAATGCCGCCACTGAACGTCAAGATGAATGAAGAACTAGCTGACGCCATACTTTCGCAATCAAATCTTCCAATGCAATGAGTGGTGCATATTGTGCAAAGAGGTTGCTGACATGTCTTTGAGATCTGAAGAATTCCCACAAAGTACTGAAGCTGGAAAGAGGTGCATCTAGCAAGTGCCTCATCAATTTTGTCAGCTAGCAACAGCGTGGATGAGATCCATGTTAACATTAGAGTATGATCAGTACAGATTAGTTCTTTTCAGTTTGCTGATTGCACGAATTAATGCAGTTCATGTTCATAATTTTTGTAGTTTTACATATGCAGGAGTGGTAGTTTAGTTGATCAATGAAACTTCAGTTTAATGACTTAGTAGTCTTTTCTCTAATTTGTGCCTGGTTGGCGTTCAGTTTTTATTTTTATTTTTTAAAATTTTTTCTGAACCCAGTTCAACCCATTTCATTTTGTGTACACCTTCAAATTTTAAGCAAATGAGCACTGTTTTAGAAGTTTCAGAAAATATAATTGATCATTTCTTGGCCAGATTGGTCTTTGCGAGTTGTTTCTTTCTATCTTTTGCTCTCTTAAATTTAGTCTTTTTTGGTTTCAAGTGTAAATCTTCAATAGATTAGTTGGGCTTCGGAAGTTTGAAAGTTATTTAATTTAAATCTTCAACCAACTGGCTTAGCCCAATTGACCACCCAACTTTGCCAAAGGTTGTTGGGGCCAAGAGGGTAGGGGGGTTCAAACCCCGACTTCGTCATTCCCTTCCCCATTTGATCTCCCTTCGTCTTGGTGATAGATAGGGACCATGTAATAGAATAGGATCATCATGTACTTATGTAATAGAATAGAATGATTGTAATGGCACACAAGATTGTTAAAAAAAAAAAAAATTACCTCATTTCTTCGTAGGGCTGTTCATGAGCTGGTTAATGGGTCAATTAATTATTATTGATTCGGTTAACTTGTTTTGGACTTGGAAAATAGAAAATCGAAATCAAACCATTTCATTGACCAATTAATCGATTTGAGAAAAAAGGTGCGATATTGTGTGTGATTTTTTTTTTTTTTTAAAGATAGTAGGCGGTCTCTATTTCTTAGGGATTTTGTCCTTAAGTGATAGGGTTTTTGTCCTCCCTATGGGAGGTGGATGTCCCTAGCTTGGGAGGAGGAATTAGGCAGCATCACAAAAGGCTTAAACCGAAGCAATGGACTCGGATATTGGTTACATGGCTCTTGTAGGCAGTTTGCCCTTTCAAGGTGTTCAATGAGAGGCTTACCAATAGGGTTTTTGTTTTATTTTTTTTGTTTTTTGTTGTTTTGGTTTTAGTTAGGGTTAGCTCTAGTAGTTAGGCAGTTGCCTTAACCGACACACTATGTTAAGGAGAGTCTATCATCGACAGACAATTTTTGTACCATGTTAACTTTCTTTGCCAAAGTTAATATAACTACTCTCTTTTGGAAAAAAGAAAAAGTCATAACTAGTTTGATTTTCAATCATTCAAATTGCTAAAAATCGAAACCAAAACCCAAACAAAGGCCGAAAAATAAACAACTTAAATTTAAGACACGTTCAATTTTGATCGAAATCATAATCCAAACAAAGGCCGAAAAATGAACAACTTAAATTTAAAACAAGTTCAATTTTGATCGAAATCAAAACCTAAACAAAGGCCGAAAAATGAACAACTGAAATTTAAGACAAGTTCAATTTTAATAATTTAATTGGATTGGATCCAAGTGAAATCAGAATTAAAAGTGATCTATGTGTCAAAAGTAGCTCTCAAAGAGAAGTCCAAATATCAATCCAAAAACGTTAAAGTTTTAATTTGATCAGGCACAAATTTACAAAAATCAATCCAAAAACTCTAAATTTTTAATTTGATCAGGCACAAGTGAAAATTAAAATTAAAAGTGACCTATTTCCAAAAGTAACTCTAAAAGAGAATCCTAAATTTGAAAAATATCATTCCAAAAACTCCAAGTTACTAATTGGATCAAGTTCTAAGTGAAAATTAGAATTAAAAGTGTCACATTTCCCAAATTTGCAAAAATTAGTCCTAAAACTCTAAATCACTAAATTAGCCTAACAATTTTGCAAGAAAAAATGGTTCACAATTAGCTCTCAAAGAGAAGCCAAAATTTATAGAAACCAATTCAAATACTCTAAATTTTTAATTTGACTAGGCCCAAGTGAAAGTTAGAATTAAAAGTGACTCATTTCCAAAAATAGTGTTAAAAGAGAAGCCTAAATTCGAAAAAATAAATTTAGAAACTCCAAATTACTAATTGGATCAGTTCCAAGTGAAAATTAGAATTAAAAGTGCCACATTTCCCAAAAAAAAAAAAAAGCTCTCAAAGAGAAGCACAAATTTGTAAAAATCAATCCAAAAATTCCAAATCACTAAATTAGCCTAACTACAAAAAATGGTTCATGATTCAAAGTTCCTATACTTAAAAATGTACTAACAACATTCCAAAAAAAAAAAGAGTAAATTATATATTTGGTCCCTTACAAATAAGTATCTAACTTTTTCAATCCCACAAATTTAAAAATAACCTTTTCAATCCCTTACATTCTAAAAACATTGGTTTTGGTTCCTTGCTACTCTCTTCTACGGAATCCATTGAGAATCTCTGCATGCGCAATGCGTGGAATTTAATTAAAGGGTAAAATAGTTTTACATCATTTTATTACAAAAAAATACTCCAAAAACTAGCCACCAATCGTATCTAATCCCTAATTTATATTGAATCCCTAATTTGTTGTATCTAATCCCTAATTCTTCACTAATCAATCACAAAGCAGAAAGCCCTAGTTGAGTACAAAGCAGAGGAAACCCATAATTCATCTAATACCCAAACCTTCCTACTTCAACCATTGTAGTAGACAAATTTGTGTTGAAAATTAATCCATGGGCTTTGGAATTTTCTTGGCCTTCTATAATATACAATTGGACATGTTTGTCCTCTAAATCACCTAGAGGGCAAAACTCCAATAGATCTTGAGGCCGGACAAAAGTTTTCGTCCCCAGTACACTTCTTATTAGGACATTCAAGTAATCTCCTAAGCAACAAACCTTAGTTATTGATACAATTAATGTTATTGTACTTAAACATAATAGCTAAATATTTGCAAAAAAATACAGTAGTACCTTGGTTAAAGGGTAGTGATGTGTATAAGACCCAATTCCTCATCTTAAACCAAAGGTTAGATCTTAGCGAGACGAGAAGAGATCTCATCTCGTCTAAGAACCAAAGGTCAGATCTCAATGACACGTGAAGGTTCGGACCTTAGTGACAGAACCAAAGGTCGGACCTTAGCGACACTTGAAGGCTTGGACCTCAGCGACATATGAAGGTCAAGGGCCTAAACTTCGACAGCATGTTCTCCAGTTAGACCTTGAACTCTAAGTCTAAAATCTGAAAATCGAAACACACTGAAATCACACCAAGTGTATGGGACTTCGGAGTTCCAAGTTACGATGTGAGAATCCAGTGAGGTCATGCTTATCCGTAAGTGCGTAACAACATGCTACAATCACGGAACAACATGACAGTGTGCAATCAGTAGGTTGTGGCCAACATGTCAAAACGTGATAATGAATCCCACAAATAGAGGGAAGAGACATATAAGCAGGGAAAAATGACCAGGTAGGGGGACACTCTCTAACAATTGAAAAAATACAATACTCTAACTAAGTTATAACTTAGGTATTGGAGAATTTACCCAGAGAACCACTTCACGATCTATTTTGCAGGAACATTCATTATCCAGGAAAACAAAGAATCTCGAGTCAAAACCATCTTATTGGATTTTAGCCAGGTTGCGGATTTAGCCTTCATCAATTGTCTTTACAAAAAACTGAAATAAAAACAAAGAGGCCTAAGATCTAGCCTTTTCAAAGACTCATTCGCCCCAAGCCAAGGTCCCAACTTCAGCTTGGCCTCATGGAGCTTCACCTTCTTGAGTCTGGAGGTCAAGATCTTCATCCACTCTACAAGCATCGAGCTCATTCAAAGTCATAGGCGAGTTTTGAGACACCACATGTTGTAATAATGTGAAGAAGCCATCAAACCCCTTCACAGTATTCACATAGGCCTTATTGACCCTCACCATGGCCTTGGGATCATAGTCAGACAGCTATTTCAACTTAAGATTTGAAAACTTCCCTTGAATCTTGATGGCTGCTTCATGCCATTCTATCTCCTTGGCCGTCTGGGACTGATTCACCGCAAAATTTCCAAAGTCTTGTGTGTGGAAGACCTTCCTTACTAGCAATTTCGCGAATTCGCCTTGGTCAATGCTTGCGAGTCTTTGCACCTTAGCTTCCTTTTCCTTCAGCTATTGGTGGAGGTAGGACACCTCCTTCTCTAATTTTCTTCTCGCCTCAGCGTCCCTAAGTTGAGCAACCTCAGCTTGATGCTTGGAGATCTCTGCGGTCTGCTCATTAGCCCTAATGATGAATTCCGTCCACATAGCCAATGCCCGCAATTCCAACAATCCATTAATAACAACACTCTTGCATGTTAATGAAGGAACATGACTTTACTAGTACCCTTTTACCTATGGCACCATAGAAACAAAATTATTGTTAAGGTCAACTATTGACATTTTGGCCAACCTTTTTTTATGGTCCTTCATGCCTTAAAGCATCACCTCTGGCGAGTTCCCCATGGGCATGGAGAATGAAATACTGTATCTAAGGCCGAAATCTCAGCCTCTCCTTGACCAGCTTTCTTATTGTTGGCAAGGACCTTTATTCTTTTTCCTTTTGTCGGAGATGGCCTTCCTCCTAACAGAAGGGGCTTTCTCAGCGCCAGATTGCACCTCATTTGATGTGCCAGTCTTGATGGAAGCATTGAACTTCACCACTACAAAACAAAAAACAACTACAAAAGGTTAGCGAACACAACAATAACAAAAATTTGTTCTACAATATAAAAGCCCTACCCCTCGGCTTTTCTTTTTTGATTAGTTGAGTACTCAGAGATCCGGAATCTACAATGGTCAGGTTCAACTTGTACTTAACCGGCTCCTCAACATAACTGCCAATCCTTTCTTCCCAGAACTGTATGTAAGCACGGCCTAGAGGGTTCTACTTCTTGCGATTTGGATACTCATCATTCACATTCCTGTAGAACCACTCCGTATTCAACCCAAAAATTTCAAATTTTATAAAGAAAAATCTCCTTTTCTATTCATGGTGGGCTGAAGGCTTCATAGCCTCACTCCCAAATCTTATAAAAAAGGCAAAATATCCCATCGAGTTCGCGGACTTCTTCATACAATAAAAATACCTAAACAGGTCCACAAAACTCTTTATTTTCCCCTTTTAGCACAACACTTCAAACCCAATAATGGTCCTCACCGAATTAGGGGCTAGTTTGGCCAAGGCTATCCCATAATAATTCAGAATGTCAACGACAAGTTGACATATAGGAAACCTTATCTCCATTTTCAAGTGTTCTTTATAAACTGCTAAATATCTTACAGGGGGCGACATGTCCTACCCTTATGACCTGCAGACCTAACCCTATATTCTTTAGGAATATGAAACTTCTTCCTTAATTCCCTACCATAGGCTTCTCCAAAAACTGTTGAAAGGACTTCGGCAGTAAGTGTAAATTTTTCAAGGTATGCCACTGCCGGCTGACTAACAAATTCCTCCATTTTCTCCAAGGATGAACTCACCGCCCTAGATAAAACCAGCATACCCTCAGAAACACTACCCTCTTCTTCAAAACTAGACACAACAAAAACCGCTTCTTCCTAGTTACCCTTCTCCTACTAGACTCCCCCACATCATAATCAGAAAAATTCCCTTGGCCGGACAAGCCTAAAGAATTAACCTCCTTGCCTGCCAGGGACACATTTTTTTCATCCCATCTAGAAGATCCATCAGACATAGATTGAGTGGAAGACATACTTAATTTTTCTCAAAATCTCTTTGACGGAACAAGGGTAAAAATCTCATTGGGTAAAGATCACCTCACTTCATTGAACACTCGTCGGAATAAAACAACTCCTCGTCGGAAGAAAAGTTACAAAGTTTGTGAGTGTGAAAAAGGAAAAAAAAGCGACAACACACGATGAATACCCTATAGGCGAGAAACGACAACTTTTTATACGGAACTCTAAAGCTTCTGTGTGCATTTTAACCAAGTCTTTTAGGCCCCACGACATTAAATGTCGTAGCCTTAAAAGATGAGCACTATCTGATTATATAACATACGATAAGTTTTAATAAACAATAACTATGATGATTCAAATCATCACATCTATTTCTATTCCCAAATACCCAAAAAGCATATGATTGACAAGATCTCGACCTGACATTGCCACGCCAAGGTCTGGGGGGCTTATGATGTGTATAGAACCCAATTCCTTATCTTCAACCAAATGCTAAATCTTAGTTCGACAAGACGAGCCCTCGTCTCGTCTAAAAACCAAAGGTCGGACTTCAGTGACATGTGAAGGCTTGGACCTCAGCAATAGAACCAAAGGTCGGACCTCAGTGACAAGTAAAAGATTGGACCTCAACAACATATGAAGGCCAAGGGTCTAAACTTTAATAGCATGTTTTCCAGCTAGACCTTGAACTTTAAGTCTAAAAGTTGAGAATGGGAACACATTGAAATTACACCAAGTGAACGGGATCTAGAAGTCCCAAATTATGAAGTGGGTACTCAATGAGGTCATGCTTATCCGTAAACGCGTAACAACATGCTACAATCATAGAACAACGTGACAATGTCCAATCAGCAGTTGCAGCTGTGACCAACGTGCCAAAATGTGATAACAAATCCCACAAATGGAGGGATGAGATATATAAGTTGAGAAAAACGACCAGGTAGGGGGACACTCTCTGACAATTGAAAGAATATAATATTCCGACTAAGTTCTGACTTAGGCATCGGAGAATTTACCTTGGAGAACCACTTCGGGATTCGTTTTGCAAGAACATTCATTATCCAGAAAGACAAAGAACCTTGGGTTAGAACCATTTTATCGGATCTTAACCGAGTGGCGAATTTAGGCTTCATTAGGTAGCACTCCAACTTCAATGAGTTTCAGAAGGCAAAAGAATACCTAGAGGCAACAGGGACTGAGCCTCCGGATATAAACAATTGGAATACCAATTTCATTAGCAACATCGCATGTAAATCCCAAACACCCATCGGAGATGATAAATTTGACGAGTCACTGCGTTTCATCACTGAAGCAGTCAGAAGTCAGCATGTCCTTGACCTTGAAGATTGGCTTGGTATTGGACTTGATCCATAATTCTTGGCCTTTCAAATTCACAAAATGCATTGTCATGTACTCCACTAGCTCTAATGCCTCTGCTTAATTTAGCTCCAATGGACCAACTCTCAAATCCAAAATCTTGGTATGGAAGATTTAATATGAATTAGGGATTAGATGCAATTGGCAAGCTAATTTTTGAGCATTTTTCATAATATAATAATGTAAGACTATTTTACCCTTCAATAAAATGCTATGTAGCACACATGAGTAGATTCTTGACGGATTCCGTAAGAAATAATAGACGAGGCACCAAAACCAACATTTTTAGAATGTAAGGGACTAAAAAGTTTATTTTTAAATTTGTGGGACTAAAAAAGTTATAGACCTATTTGTAAGAGACCAAATATATGATTTACTCAAACAAAATGCAACAGGTTTCAAGTAGCAATGTTCATAAACCTACAAGCAATTAGCATTAAAAAAAAATAACTCATACAAGTTGTCATAATTCTACCCATTTTTGGTTATGTCCTAAAATTAATGATTAAAATTCTACCTAGAAAATATACTCAAAGCAACCAACCAATTAGAAATACACCAAAAGATCTAGAACCAAAGAAATGTAGTAAAAAATACACCAAAAACACATTAAAATTCTACCCTAGAATGCACAAAATAGTCAATTAACATTTTTAAAGCAACCAAAAATGGCCTGAAAATACAAATTTTGCTTAGAACCAACAATCCTGAACATGTATGATATGCAAAATTTTAGATCTAATCCATGATCATTTAATAATGATTAAAATTCAGCTATAGTCCATAAATGTAAAGAAATGCAGAAAATTAGTGAATGAAAAATCCAATTTGAATAATATTTTTAAAACATTACAATTCCGATATTCCACAATTTTATTCCCAATAGAAATTTTGTAATAAAACAACTAAGCTAATAAGCCACCTTTGGTGCCACATCTTAAACTTGAGAGCTAGAACAAATGATGCACATAGTCGCGGAGAAAGCAAAGAACATAGCAAGGAAAGAAGAAAGCACAACACACATTAGTACTCATTTTGTAAAATTGGTTTAAAAAATTAATAAATTGTACACAAATTTAAATAAGCACTAAATTTATTTAACTAATGAAATTGAAATATTTAAAGTCTATCGATCACATTGCAATCTCTTCTAAAGTAAACAATGTCTGTGGCATAAACAATTAGAAAAAGTTAAATGCATTGACCCAATACAAATAAGATATGAAAATAGATTGTGGAAATGTTTTACCATCTTCAAATTTGGAGAGTTCCTTCAAATTTTCTGCTACATCAATGGAGAACCTATAGCTCTCGACCAGCCTCTGTATACAAATTAGGTTTGAACAATTTTAGGAGTTTAGGAGCTCCTTAATAAGTCTAAAACTCTTCCTCCAATCCTAAAAATAGATTCTGAAGTTTCTATGGATATTAAAACAACAAAAATATCATAAGCCATCTTAGAAAAAATAGGAAAGTGTGCACTGTTATCCTGCCACCAATTAAGAGCATCAAAGTCAGTTTTCTTTAGCTTTCTCCCTTCTTCAAATATTTTTCTAAATCTGATTTTGCTTCATCCGCATCACATGTATCCAATTTCTCAAACTCCTCTTCATATTGGGCTCAAATCATCTCTCTAGGAACTAAATTGGATGAACGTGACCATTTACATCACCATTTTTGGACACAGAGGTAGTGGAAGAAGCCAATGATGGTTCGGGAAAGCAAATGACCTCTTATAATCATAAAAAATCTCAAACATTGCTACATTTGTTTGTTCACTGAGTTCCATACCCTTCTGAGTGCCATATAGCTTATTCAATATGAAATTGATATAAATCATTTTCCACCTAGAGTCCACAGTAGCCACAATAAAAATCAATTTGTTCATCCTTGTTATGTCACCCACCCCCTCTCCCCTCTCCCCTCCCTTCCCCTCAAATATTTGTTAAATTTGTCAATCATTGATGTTACCATGTCACTTATTGGTTTATTTTGGCCATTCTTCCACAATTTCAACAATGCATCTACTTTGCTAATGTGATTTGGAAATTCATTAGATGTAATGTATTTAGTACCAGAAACTTATAATGTGAAGTAATAAAACTCTCTAAAAAAGAAGTCAATCTCCTTGCATCTTCCCAATCTATATATGAGGGCAATTCAAGTCAATTATTTGAATCTAGGTAATCTCTCACATGATGATTATTTTCACAATAATTTTCAAAGACTTGAGAGCAATGTTGTTAAACTCTCGATTTTACTAGTACGTTTTTACGATTTTACGATCTAAAACCAAGTGTCCGATTCAGTTTATAGGTAAAAACTAAAATAGGTAAAATCGGGTAAACTCTCGATTTTACTAGTACGTTTTTACGATTTTACGATCCAAAACCAAGTGTTCAATTCAGTTTATAGGTAAAAACTAACCTCCTTCTTCCCCTTTCTTTCCTTCTTTCCTTCATTGCCCTCGTTTTCTCCAGGTATTTTCTGTTCTCATCCCCCGCCAAAAGCATCATCAACTTCCTCCTCACTCCGCCTTTCACCGATCCACTTCATTGCCATTAGTTTAAATTTCGATGATTAAGGACTTATGCTTTGTTATGCATGGTTGTTAATGAATTATGATTATTATTAATTTTTGTGTGTGATTGATAATATTTTTTTTTTGAAATTTGTGTAATTTTTATAAGTTTGAACAGGTTTGTAATTTATAAATTTAACATATATTATATATATTATATATGATATATATTATATATGATATATTATTTTTCATAATTTGTAAACTCTTACGATTTTACGATCCGATTTTACGATCCGATTTTGTGGACCCTCTACCGATTTTATGTAAAAACTCGAGTTTAACAACCTTGCTTGAGAGCACCTTATAGCTGCGCTTAACATAAGGTATCTAGAGTTCCATCTAGTGGGAACATCTAAGTAAAGATATTTCTTAAATTCTATCCCTTCTAATATAGCCATATCTTTAAAAGTTTTCATCTAAACTTAATTGCTACTCATGTTGAATTAATGAATCCATTATATACATTCAGTCATCTTGAATTATCAAGTTCATGACATATGTAATGTACCTAATATGCGCCCACTCCCCCTTAAAATACACTTATTCCATGATGTAAGTCTCTTTTGCATGTACGAGATGGCTGTATCATTAGAGTTTGCATTATCAACTGTGATAGTGAAATGTTTTTATTTTCCAATACATTCAACATTTGAGCATAGACTCACTAATATTATAACCCCTGTGAATAGTGATTGGATAAAAATTCAAAATACACTTGTTAAATCTCCCGTTGTCATCAAGGAAATGTGTAGGTGGACACATATAGCTGACTCTTTGCAATGAAATCCAAGTAATCGATCATGAACAAATCCTACCACATGATAACTTTATAACGATCTGAGGTTTTTTTTCCTTCGAAATATAGATCATAACAATCTCTAGTCACTGCTTTCTTAGAAGGAACTGAAAAATAAGGACAAGCCACTCTCATCAAATGTCTAAATCCCTTTCTTTCCACAGATTTAAAAGGGTATTCATCTATTATAATCATATAGGCTACCCTTTTCTTAATTGCCTCTAGATCAAATTTTCAAACTAATAAATTGCCTTTCATTTTTTCTTTTGGAAACTTTATCTAGTTCTCTATTTCCAAATGCCAATTGCATTTGTGTACTTTGGTCTTGCGAATTATTGTGATTTTTGAGGCATTTGGGAATGTGTACAATCATGGCACTTGTTCCATTTTTGTTGGAATTAGTAAAGTACCACAATAGTTACACTTGTTTCATTTTGGTAAAACAAGCTTTATCTATACTGATTTCTTTATTAAGTATAAATAAAAATAAATGACTCTTCTAAGCAAAGCTATCTATTTGAATCTCTTATATAATGGTTTTCACTTTAAGAAAGAAAACACCTAGTATTATCTTGTTAAGTAAAAATTACACCCTTTGGAATCATTATTATTTTGGGTTTTATCTAAAATACAATGTTACAATATACATATTGAGATACCTATACTACTCCAATGCCAACCTCTTAAAAATGTTATATGTACTTTTTCAAAATACATTTTCATCACATTTACCATCAAATTTACTTTTATTTGGTAAATCAATCTTAACTTATTGCATTTCTAGAACCCACTCTTGGATATTGTTCATTCCAAATAATGAACCTAGTTTTTTTTTTTTTTGGGACGAAAAAAAGGTATGACAAATTTTATCACATATGAACTAGTTTTTTTAACTTTACATACTAATGAATTGGGTATTATTTTTGTAATGACTAAATTCATATCCTTAAATATAACAAGTAATTATTTTTTCTTCTTTTGGAAAGAAATTATGCTCAAAGCAATAAATATGTCATGGTTATAGGAGTTTGTTTGGCGTGTATAGACTCTAGGGACATCGTGTATGGCATAACTGTCGAGTTGAAGTCAGAACCTAAAAGATCAAACAGAACAGTACATAGAAAAGTCAATCTCTTATGTCCCTTAAAATTTTAATTAGTAAGAATTAAGGTATTCATCGTTAGAAGGAAACTAGACTACCAAAAAATTTTACACTTCTTCATTTATTGAATTGTAATTGAATAAAGAATTAAGAATAAGAAAAAAAGGAAAATGGCGAAATTAATGAAATCTGACTTGATCTTTACTAAGACTTGAGTAAAGAGTAGATCCTTTTAGGGTAAATTACATCTACTACCCCTGTTGTTCATGTAAATTACCAATCAAACTCTAATATTTGGTAAAACTACCAATACCCCCTTAAGGGGGCTAAATGTTATGAATTTAGTTGATTAAATGGGTTAAATGTTATGAAATTATCAAATTTAAGGGGGTATTGGTAATTTCCAAATCTCGGGATTTGATTGGTAGCTTTTACAAACCACAGAGGTATTAGATGTAATTTACCTATCCTTTTATTTGGCAATTTTCTGGAGAGAACTTCTCTCTTTATTTGGTGTACCTACTTGAGTTGAATCAGAGGAAATTTTCAAGTCTGATTTTTAGAGTGAGAGGAGGGAAGATCCTCCCATAACTTAAAAAACCTACTTTCTTACGATTATGAGATTTATTCGAATATGAAATCCAATCTTAGAAATATAACATCCCACTTTTTTTTTACTATCTAGGGCTTCTATGCATATTGCAATCGAGAACTATCTATTAGTGTGATTGCTATTCGTGAATAATTAGTTGATTTAGATTTACGAATTATTCTAAAAATTAGTTAGTAGAAGGGAAAGAATTAGAGGAAAAATGTCCCTTAGAGAATGAATAGGAAGATTGAAAGGTGAGAAAGAGAAAGGATTTTTTGGTTTGAAGTATGGAACTAACTAAACATTTTATTAGAACAAATATAGAACCAAAATAGAGAGTTTTTTGTCTATTACGAATTCTTCCTCCTAAATTGAGACTAATCATTCAAATAGATGGGGGTAAACTAATGAGTTTGGGTATTAATGAACTATATAGAAGAGTTATCTATTGGAACAACACTCTTACCGATCTATTAACAACAAATATATCTACACCAAGAGAATTGGTAATGTGCTAGGGGAAATTATCATAAGAAGTTGTCAATACACTTCTTGATAATAGAATTCACTGCAGTTAACTAACAAGGGATTGTCATAATAAAGTTTACAAGTTATTTTCTAATGTAATTGAAGGTAAAGAAGGAAGATTTCGAGAGACTCTAACTTTGGAAAACAAGTCGATTATTTAGGATGTTCTGTTATTATTGTGGAGTCTTCACTCTCATTACATCGATGTAGATTGTCTTAAAAAAAACAACAGAACTTTTCCAAATATTTGTAATTCGTGGTCTAATTGGATATCTTGCTTCAAATATAGGAGTTGCTAAAAATAAAATTTGAAATAAAGAAACCATTTTATGGGAATTACTTTAGGAAGTTATGTAGAGATATTTTGTATTGCTGAATAGAGCACCCACTTTGCATAGATTAGGCATACATGCCTTCCAACCCATTTTAATGGAATGGCATGCTATTTATTTATATTCATTAGTTTGTAAGGGATTCAATTCAAATTTTGATAGGGATCAAATGGTTGTTCATGTGCCATTATCTTTGGAAGCCCAAGCAGTGGTATGTCTACTTATGCTTTCTTATCAAAATCTTTTGTCTTCAGCTATTAAGGGTCCCATTTGTGTACTAACTCAAGATATGTTCATGGGACTTTGTCTTAACGAGCTGTAATTATCAAGGTATTCGTGTAATTAAATATAATCCACATAATTACATATGAAAATAAAAAAAAAGTGACAATAATAATTATGAAACTTTTCTTTTTATAATTCCCATGATGCAATTGGGGCTTATCAGTGAAAACAAATCAATTTAGATAGTCCTTTGTGGCTCTGGTGGCACTGACATGTTATTACTTCAAGAGAAATTCCTGTCAAAATTTATTATGAATGTTTAGAAACTTATTATGAGATTTATGGACACTATCTACTAGTATGAAGTATAACAAAAAAAGAAATTATTTTTTATACATTCGAACCACTGTTTTCCATATTTTTCTTTATCGAAAAATTAAATTAACAATGCAGGGATTTTCTCATGTCTATTCATATTGTACTTAGGAATTCTATGATAATGTGGAAATTGAGGTATTTGCGGTTCAACTAGGATTAGAGTTCCAAAATTGATATACCAATCAAGATAAAAAAGAAGAAAAAGAAGAAGAAGTTTTGAAATCACTAACCTTAATCTATTGTCAAATCCCACTCAAACTTTATGGCAGAACAAGTCAATTTGGTCTTTCACAATAAAGCGAGCGATGAAACTGCCATGAAACATCTTGTTAGTGGATTGATAGATCACTTTGAAATTACATATGCATTATACATCTTGGATCAAGTAAAAAACCTAAGTTTTCAACAAGCTACTGCTATATCTATTTCATTAGGAATTGATAATCGTTTAACAATACCTTCAAAAGGATGCCTAGTTCAAGATGTTGGACAACAAAATTTTATTTTTGAAAAATACCACCATTCTAGAAATGTACATACAATAGAAAAACTACGTCAATCCATTGAAATTTGATATGCTACAAGTAAATATTTGTAACGGGAAATGAAGAGATAACCCCCAAAATGGTCTCTCACATATTGGCCAATGATTTTTTTAGTCCCTCACTTTTAAAACGGGAACAAATGGTCCCTCACATTTCGTATATATACCCTTTTAGTCCTCCGTCATTATTCTGTTTATTTTTCTGTCGGAATAGTGACGAAATAGTGATGAATAGTGACAGAATAGTGATGAAGGTCCAAAAGAGTACATTTATGAAATGTGAGGAACCATTTGTTCCCGTTTTAAAAGTGAGGGACTAAAAAGATTATTGGCCAATATGTAAGGGACCATTTTGGGGGTTATCTCGGAAATAAATCCAAATTTTAGGATAACTAACTCTTCTAATCCTGTTCATATATGTCTTTTTCAGGAGCTAGAGGAAATGTATCTCAAGTACATCAATTAGTAGGTATGAAAGGATTAATGTCGGATTTTCAAGGATAAATGATTCATTTACCTATTCAAAGCAATTTATAGGAAGGACTTTCTTTAACAAAATATATCATCTCTAGCTATGGAACTCATAAGAGGGTTGTGGATACTACTGTACAAACATCATATGCCAGATATCTCACATGTAAATTTGTTGAAGTAGTTAACACGTTGTTGTATGCCAAACAAATTGTGGCACCGCCTAGGATATTTCTATGAGTCATTGTAATGGAATGATGTCGAAAAGGGTTTTTATTCAAACATTAACTGGTCATGTATTATCAGTGATATATTTGTATTAGGAGATGTATTGCCCTTAGAAATAAAGACATTGGAATTGGGCTTGTCAATCGATTTATAACTTTTTGCTCCGAAACAATACATATTCAAACTTCCCTTACCTGTAAGAGTATATCTTGGATTTGCCAATTGGGTTATGGCTAGAGTCCTACTCATTGCGACTTGGTTGAATCGGGAGAACTATAGGGACTATAGATCAATCAATTAGAGAACTAGATACTTAATTAACATTACGAATGTTTTACAATAAATATATTATATAGAATATATACAATATATATTAAATTTATAAATTATAAACTTGTTCAAATTTATAAAAAGTACACAAATTTCAAATCCATTTCATACATGTCTTCATAATCACACTTAAGAATTAATAACAATCATAATTCATTGACAACTATGCATAATAAAAGTTAATTTCCAAATAATCACACAATCATTCAATTCACAATATTAAACAATACCATAGAAAAATAGTTCCATCATTCATGTCCTCATCATACTTATAAGGCACACATAAAAGTTACAAAAATTAAAGCATCAATATCCAAGTGCAATAATCAAAAAACAATGTTGTTAAATTCAAGAGTCAACTTGTAAGATTTGGCAAGTTTAAGATTCAACTTGTGAGTTCACCATTTTCTGATTCTGAAAACGATTTGAACCGGGCTCTAAATTTTGGCTCTTAAACTTGTGAAATCATACGAGCTGACTCTAGAGTTTAACAACATTGATGTGAATATTCCACCAAAGAGTTTTCTTTTAATTTAAAATAATTAATATGTAGAATAAGGACAGGTGAATGTTGAGATTTGCACAAGAACATCCATTTGAACTTTAAAGAGAAAGTTCTAAAGCATATTTATTCTGACTCAGATGGCAAATGCATTAGAATACCAATATATATCATGCACCTGAATTTACATATGGTAATGTCCATCTATTATCAAAAGCAACCCATTTATGGATATTATTAGGAAGTCCATGTAGATCAAGTCTTGCCTGCCTTTCGTTTCACAAGGATTAAGATCAAATTAATCCGCATTATCTTTCTATCAAGTGAAAATATAAATTGTTTTGAACCTCTTAATAACTAACGACCATAAGATACAAATTCTTTAGCACTCTTGAATCTAATTAAGGTTCATAATAATGGAGGAACTGGATTAGAAAAAAAGAAAGATTCTAATTGTAAGATATCTAATGAAACCACCTCTAGAATTGAGATCTTATTCAGAAAGAAATATATCAAATATATGGAGTTTCTTTTTGTATATTATATGAATGATCCGACCTACAGGAATTGTGATTGGAAATTATTTGATCTTCTTTCTTTAACGAAGAGGCAAAATACAATTAACTTGAGTTCGAGACCAATATTTGAAATCTTAGTGAAACACTGGATTTCTTATCTCATGTTTGCTTTTCATGAAAAGTTACAAATTGAAGTGGAGGGTTTCTTCAAACAACAAAGGGTTGGGTCAACTATTCAATCAAATGACATTGAGCATGTTTTCCATCTCTTCTTGAAAAATAAGTAAGGCTATTTCTTTGCAAAATTGTGTTCAATATCATATGTGGCAATTCTACCAAGATCTCTTCATTAGTTGAGGGAAGAATCTATACAAATCAAATTTTTTGAGAAATGTATTGAGAAAAAATTTGATTTGGTTAAACAATGTGTGATTGTTAAACAATGATCGGTTTTTTAGAAATGTATGGAATATATCATCAAATATTCAAAATGATTATACAAAATCTAGTTTCGGTCAAGTAATGAATTCTAACTAACAAAAAGGATCATCTGATTAATCCAAATATCATTTAGATTCCATTAGTTATGAGAATTTGGAATATCATACATTGATAATCAAAGAGAGATTCAACAATTAAAAGAAAGATCTATTCTTTCGTATCCTTCTTTTTTTCAACTGGAACGAATAAAGATAGAATCAAACCGATTCCAAAAATGTCTTTTTGGCTATTTCTTAATGTCCCAACTATTCATGGAATGTAAGATCTACTTTTGGAAGAAATTGAAGACTTTCTGGGGAATCCTACATGATCCATTCGGTTTTTTTTCCTTTAATAAATGGCCAAAATTTCATTTGGGTTTGAATCCTATTGAGAGGTCCACTAGAGATCCAAAATTATTGAAGAAATAACAAAAAATTTCTTTTGTCCTTTCTAAGTGATTGAAAAATAAAGAGATGGTGTTCGGTGAATTGCAAGTATACAATATCAACAAGTAATAAAGAAGTAAGTAAAGTATCGTTCCCACGAGAAATGAAACAAATTTAATCAATCGCTTACCAGCTTGATTAATTCAAGAACTAGCTAACCAATCAAATTGTTGTATTGTGATTTAAACAAACTAATAAAGAAGGAAAAATTTATAACAACAAAAAATACTAAAAATTTACCAAATCAATTAAGATGTTAAAGCTTTCGATTTCACTTAATCAATCATAATTAACTCTTTTAACTTGTCATTCTCTAATGTAAATTAATAGCCGACATCGGTCTAATAACCCTATTTAGATTAAAATCAACTCACACTTGGTTTAGGTGAATTTAGATTTCTAAACGCATTAGGAGCTATGGAAATTCCCGGATTCAATCTAAGTAGCCACGACTTAGTTCTGCTACCAAAACCACATGAACAACCTAAATTATTTGATATGAATCTTAAACCAAAAGAATAAGATTGGAGTGTTGGTCCTAGTATCGTCCTCTAGGTTGAACTAAGTCTTCTTTTAGGAAAACACCAACTCCAACTTGTGAAGAAGGACCTTGTTTTTGTCCACTTGACACCCGAAGGAATTATCAAAGACCTAAGATGTGAACTTTGACTATCCTTGGAACCAGCCGGCACACTCAGATTATTGAGGGAAAGAAACTCAATAAAATAGCTTAAACATGAACCTAAGAGGCTATTCTCAAAGACTCAAAACAAGTTCTAAATTAGAACTCAAAGAAAAGCTAAAAGCTCTCAAGTTTGTATTGATAAAAGTTTGAATTTTATTGTGGCTGAATGCCTCTATTTATAGATTACAAGGCCAAATTTTAGGAGACTAAATCTATCCTCTAAAAGGATTAGAACTCCTCTTTTTGGAAGCTAACTAAAGAAACAATTACTTAAAAGAAAGACTCCTAATATAAAAAAGGAAATAACAAATAAAGTTGCCTAAAACTAATCTAAAACTGAATTGAATTGAGCTAGCCGAATTTGTGTTGTATTTGGCCTAGCTTAATTTCGTCCAAGCTTGCATTGGATTTGGAAGCTTCTTTAAATATCATGACTATGAATTTGGAAGCTTCTAATGTAGTTCATGATCAAGTAGTGGCAATACTTGATCCATCATTTACAACACTAAGTAGAATGACACTTGATAACTCATAACCGAAAGTCCTTGCTGTCTTAGTGTCTTGAGTTTCAAATACTCAGTTATAAGTGTTGCTAAAACATCATTCATTCTCTTAGTTCTTGACTTAGTCATAGGCCCTCATATGCTTTGCAAAGGATCAACGTGTGAATGTCTCTTTGTAGGCGAATTCTCAACTAAACACCCAACTTGTGCTCTTAGATTTGTCTCTCTTGAATTTGGTTGAGTTGTCTTGGCTAGATGGTTAATTGTTTTAACCTTGGCTCTCATATTTTTATTATTATTACCGTCTCAATTGAATTCACGGCTTAATATCACATGAGAACATGCATGTTATCTCCACACGGTATCAAACAAGCATAAAAAATCAATTTGGTGGTGGCCAATCACCGAAAAGCATTAAAAACATGATATTAAACTCATAATTGAAATATTGGTTGCATAAACAAGTCTTAAGAATTAATTATTCATGATTAAGATCCATCTAAACTCTAACAAAAGAAAATTAGAACATACTAAAATTTACACTAATAACATAAACAAAAGTAGACATAATTAAAATTAAAATAAATTCTTAAAAGTAAAGTAAATATTATTCAATAAATATAAAAACTATAAATTATTTGATAATTAAAAGTAAAACACAACTAGAAGTTCATAACAAAACACAATAAATCAAATTACTAAAATTGCTAAAATAAAATAAAGAAAAACAAGGAAAGAAAGCTAAGGGTCCGTTTGGACAAAGACATTTCTATTTGCAAATGGAAAAAGTTGTATTGGAATGTGTGAAAAATTTGGTGGGTATTTGTTAATAGAAAAAGTATTTTGGAGGGAAAATAATTTTTAAAATTATGTGAGAGGGATTTGAGTGGGAAATTTTGAATTTTAAATTTGAAATAAAATGTGTTTGGGTAGTTTGTTTTTATTTGAGAATTTACTTATTTGCAAATGGAAATGTGTTGTCCAAATAGGCCTCAAATTTGCTAAACTAAACTTAAGAAAACAAGAAAAGACAAACCTCAATAAAGACTTGAAGCGAAACGAAATTCTGTTGCTGCGTTTTGTTTCTTGCCCGATAACTTCCACAGAAAAACAGAATCAGCTGCTAGCTTTCAACTCTGCACCCAAGTCCAAGTTGGCGTTTGTTTTACTAGACTTACTAAACTACTAAAGACAACAAAAAGAAAGGAATTGATGGAAAGTCCAGGAAACAAGAGACAATTGACCGACTGAATTTGTGAAGAAAACCAAGGACAACTACTGAAATTATGAAGAAAACCAAGTACAGGAAGAAGAATTAAAACAGAAAATTAGGAAGAAAAGCAGAAAGAAAAGCGTGAAGGACCGAAAGAAGAACTGATTGGCTGCTGAAATTCTACTAAACTAATGAAAGAAAAGAAAAACAAAGGAAAAGAAGGCTGACTGCTTAAGCTAACTAACGAAACAGAAAACAAAAAGAAAAAGAATGCGACTTGGAGAAGAAAGAATAGGGACGGCTGCTCTAAATTAACGCAAGAAAAGAAAGAAAATAACGTGCTAAAACTAAATCTAAACTAAAGGAAGAAAAGAATAAAAGAATGGATGTGCTCCTTAGAATTCTTCACCAATGTGTTGTTTATATAAGAAGGACGGCTGCTTCTTCATAATTCTGCAAACCTAAATCCTTCCTGCTTTTGCTTTTTGTCTTCAAATTGTAATCGACTTCTTTCTTATTGTTTCCAAATCCCAGTCAATTTCTGTTTCCTAATTGCAATGCAGCTGACTTTTGTTTCCAATTTGTTCTCAGCTCGGTTTCTTCTTTTTGTATCTGACTTTTATTTCCTAATTCTTGTACAGCACGGTTTTGTCTTCTTGCTGTCAAAGGAGTTTCCTTTGTCATTTTGTTTCCCAATTGTGCGGCCAACTTTTGCTTTCTTTTTGTAGCTGAAAAAGTTTGTCTAATGCAGCAAGACTTGTAATATTTTTGTTGCAGTTGGGTTATATTACTTATGTAGCTATTTTTTCTTCTTTCCTTGTCTCCAAGTTGTGGTTGTATTCTTTTTCTTGTTGCCGAATTCTTCTTTTCCTGTTGTGCTGCACATTTGTTCTTATGCAGCTGGAGGAGTCTTCTTTGTCTTTTCTTGAACTAGTCTTTCTTGTCCCGTAGCTTTTTCTTTTCCCTTTTTTTTCCACATTTGTCTTTTGACAATAAAGTGACAAATATAATCCTTTTATATTTTTGCAAGATAATAGGTTAGTCTTTTGATCTTCAAATCAGAAGAAAATTCAAGATTGAACTCAAAAGTTCTAAAAATATTAAATAACTCGGTGATTATAAAATCAAAGGAAAATTTGGCCAAAATAGTTAAAAACCAATCAAAACACAAGCCAATTTCTAACCAATATTAATAAAAAAACCCTATATAAAATAGAGTTATCAGATGGTTAATATATTTAAAGGGAATTGCGTAATTACAAAAATACCATTTCAATTGATCTCATTTTATTAGATTCGGGATGTGATATGGTTCCAAAAAATGAATCGAGTATAGAAAGTTCCAATAAGATTTCATTCTTGAATGAAAACTCATTTGTGATTTATTTCATCTATTCCATACCTAGAGCAAGAGAGAATACACATTATATCATGATTCTGAATCAGAAGAGAGATTTCAAGAACTGGCAGATCCATTCACTTTATCACTAACCGAATCGGATCTGGTGTATCATAAGGGATTTGCTTTTTCTATTAATTCTTATGGATTAGATCAGAAAAAATTCTTGAATGAGGTATTCAAATCTAAGAATGAATTAAAAAAGAAATGTTCATTGGTTCTACCTCTTATTTTTTATCAAGATGATGAATCTTTTTCTCAAAAGATTAGAAAAAAATGGGTCTAGTCTTCTGTGGGAATGATTTGGATGATTCACAACCAAAAATAGTGATATTACTAGCAACAACATAATTGAGTTAGTCAATCAAAATGATCAAATAGGAACAGTAAAAGATACTTTAAATTATAGAACTACAATGAATTATAGGATTAGCCAATATTTAGTAAATTTGAAAACAAGTTAGAAAAAATAGTTCAATTCCCTTGTTTTGATTTCTCAAATTGAGAGATTAAAGAATCGAGATCTTGATACATATCGACACAAAGGATCCAATAGAAGCAAGAATTTCTAGAAACTTTTGGAATATTTTGTTTTTGACCAGAATTGGGATCTTGATACATATCAATACAAAGAATCCAATGGGAGTAAGAATTTCTAGGGACATTTGGAACATTTGGTTTCTAAGTAGAAGAGCTATTTTCGAGTAATATTTGATCAATGTATTAATCAATATTTGATTGATTAGTTTCAGGTAATCAACAAAAAAGATTTGTCTTTGTTTCTTTTTGTTCAAGTCACTCATTTTTTTGTCCAAGTTGCTTTTCTTTTGTCTAACTCACTTTTTTTTTATGTGAGTTTCGAAAATATCCTTATTCATAGGTTTGAGATCTACATCTATGAATTGAAATATCTGAATGATCAACTTTGCAATTAGTTATTAGAATCAATAGGTCTTGTGATAGTTCATTTGAAGAAATTGAAACCCTTCTTATTAGATGGTCATGATACTTCCCAAAAATCTAAATTTTTTTATCAGTGGAGGAAAAATATCACCATTTTTATTCAATAAGATAGCAAAGTGGTTGGGTGACTCATTCCATAATAGAAATAATCATAGAAAACCTTTGATAACAAGGATTTCTATTTCTTAATGATATTCCACGATCAAGATAATTAGCAGAATCCTATGAAACCATTTCATAAAAGTTCATTGATATCATCATTTTAGAAAGAAAATCGATTTCAATTCTTGAATAATCCACATCACTTCTATTTCTATTATAACAGAAGATTCCCCTTTTCTTTGGAAAAGGTTCGGATCAATAATTATGATTTTACGTATGGACAATTTCTCAATATCTTGTTCATTTGTAATAAAATATTTTCTTTGAGTGCCGGTAAAAAAAACATGCTTTTTAGGGAATAAATACTATTTCACCAATCGAATCACATATATCTAACATATTTATACCTAAAGGTTTTTGTAAAGTGGTGACGGAAAATATGACTTGTACAAATCTTTTCATTTTCTAAGTCGATCCAATCCATTCATTTATAGAGTTATTTACTTGATCACAGACATTTATAGAACATCTCTAGCAAAGGGACAAATAGTCAATTTTGAAAAATTTGATTGTCAATCTTTGTTAGATATAAATCTATCTCATTTAGAATGTAAGAACTTGTATCAGTATCACTATATCAATTCAAACATGGGTTTGATCACGCTTCATATTTTGAGAAAAAAATTCACCATTTGAAAAGAGGAAAAAAATGGAATCTTTGTTTTTTGTCTAAAAAAATGTATCAAGAAAGGGCAGTTATATAGAATTTTTCAACAAGATAGTGTTTTTTCAAATTTCTCAAAGTGGAACTGATTCCAAATGCCATGGTTCCTTACTTTGACAGGGTACAAATATCTAAATTTATTATTTTTATGTACTTTTTTCAGGCCTATGGTCGATACTAAGTAGCAATTAAAAATTTGTATCCATTTTTCACGATATTATGCATAGATCTGGTATATTATGATGAATTATTTAGGAAATTTTGTGTGTTCCACAATAGAATCTGATAAATGAGATTTCAAGTAAGTATTTATATAATATTTTTCTATCCGAAGAAAGGATTCATTGAAATAATAATTCACTATTGATATCAACACATTTGAAATTGCCAAATGTTGGGGAGTTCCTCTATTCAACCCCTTTCCCTTCTTCTTGTTGCTAGATATCTTGTCCATACACATCTTCTTTTTGTTTCTTGGGTCTTTAGTGAGTTACAAACAAAGTTTAAAAATGTTAAATTTTTGATGATTCCATCATTCACAATTGAGTTACGAAAACTTTTGGATAGGTATCTTATATCTAAATCAAATTCTTTCTAGTTTAAAAATCTCTTTCTAGTTGCTCTAGAAGAACAATTAGAAATTTTTTTAGAAGAAATATAGGGTTCTGCTTCTGATGGCAACCCATTTTGTCCATTTATAAAGTCAAATTAATACATTCTAAGAAGAAATATTTGAATATAAATCTCATTGATATCGTCGATCTCATACCAAATCCCATCAACTAAATCACTTTTTCAAGATAAACGAGAGATCTAAATTATACAAGTAAATAGATCTATTCTTTAGTCACAAAAGGAAGAAACATAAACGAGAACAGGATTGATGATAAAATAGAATCTTGAGTGATGAACAATGATTCAATTGGTGATGAAGAAAGAGAATTCTTGGTTTAGTGCTCTACCTTAATGACTAAAAAAGGGGATTTATCAAATTCTATTGAGATCATTTATCAAAGAATTATTCTGATTATCAAACGATTGAACAACCAGCAGCAATTTACTTACGCCACTTAGTCGACATTCATAAAAAAATATCTAATGAATTATGAGTACAATACATCTTACTTAGTAGAAAGACACTCTCATCAGATAAAGTATCTTCCTCACTCTTGTCAGATACTCACTTATTCACAAATTTTGTGTAGAGCTAATAGTTTTCATTTCCCATCTCATAGAAAATCCTTTTCGCTTCGCTTAACCTTATCCCCCTATAGGGATATTTTAGTGATCGATTGTATAGGAAGTGGATGATTCTATTAGGTCAAATAACTAGTGACAAACTCTTGTGTTACTTTCATTACAGTATTTCTAAACTAGCTCCTGGATAACAAGTATAAGGGTTTTCTTATTGATGATCAATATTAATATGGATGCTAGTGACAATATAAACCATGACCATGATATGGAGTTAGAGTTGCAAACTATGATGAATGCGCTAACTATAGATATGATGTCAGAAATAGACCAATTTTATATCACATTTTAATTCAAATTAGCAAAAATAATGTGTCCTTACATAATATGGATTTCAAACATTCATGATTGGATGTGAATGAGTTGAATTACTTATCCCTCAATCTATTAGTTAGCCATCTCTCTAGGAATTGTGAAAGATGTTCCATTAGAAATATTCTCATTATTGTTTTGACTCATATTCCCCAAAAAGTGGATCCTACTCTAATAGATCTGAATAAATTAAATATGTGCATTAATATATGAAGACTTTTTATTCTACAGTAATGAAAGCATTTTTTTTCTCTTTCATGTACTAGGGGATTTCATTTGGAAACGAAAATATTCCATACTAATGGATTCGGATCTATAACCATGGGTTCTAATGTATGAGATCTTGTAGCACTAATCGATGAGGTCCTATCCATTAGTATTATATAGAAAAAATTAATTATAGATATTAATATAATTAGATATGCTCTTTATAGACAAAGTTGCGATCCCGGGTAAGATCTTATCACGGGATCCTTTTCTATTAGATAAGAAGGGTTGTAGCACAAAATGTACTTTTAAATAATTGCCCATAGACCCTTTATTTATTTATATGAAGAAGAAATCATGTAATGAGACGGATTATTATTTGTAAAAATGGTACTTTGAACTTAAAACAAGCATGAAGAAATTAACAATAGTTCTTTATCTTTTGAATTATTCCAAATTAGTAGCTCAAAATGGAATCACTTCTTATGAACTCGTTGAGAATGATTCAAATTTAGTTCATGGCCTATTGCAAGTAGAAGGCGCTCTTGTGAAATTTTCACAGATAAAAAAAGATTTTAGTCAATTTGATAGTAATCGAGTGATATTGCTTCTTTGGCCCAAACCGAGGAAATGATGGCTTTTCCCAAATGAAATGAAAATTATTGAATTTATATAACGGGATAGAAATTTCTTATCTCTTAGTTGGAAAGATATGTAGGCATGAAAAGTGGATTAAGTGGAATAGAATTGATTGAGCAGTAAAGTTGTGGAAACATTTCTTTTTTTCCATATTTTGGACCTTAGCTCCATTAAACAATATGTTATTGTTTAAATACGGAAGAATTAAAATCGTATATCAAAATACTATGCATTGATGGTAAGAACTGCCTAAACAAGAATTCTTGAATAGCAAACAACTAGTTCGGATATTCACAACTAAGAAGTATTAAATTCTCTTCTTTTTCGGATAAGTGCTAAAAGGGAAAAGAAGGTTGGAATCATGGAATGCCAACAAGCATTTATTATTGAACTCACCCAATCCAATAGTACCCATTTTGGGAACTTCCAATGTGGAAGTCACTGAATGAATAAGTCACCAATTTATGAACTATATAATATACTTTTTTTGTTGGGATTAGGGCAATCATTTTAGCTGAAGTTTTAAATCTATGATTCCTATTGAAACATATACCTAGGGGGTGAGCGTAGGGTGAACGATTTTAAAACAGACTCTCAATTCATTAGATAGAAAAGATCACCAAGATTTTGTTATATGCTGCCAAGCTTATTCCAATTCCAAGAGCTCCAATTTGATTTTTCTTACTGAATTGCTCATTCAATGAGCATTCTCATTATTATGCCTTGAAGAGGACTTGAACCTCCATGTTCTTTAGTACGAGATTTTGAGTCTCGTGTGTTTGCCATTTTAGCACCAAAGCATGAATCATATTCCATGAATATGATATCTATCTATTGTAATGTGTGGAATATATTACAGAGAAGGAATATTTTTATTGATCGGTCATATCATATAGGCTCAAATTTGACATTCAATTATTTTGATTTGAATTATCCAGAAAATGCCTTAGATATACGAAAATATGGACAATCAAACCTATCTTTCGATTTAATAGAAACTCAAAGGCGTGAAAATAGGGTTCAAAATAAGGAGAGATGTGTAAAAAATAGGTCCGATTATGCCTATTCCTAATCCTAAATGAAATAGAACGATGTAAAGATCCATATATAAATAGAGTATCCATTTAAAAATATGCTGGAATGACCCCATGAGAATGTATAGAAACCTATTCCAGTCTAGTCCGGTATATAATGAATTTATCATTATCGAATCGATTTGATCATTCGATTATAAGTTCATAACCCTAACCCATTCCCATTTTGGATAGAATATGTCTACTATTCATTAATTCCAGTTAGTAAGAGTGATTTTCAACAAAGAAATAGACTGTAGAAACTAAAAAAAAGTATTTTGAGCAATTGCAATAATCAGGTTTATTGATATTCCTAGTATAATAGGTGCTATTACATATACAATCATATTCAATTCGATGGAATTGTTTGATTTTAAAGGAGATTTTGTATAATTTCGGATGTGAGGGGTTATTTTTTGGTTTCTTCCAGTCATTAATAACTTGATTATTTTTAGATAATAGTAGATAAAACAATGCTTGTGAGGAGTTCTATTAAAACCAAGAAATATAGGCTTGCTTGCTATCCACACTAGAATAAATAAAGTTTTCAGGAAAACCTGCTAGTGGAGGAAGACCTCATAGGGATAAGAAATATAGGGCTAAAGAGAGTCAAAAAAATGATCTTTCGTGTATAATCTTGAATGTTATTCGTTTTGATACGTAAACCAAATAATACAATGCAAGCAAAAATTCCTAAATTCATAGAGATATAGAACAACGTATAAATTATTATGCTTGCATATCCGTCACTTGAGTCTCCAATACTTATTCCAATAATTACATATCTGAGTTGACTTGTGGACAAATATAAGCATATGTTTCATACTTGTTTGAGCAATAACAATGAGATTTCTCAATATCATGATAAGAATAGTTAGAATTTTCAAAAGAAGATGTCATTTGTTTGATAAGAAATAAAAAAGAATATAAAAAATTCCAGTGGCTGAAGTTGAAACAGATACTTTCAAAATAATAGAAAGAAAAGCAACGATTAGAGTGGGATAGTCAAAGTCGGAAAAAGTAATTCTCATTTCTTTCTCTTATTCAAACCCGTGTATGAAACTTTCATATCACACGCTCCTAAGTGATAAAAGAAAGAAAAACTCATCTTTTTTTTCGTTTTTAATTACCCTCATCATGTACGTATAACACCGAATCCATTCAATTTTTAAAAAGGATTAGTAATCCTTAACTTTTCGAGCAATTCTTGATCACTGGTTGTGAATGACTAATTTTTTCAATCTTTTCGACTTTGGTTTCATAGGAGTGAAGTGAGTTAGAAAAATTGAGAAATATTATTATCTGATTCATTTTTTCTCAATAGCCATGATATGATTATCTTAAGGTGATTCTTTTGTCGACGGATGCTCCTATTACACTTGTAGTCTCTGAAGGATGAGAACTAACTATATAGCATATATATTGAAAATTCAAGTATTATATATGTCATTTCTCTGATCCTTTATAAGAACTACCAGTAATAATGAAATTGCAAAAAAGATCTATTTATCATAAAGAAAGAGATTTGGCGTTTTTGACACTATTTTACCTTAATTGTTATTTGAATAGGGAAAAATTCTGTCTTGGTTTGAGTAAGGATATCATTTCTCTTTTCCATGGACATGGAGTTTTGAAAAATCCAAATGTCTCAGAGAAAAGGCGTAGGAATTTTTTTAACAAACCACGCTCTTTTGTATACGACACAAGTCCATTAATGAGAAATGTTGGGAAAATTTTGAACCCAATTCCTGTAGTGATGAATATGAGCACAATTGAAATTCCTAGAGAGTTATATAAGACCATTCACTATTTCTTGAAACTCAATCTCTCCCCTGAATGAATCATATAGCCAAGAGAAACTATGAACCAGAATATAAAAGGTTACCCTATCAATGAGTAAATATTTCATAGTAGCCTCATTAGATAGTACTTTTTTCTAGGTATATTCAAATAATAGATAGGAGCATAAATTAAAAATTCTAGAACTACAAAAATAGTTATGAAATCGTTAGCACTGCATAAAAACATTCCTCTTAGAATAGCTATTAATATGAATAAGAGAAATTCGGTTATATCTATTTTTGTACATTCAATTTACTCTATAGATTTAAAAATAGCAATTTATCAAATAGCCAATCAATCTAAGTTTGGGTTATATATTTCCAAACTAATTTTACAAGTTCCTTACAAAGCTTATAAACCAATTGGTTAACATTTGTATTTGTGCTAATTTATGAAATTTAATTACAATCACCGGATAAGCCTCTCCTGGACCCATATTTTTAAACCTCATTTAATACCTACAAATAATCCGCCAATAAAAATAAATCACCGTGCCTTAAAGACAGCCATCCAAGGATTTGGAACGGAACGCAAAAAGAAATATTTTGTTCTTGAATCAAACGACATCGTTTTCTTGGTACCATGCTCATAAACTAAGGGCGGTAATTTGTGACACGATATGTAAACACGATACGAACCTAACACATATTTAACATGTACATGTACACCTCTTGGCGGGTTCGGGTCGAAATCAAGTCGAACCCTTATAACACGAGAAAAAACGAGTCGTGTTCGGGTCAATCTGATGGGTTGACAAATTAACCTGTTTAACCCATTTAGCAAAATAAATAGATCGTGTTTAGGTTAACCCATTTAAACCATTAGGAATTATGTTAGGGCGGTTTTGTAAAATTGAAAAAAAACTATACTAACCCTAATTATACTAACCACGCAATTTCTTTCACCTAAGGTTTAATGGTGTTTAGGATGGAATCGTCTCCCCTCACCCAACCCTTGTGAAACCTAATCGTTTTCTCTCTGCAGCCGCCGCAACTCCCACACTTTCTCCTTCTATCCGTTCGGCCGCAACCCTCCTCCTCACCGCCAAGCAGCACATTCCTCCGCCTCATCTTCCCCTTGCATCCACACATTCCTCCTTCTCCACCCATTACTCCTTTGTCGCCTCCGAACCCCCCTCCTCCCTTCGCCCGGTTTCAGCCCCGCACTGGACCCCTCCTTGCAACAGCCGGATCTCCCTCCTCCCTCCACCTTCAGCTGCAGCCACCGTCAGCCTCCACAACTCAACACTCGCAGTCGCCGCCCCTTCTCGCCCTCACCAGCGGCCAAGGAAGTGAGCTTCATTGGGACGGCGGGCAGCGGCTAAGGCACTAAAAGCTTCTTCTGTTGTCGACAAAAAGCTGCGGGAAGCGGCCAAGGAAGTGAGCTTCTTTGAAGTTAAAGTTTCCGTTTTTAAGCAATAAACGAGTATAAGTTCTTTTGTTTGTTTGTTTTCAGTGTTGAACTTTGCTTATTAATGTGAAATATTTGTGGTTAGCTTAACATGCTTAGAGATGGAACTGTCTTGAACTACATTTTTGAGATTTTTTTTGATAGTCTAGTCTAAGATTGGGGAAGCTTGCTGCTTAGAATTTTCTTGTGATCAATTTGATTGGGGAGATATGTAATGCTGGAAAGTCTGGAATGAATGGTCTCTCATCCGTTGTAGGATTGGGATTTACTTAACTGCTTCAAGTTTTTCTTGTTTTGTTAGCAATGAATAGAAACAAGAGAGTTATGATCCTTTTGAATTTTAAGGACTTTAGAGCTTTGCTCTTTTGGTAAGATGGGGGATTAATATGGGAAAGGCATAAAACTTTGTCTATTAAGTTGTAGAATTTCTGTTCTTACTTGTGTATTTTTAACTATTAAGTTGCCAAAGAATCTGTGGGGAAGCAGATTTCTATTGCATATCTAGAACATGTTAAAGCTGATTTTAAGAAAAGATATGGTGGTGGCAAAGCAGATACTGCAGGTGCCAAAAGTCTTAATTAGGAGTTTGGGTATGTGGGGGGTTAGAAATTTATTTTCTTAAATCCTTTGTCTTGATTGGACATAATTAGGAGCATATGTACTTCATAATTGACCATGCTGAAAACTGATAAAAGTTAAGGCCCAAGTTTCGGAAGGAAAAAAATATAATGTTGGAGAACATAGATACGGTATGTAAAATGGTCAGGAAAAGAAATGTACTTCATCTGCTGCTTTAGTAACCAAAAAAAAATTGATGAAAACCTTTTCTTTCTATGCCTATGCATTTTGGAGCACAAATTTGCACAAGTAATTAAAGGTAATATTAGTTAATTATTTTTGTTTATATGGTTTATTTATAAACGTATATAATTTATAATTGTCATTCTCTTGTTGTAGAAATGTCAAACATTCCCCTAGATGAAGTTACTCAAGATATCATGGCTCCAAATGCTAACAGGAGTGGCGAAATTGAAGCAGAATTTGGAGAAGTTTCAAGATCGAATTTGATTATTATTTGAATGATTTTTCATTGATGTTGGTTGGTGAGTTAATATATGAATCCTTGATGTTGGGAGATGTTTTGGTTTATATGACTTTGAACTTAGATATTTGAAATTTGGTTTGTAATTCTTGACATTTTATTTGATGCTATTGCTTGGATTGTAATTTGGAAACTATTTTTATGACATAAACCCTTCTCCTATCTGTCTTCATTGGGTTAAACCCTTCATTTTTCACAGACACACAGATGGCGCTGTCAAGAGCTGGAATGGCGTCACGGCTGGTCCTCCATAACCTCCTCCGCAATTACACCCACGCCTTCTCTTCTGGTTAATCTCAAATCCCTCCTCTGCTCACACTTTGTGATACCATTTTTGTTTTCATTTTCATCTTCAATTTTCGAATTATTGTTTCAGGTGCTGTCCAAGCTATGAATCCCAAGCGGAAGCCGGCTAGGCCCACTGAAGCGATGATGAAGAACAATTTTAGTATGTATGTCGGCTCTCAAATTGGGTCGTGTATGCCGTTATCCATGACGCGAATCGGGACCCTGATACGTCACATCAATCTCCGACCTGGACAAGGACTGAAGTTAGTTTGTACCCCCGAAACTGTTGCCAAGATTCTCACTGAGCCTGGTTCGTCGTCGAGGTATAATTTTTTTTTCCAGAGACTAGTAATCCCAGTTTTTAAAAGTTTCTTCTTGTAGATAATTTTTGAGAATATTGTATTGAAATAGTGGGGAAAGTACAAAATGTTAGGCGTCGTGTACAATACTGTGGCTCTGCCAGTTTTATAATCGTGAATCATGTTGGAATAAAAGTAGGAAAGGTACCATATTTAAAGTTGTGTACATTGTGGTGTATGCATGTGATGCTTCCTGGAGAAGTTTGGAACTTTTGTGAATAACTATAGAGCATTATTGAGATACAATCAACAGTACTGTTGATAAGCATTGTACCTTGTGGCCAGCATCTTGGTTTTATTTGTAATTGGGTAATTATGGTTGAAAGTGGGTTTTTGTTGCTTGTTCTGTAGTATTTGAAATTGAAATCTATTGAGAAAAATGTACAATATGTGGGGGATGAGATGTTGTAAATCTGTTAAACAAAATGTAGGGATGAAATGTTGTGAATCTATTAAACAAACTGTAGGGATGATATTTTGTACCCTGTGCTTTGATGGCTTGCAGACTGTTGAGTCAAACAAGAGCAGGGATCATCATTGTGGTTCACTGGTTCTCACTGAAAATTTGGTATTTTGCAGAGGTTGTGAGATTAAGCTGCCATCTGGGGAAAAGAAGTTGATAGACAAGAGATGTCGAGGAATCATTGGACATATGTCAAATGCGGAGCAAGGAAAAAATAAGTTACGGAAGGTTGGGCAGAGCCGATGGTTGCGTATTAGACCAATGGTATGCAGATCACCTCACTCTTACAGTTCTTTATTGCGTAATTTCAGTACTGGTGTTGAAAGATCAAATTTTTATAAATCTGGTGGGTTGAATGATGAGCGTTATGTTGATTATGAGCAGAACCCTAATGGGTTTTATGATGATGAGATGCAAATGAATACTAGGCAGGGTGGGAATTGGAATGTTAGAGCAAATAATGGGCATTTTCAAGGGAACCCAGATGGTTTTTTTGACGGCAATGTAAATGGAAATGGGTTTTATCAGCAAAACCCTACTGGGGTTTATGGGAAAACAGTTGTGAATGTAAAGCAACAAGACCCAGTTGGGAAATATGGGAACTTTGATAACAATTCTAATTCTTTTAGTGCATTTAAAAATGGGTTTCAGCAAAACCATAATGGGCTGAGTGGAATTATGTCTGGGTATACTGGGGATGGTCAGAGGAGTGAGTTTCAGCAAAGTACAGTTAGGCAGAATGTCAATTTTGGTCAGAGAGGTTATCAGAATATGCAGCAAAATTTAAGCGAATTTCATGGGAGGTCAGATGGAAATAATTTCAATTCCACTGATGGGTATCCTAGGGCAAGCCAGTATTCTCATAGCCCGGTTGGCCGAGGTGCAAGTTTTGGTAATGGTGGTTCATTTACAGCTCAGAAGAATGTAAACGGTAGTTCCTTTAGGAATCCCATAGATGTACCAGCAAGTGGTTATTCTGGCGGAAATGGAGTGGCACAACATAATGCAGTCACCTATAATGTTGGAAATATGGGGGCTTCAGAGCAGAATTCTGATGACTACTATGCTAGAAGACCTGGAAATTTTCAGCATATGCAGGGTTGGCCTAATTCAAATAATACGGGAATACACCAGCAAACTTTGGGTTCAGTTTCACAAAATAATGATGACTTAGCTGGTGGTGATGGACATATGGTATTGAAAGGCACAATTCAGGAGCTTGATGATTTCTTCAAAGTGGGGAATCTGGAGGAGGCAGTGAAAGTTTTGGCCCTGTTGGTGCAGCAGGGCGTCACGGTTGATTTACCTCGTTATCTAGCCTTAATGAAGGCTTGTGGTGAAAATAAATCTCTTGAAGAAGCTAGAGCCATTCATCAACATCTTATCAGAACAATGCCTAATCTTGAACTCAGTACCTACAATAGGATTCTTGAGATGTATTCTGCATGCGGCTCCATGGAGGATGCTTTTAGGGTATTTGATATGATGCAGCGTAACTTGACTTCTTGGGATGTTATGATAACTGGGCTTGCTAAGAATGGTCATGGAGAAGCTGCTATTGATTTGTTTACAGAATTTAAGGAACTAGGACTGAAACCTGATGGTCAAATGTACCTTGGGGTCTTCCTTGCATGCAAAGCGCTATTTGACATCAGTGAAGGCATGCTGCATTTTGAAGCAATGAGCAAAGATTATGGCATTGTTCCATCCATGGAACACTATGTAGGTGTTGTGGACATGCTTGGAAGTGCAGGATATCTAGATGAAGCTTTGGAATTTATTGAAAAGATGCCTATGCAGGCGGGTGTGGAAGTCTGGGAAAAATTAATGAATCTTTCTAGAATTCATGGTAACACGGAGCTTGGAGATCGTTGTGCTGAGCTTGTTGAGCTCTTGGATCCATCTCGACTGAATGAACAGTCAAGGGCAGGTCTCATACAACTGAGAGCTTCAGATTTTGCCAAAGAGAAGGATAAGAAGAAGGAAGGTGGTCAAAATCCTCTAGAGGTTAGGAGCCGGGTCCATGAATATAGGGCTGGAGATAGATCTGACCCTGATCATGAAAAGTTATATGCACTCCTTTGGGGGCTAAAGCACCAAATGAAAGAGGCAGGTTATGTTCCAGAACTTAAAGGTGTGCTGCATGATATTGACCCAGAATCTAAGGAGGAAGCTCTCATTGGGCATAGTGAGAGACTTGCTGTTGCTAGGGGCTTCTTAAGCACCCCAGCTCGGCAACCAATGCGGGTAATAAAAAATCTTCGGATCTGCGTTGATTGTCATAATGCCATGAAGATAATATCAAAGCTGGTTGGTAGGGAACTTATAATGCGAGACGCAAAGAGATTTCACCATTTCAAAGATGGAATATGTTCTTGTCGGGATTATTGGTGAGACCAATTTTGAGGTACTATTTTAGATGCATCTTTTTAATGATGCTGAAAGAACTTGTAGCTTAAACTCTCCATATGAGAAGAAGTCAGGATTTTCTATGCCAATATTTGCTAATATACGGAGAATTCCCTTCCACTCATTCACCCACAATCCCCAAAAATACAACCATTTATTCAGATAGGGAAAAGATTCAGACACGGACAATATTGGAAAGTTTATTTCTTAGTGTCCTTAAGCTACTAGCTGATTTGTCCAGGCTTTGAATTGTCAATTAGGAAAGTGAAAAGTTTTAAGCTTCTTACTGATTGCTTCTACTAATGATAATTTCTCATTATTTTATCATTTGAAGATGTAGAATTGGCATAACATTTACTTTCATGGTCAAAAACTCTGCATAGGATTTCTTAAAAACTCTCGTCTCTTTCCATAGAGGTTAGTTCCTTCAGATATGCACACTTCTTGTTTGCTTATGTTGATATTATGAAACTATAATGACTTTCAACTTTCTTTAGTGTGAGGTGCATAAGTAATATATCGCCTTTTTCCCATCAAAAAAATATTGGGGGTCGAAAATTATATTATTCATACTGCTTTTTGTCTTCTGGATGTTCTTTGTGTTCAATCACAAAATTTTGAAGTGCACTTTTCTGCTATGAAGCAAGATATGAGTGTGCAGCTTGTCTATCAAAGTGGATTTTTACTTATTCCAGGAGCATCCTAAAATAAAATGGAGGGATTTGTAGTTTTGTTACACTTTTTTTCTCTTAAGAAAAGGAAATGAAACTGTAGGAATGCTACCAGGTAGTCTATCAAAGTTATACAATCACTATAATAAGGGATTCTATAGAATAAGTGATTCAAAATAATATGGGATAAAAAATTTTATCCTACTATATGGGATAATAAATTTTATCCTACAATATGGGATAAAAAATTCAAAATAAGTGATTCTAGCCCTTATGGAAAGAAAATGGATTCTTGAATCCCTTCATGCTCATGTCACATCGAGGCGCTGTAGAAGAAAAAAAGGTGCCAAATCTGATCCAATTTATTGTAATTGATTAATTAACATGTTGGTTAACTGTGTTTTGAAATACGGAAAGAAAATCATTGGCTTATCAAATTATCTATTGAGCCAAGAAAAAGATTCAACAAAAGACAAAAACAAATCTACCCTCTGTTTTATATATGAAGATTGCAAGACGGCATTAAGTAGAACCGTAGATACATCTATTCTCCTATTATCTGTTAACCTTTTTAGGTCAAGGACTGTTTGTACTTTGTTGCTTCTACTACATAATGGTTTAGCTGCAATGATGATGCATATATATATATATATATACCTAAAAAGGACTGTTTGTACTTTGTTGCTTCTACTATATAATGGTTTAGCTGCAATGAGGACTGTTTGTACTTTGTTGCTTCTACTATATAATGAATTAGCTGCAATGATGATATATATATATATATATGTATGTATGCATGTATGTTGCTTGGTGCCAGTGATTAATTTTATTTCTCAATTGTCTTTAGTCACTCAAAAACTTTTCTATGCCCCAAGTTGTCGGTGGTTTTTTGCTTGCGCGCGTGTGTGTGTGTGCCCGTGTCTCATTGCTAGTCTTTCGATCACCGTGGATCAATTTATGAGTTTGGTTGGTTTTGTGTTTGAGTGTTGGAAATTTATTGATTTGGATTTTGTGTTTTCCGGAAATTCAGTTTGTTAGGGCTAGAAACAGCTTGATGATTAGATTATAATTGCAGTTATGGTGAGACTCTCCTTGACGGAACTAAAACGTTATTATTGCTTTCATTTTAGGTTTTGATTGCATATATAGCTTGCTTTTGTGTTGAATTTCTTGAATTCTACTTCTGCTTTAGGATTTCAAGTGTTTTATCTTCTTCTTTTTTTTTCCTTTTTTTTTTTTTGAGTTAATATGGTTTTGTTGGTTTGGAATGTGGTAGCTGGAGAAGTTTTTTGGCACGTCATGCAGAAAATCTATCTGCATGTTATGTTGTTAGCATTAGGTAGTGCTTTTGAAGGTTTAGTTTAGGAGGTGACTGGAAGAAAATGCAGCAGTAAAATATCTTTTCTACATGTGTATTTCCATCTCCATAAGCACTGTGTTGAACAAAGGTGATCATGGTTATCATACACAGGATCTGTATCTGAATTTAGTTACATTTTCATGATTAATATGAAAAATATGGCCCAGAGCTTTTTTTTTTAGCTTCTGGTATTCATAGATGATGTGTTTATTGATGATGTACTTGGAGATTTAGGAGCAAAGCATTTGATATTCTCTTTATATGTTGTATTCTTTGTTTATTTGAATAGTTTCTCCTACATTACAATTTGAGATCTTTTTTTTTTTTTTTTTTTTGCAACGAAGTCTTTTTCACTTCTTGCTATTTTTGTGTAAAAGATATGTTAAATAACAAAAACCAACAAGTATAGTCAATTGGATATTTGGGAGACGATTGTCGTGGTGTTGAAGGTGCTTCACAGAGGGGAAGAAAAACCCATGTTGATAGAACGGAAGAGCTGGTTGGTAAAATGAGACACACAGTTAGTTGTCCCTTTGCCTCTGCCAAGTGAACTAAATGTGGATATGTGTGTGGTTAAGGAAAGGTGTGGTCAAGAATCTTTGCTAACTTTTGATCTAGACCAAAAGGTTTTTCATCTTGGTTTGGCTTCGAGGGCTAATTTCTTTTTATTAAGATGAATTCAAAGAGAGCAAAAAGATACACAGGTTGTAAAAATATGAATCAGAATGTTCAGATCATTACACTTCTAAATCAATCAGAAAAAATGCTGCACTGATTTTGATTAGAAAGTAAATGCAAAACGGTGCCTAGCTCTAATGTATTTATAGAAGGGTCTAAATGAGTTTTAGTTACAAGAAGTGAAGCTCTGAGTTTGAAAAGAAAAAGGGAATATATAAAGTTTTGATCACTTCTCTATTGGTTCAGTGGTTGGAGGGCGGTAATTTTTGACACGACACGAAAACTCGACACGAAATTGTGAGACAAAATATGACCCGAACTTAACACGAAAATTCGACACGAAAACAATTGCATTGGTCTAATTTTTATTGACTTTTACTTTTTTTTGCAATCTTGTTACTTTTTCAAAATACGACACACGAACCCGAAAGTTGACCTATTGCCACCCCTAAGTATAAAGTGCTAATCACCATGAGTCTTTTGTCATGTTCCCATTACATGCTTTTTTAAAAGGGAATTACAGAACATAAGGGAATTACAAAACATTTCTTTGTCAAGTGCTAATCTGGAATTTAGTAGGATTCCAGCTGGCCAAAGGGTTGACAGTGGCTGGGTGGCAACTGCCGCCACCACCTTCTATTTCCCAATGGGAAATTTTAATTGGATCGCAATGGGAATGAAGAAATCCCAATTCCATTAAATCCCTTTTTCACCCAATCCTGCAATTATTTTCTACCCATTTAACTTTCACCCAATTCTCACCCATTCTCTCCTAACTGCCACCCCTACCTGGCGTTGTCAAGAGCTGGAACGGTGTCGCTCCTCTGTAACCTCCGCAATTACATTCACGCCTTCTCTTCTGGTAAATCTCCAATACTTGCTCTGCTCACGCTTCTTGATACCCTTTTTCTTTAATTTCCATCTTCAATTCTCGAACTGAGTTGTGTATGCTGTTGTCCATGATGCAAATCATCACATCAAGCTCCGACCTGGACAAGGACCGAAGTCAGTTCGTGCCTCTGGAACCATTGCCAAGATTCTCACTGAGACCGGTTTGTTGTTGAGATATAATTATTTATTTATTTTTTCTAGAGACTAGAAATCCCAGTTAGAAAAGTTTCTTCTTGTAGATTGTTTTTGAGAATATTGTGTTGAAATAGTGGGGAAAGTACAAAATGTTAGGCGTGGTGTACATTACTGTGGCTCTACTAGTTTTATAATCCTGAATCAAGCTGGAGGAATGTTGGAATAATAGTAGGAAAGGTACAATATTTAAAGTTGTGTACATTGTGGTGTTTGTATATGATGCGTACTGGGGAAGATTTGAACTTTTGTGAATAACTGTAGAGCATTATTGAGATGCAATCTTTTAAGTACTGTTGATAAACATTGTACCTTGTGGCCAGCTTCTTGGTTTTATCTGTAAATTCATAATTATGGTTGGAAGTGGGTTTTTGTTGCTTGTTCTGTAATATTTGAAATTGAAATCTATTGAGAAAAATGTACAATACGTAGGATGTTGTATATCTATTAAACAAAGTTTAGGAATGAGATATTTTACCCTGTGCTTGATGGCTTTGTATCTGTCTGTTGAGTCAAACGAGAGCAGGATCATCATTGTGGTTCTCACTGAAAATTTGGAATTTTGCCGATGTGAGATTAAACTGTCATCTGGGGAAAAGAAATTGATAGACGAGATGTCGAGCAATCATTGGTCAAATATCAAATACCGGGCAAGTAAAAAAGAAGCTATCGAAGGCTGGGCAAAGTCGATGGTTGGTTGGGTATTAGGCTAGAGGTTAGAGGTTCATGTTGATCATCCTTGGTGAAGGGGAAAGTAAGAGTGCTGGGAGTTATGGACGGGGTTTGCAGAAACCTTGGGGAAAGCCCAGTCCTGTCGCTGTCCTCTTTGTCAGGGATGAGATAATAAAGAATAGGTGTGGCCAACTAATGCAGGTCATTGCCTTGAACAGTTGTGGAATGGCAACAAATCCTATCCTAATGTCTTTGCTTTTATCACTGACATGAACGGGAGCTCAACTTCTTTCAATATACCGCATTTGATATCAAGCAAATGTAACTCACGTAGAATATGCATATATAAGCCAGTACACATATAATTCAATTTCTAAGAAAAGAAATTGCTCACATTTTATGGACGACTGCAAATATTTTAGCCAGGTCTACTTCTAGTCCGAGAAGAAGAAGGAATATCTTCTTCATTCGTCTTTTTGTCATTAAGACGGAGAGGCTTTACTGTTCCATGATATTAGAATGCCATCATTTTTGACAACGCATCAGCAGTCTGAATGCCTGAAAAATTGAAGCTAAAGAGAATCAAATTTCCAACACAATGTCGGACAAAGTGAATTCATCTGCACAAGCAGCCTCTAAACTAAGGGCCTTACCTTTCTCCCGGTATAAGATTTTCCCAGCTTTTGTAAAGATGAGCTACGGGAATACGGCTACTTGCAGAGCAGACACCAACTCAGGCTCAACAACACCATCAATTGCTACACACCATTTTGCATCATGCGTTATGCTATGCTGAATGCAGGCAATAAACAAACAGATGACTGAATTACTGAGTTCACTTACTCGGGGGTATGGCAGCCTGCAGTTCCCTTTGATATGCACAGCTTTCTCTACTTCATCCCGAATCTTTTCATTTTCCTTTGGTATGCATGTACCACGTAGCGTTAGTGGACAGCATTTAGGTACTCCTTATAAAGGAACCATAGTAGAAATCTTACAAAAACTTTATAATACTGAAGCATTGTCAACAAGCATTTTATGTTGAAACCGAAAGTTTGAGGTTAATTGTTCAATATTAAAAGTAAAAAACACGAAACATTGACATTAACATCCACTCACTCTTATGAAAAAAACATAAAGGTTTATGATAAAAAACTGAGAGCCAACCTTTTATATCGATTACGTACAAGTACAAAGCTGATGTCTTTGAACACTGCCTCTTCCCATTCTGCAGATGTTTTGTCTTTAATTGGACGAATGTAATTTATCATCTTGCCAGTACAAAATTTCAGGATATGCAAAGGCTACTAAACCAACAACCAAGCCACCAAGTATAGGAAAAATGGAATTTGGAAAATCAGATACCTTCTCAACTTTGACACCAGTTACCAGCATAAATGTTATGCATCTAGATAAGGAAACAGAAACTAAGCCACACACTGTACACAGCAACAGATAAAGTGGCGGTTCTGAAATAATAGGAGAGAGTGGGAGTTCTGAAATAACAGGAGAGTGATTCAGTGTCTTGGTATTAAATTAGCAGTGAAAACAAAGCTTACCACATTTACCTTCTGCTTCTAATAACAAAGTTACAGAACAGATGGTTATAGCACATGATTAATATATCACATATTATTCAATGGACACAACAACACCAAAGTGTTAACCAGAACATATTCCAACACAATTTTAGATCGAAAAGGTTAAAGCATCTATTCTTGATGATTATGTCTTTAGGCTCAAACTAGAGGTCTAGACAGATTTTCTATTTCCAACTATTCAGGCTTGAGATAATTAAGCAACTGATCAAAAGTCTTGTGTACTTCAAAGTTCACAAATTCAAAAGAAAAATTAAAAACCTGACATATTCTCGTTTGGTGGTTCATTGGCTGGATGAACAGAACAAAGAATAACATTATTCCAAGGAAAAACACAAGGATACACTAGCAAGGAGAAAGAATAAATGGAATGTTATCTTTCAGTTGGTGACAACACCCAAGGATGGCTTATTGTTAATCAGGAAAGCAGGTTCTAGCGGAAAAGAGAGCAAAACAAGATAGAGATGCAAAAAGTAACATAGAACGAGCAATGGTTTTAGCTTGTTATGTATTTCTTCCAAAGTCTGATTATACCATCGCATCAAAGTCAAGGTGTTAAATTAAGGGCATGTATGAGCAAATAAAATGAGCAATGACCACTTGGCGAACGAAAGTCATAGTTTGACGGTGTAAAGGTTCACAGCCAAGACCAATTTCTGTCACTACAGAAGCTAGCACGGAACTAAGTATGACCAGTGAGGAAGTGTTTGTCAATGATGACGATGATTCTGTTGGTGCTGGCCAGTGGCCACAACACTGATTCTACAGCTAAAAAGCAACCAGCAAACATTTATTTATTTCGAAACAGCTCTTTTACGGTTGGTGAGTTTGGTTACCCTTTTATTCCATTTAGTTAAAAGCACAGTAAAAAAGGTCTTCCAAAATCAATGGTCAAGTGGACGGCACCTTAACATTTGTCTAAACAATGGCTAAAGTGGATCTAAACAAATCTGAATTACAAATTTGGTCTCTATCTAATGAAAAATAAAATCTAACACGAGATGGAATATCCTCTAGACACGTGAAAAACCTGAAGTGCTTAGTCTGTTATCACCCATCGTAAACAAACCATCCGCCACCGCATTCGTCTCTCGATAGTAATGAGTAAATAAGATAGCCAAACTCTTATATATCAATATCGTTCAGAAATATACCCTCAATCTCCATAAGATCGAAGATTTGCCATTCACCATGTTTACTAGCACCTTTGAGTCACATTCCACCTCTACCGTCTAAATACCAAGCAAGTGACAAAACGCCAAGCCAAGAAGAAAAGAACGGCACTCCGCCTTCCAGGATGAACCTGTCCAAATAATCCATATCGGCAAAACCAAACATCCCATATCATCCCGCACCACTCCTCCTGACAACTCTCTCTCCCATTATCCATTGAGCTCCCGTCTGTGTTTAGTTTAAAGCCCTTGTACCTTGGAAATCTCCACCATACTTGAAGCACCTGACCTCTCGATCGACTTGCAGCAGATGTATCAGAAATTGGCCCCAAGTCTTTCCTCAAAGTTCAGAGCTGGGTAACTGCAACCAATTTTCTCCGTCATTATAAATTCCACCTCTCTAATTGCTCACCATTCTGACAACTTTCTATTCTGATAGCAATACAAGTTCCTGACCTTCCAGAGCACCCATCAAATAACATGGCCCCATTTAACTTGAATTGGCTCCTCTCTTTACCATAATGTAGAGTATGAAACCGATTGCTCTCTTTGGAATAAAATCATTGTCAACTTAGTAAAACACATGATCTGCCTGTATGGGAAGGAGCTTCCCATTCCCAGGACTGAAATTGGTTAATCTGTCAATGATATTAAATATTGCTAACATGCGTAGAACATTAACAACAGGGTCAGAAAAAGTTACTTGAAACTACCTAAAAGCAGAACATGACATTAAAGAAATGAAGTCTGACATATTAAGAAAACCCGTTACACCTATACAAACCAACTCCTTTACTTTTTTTCTTCATATCTGGAGCAGTATAATAGTCTGTTAATATTAATTTGTGGGTTATGTATTTCTGAACAAGCAAACTGATCTCTGATCATGATTAAGCTGGTGGGTTTTCTCGATAAAGAAATTTGAGAAAGAATACTCGAATTAAAAATTTTAAAAAATAATACTAGAAACTTTGGATTGATATAATAATACTCGCGGCAATATTAAAAAGGATGACAGCAAAACCAGTGAAAAGACTTATAAGGCAAGCAGAGATAATGGCCATGTTTTCAGGAGAAACAATTATAACACCATCATCATCTTTTTTTTGTCCCTTCTTCCTCAGCAGCAGCTGGTGCCAGTGCTGCATCATTGGACACCACTGCTACAGTCTCATCATCATGACTATTGTCATTGTTCTCATTATGGGTGCTGAAAGCAGTAATTCTGAACGAAGTTCCATTTTGGCATAATCCTCCCAGTCCCAACTTATTGATAAGAACGGGAGTCCTGAGTAGAAGTGTGAATTGGGAGTAGAAGGAATGGGTATATCCTAGACTTAAGGAAGGAGGACTAGCAATATTAATGTCCGGCAAGAACAGCTTACTATTAGTACCACTACTGAAACAACGATGATGTATCTAGATTCTATGAACAACTCATGAAAATGACTCAAGAGGGTATATCATAATTGAACAACTCAAGAAATTCAAGTGAGAATTCAAAAACGACTAATGCAATACAAAAGCTAGTCATGAGGTTTAAAACATCCTCCTTTAGTGGTATACGTTTATCAGAAAATGACATAAAAATGAATGTTAATGTTGACACTTGAAGGTTCCAATTGGCATTTCTCTCTCACAGAGACAAACTGCTTTTCATTGGAACTTTGTCTTGGCTCTCAAATGCTAAATGTGCATATTATGCAGGATCATTGTCAGACACAAAAAAATAATTGTAGTATACTTTTCCATTAGTTTTACGGCAAGAATATCATTTGATAAGAATTTCAAACAAAATATTCAAATATGACGGTATAAAAGTTCAACACCATATCTGTCCAAATGAAAAGGTATACAGTCGCAAAGAACAACTACTTACACTTCGTCCACTTTTTATCAGAATATCAACTAAAGAATAATCGAATGCTCAACCAGCAAAACAGATACAAATATTTTCTTAGCAGCAACAGCAACCCCGTATCCACCTCCATCATTTAATCTACAGTTGTAATAATCTAGATTAACAATCTAGTTATGCCAATTCAAATTATTCATAAACACCTCCACACAGGCAGCATGTAAACTAAAAGCGGAAACAATTTAGTATGATACACAAATACTTGATCGGTGTAGCCTACAAGTATCAATTATCAGAAACGTCGACCTAAAACACTCCCACAGTCAAGATAATATACAAGAGCAACTGTGTACCCATTTTTTTATTTAGAGTTGCAACACAGAGCATGCAAATGGATAGTTTTCTACCGTAAGTAAACAAATAAATCCCTCCAAGTGACTGAATTGATGTTTAGTGAAACCAAAAACATTGAGCATTCTGGTGCAAGAACCTCAAACCAGAGAATTCATATGGGGGTGATCCCATTTTGAATGCACCCAAACCATCAAAAAGTAAGTCAGCCACATGATTTCATCAATGGTTGAGTGAGTAAGTATAAGTTTCAATAAATAACAAGCCAACAATAAATTTTATTAATAAAACTACAAAAGCAAATAAGGATGTTGTGGAATCATCACACTAAGCTTTCAGGTTCCAACTACTAATCTAGGCCACACTGCTGATAGCCATTTGCTGTCTTCCCCAACAATATAATTTCATGCCTAAATTCAGCAAGGTAAAAGTTAAGCAAATTTCAAGGTAATCATAAACAAGTCCCACAACAGTGTTTCTTATTCTGGATTCAATATAAAAAAATAATATGTGATCTCTACATGCCATTCAAGAATTAAAATTAACAATAAACTCAATCACAACCATCATGCTCAATTGATTGCTGGCAACTAAAGAGGAGTAAATCAAATGCATGAAGTTCAATTTTTTCCACAGCAAAAGATGTGTGCGAAACATGGTGATAGAAAAATAGAGTTGAAACAAAAAAAATGAAAGACCAACCTTACAATGAAAAATAAGAACAGAAACTTGGTAACTGAACACTACTGCAGTGCTTCTGATTGCAGTCTAAAGCTAATATAGATGGGTCCTAATCTTTTGCACAGATAAGGAGGAAAAATTAATTGACACTAAATTCTGAAACTTTTGTTAAACCAAAATGACAGGAAATTTCAAAACAGAAAGAAATTGGAAGACATTAACTACAGTATACCTGGAAGAAGCTGGTTATAACCACCCTGGCCACCATGCAATCTGGCAAATATACCAAAAAGGAGCATTATGATAGGGAGCAGGCTGAGTTTTCTCATAGGTGACTCTTTGTTCAGCAAAGTTGCCACATGCATCTGGCTCTCCATCACTAGCACCCATAAGGAGATCGGAAAAGCTTGCCTTCCCACTACATCGAGTCGCAAAACCTCCACAGAAACTCTCAAATGTAGGGTCTATCTTGATGGGCACAATGGAAGAACCTCTGTGGTGAACTTGATTGCGCTACTTGTGTCCATATCAAACCATATGGCTTGTGGCTCAAGGGTTATCTCCAAGAATGTAGTCCACCTGTCACATTAGCGGTTCAAGAATTTTATCACACTCAGTCCATGTTGAATGGAAGAGAAAAAAAGACTGCAATTAAACTGTAAAAATAATTGAATTTTTGACCAGTCACATTCAGATGGTACTTCACAAAGACATTGAATTGTCTCATCATGAACTCAAAAAAACTACATAAAAAAAGGACATAAAATAAAAAACTCAAGAAAAGGAAGATACTGAGCAAATGAGAAGCAGTAAAGTGGAGAAACACAAACAACTAAGAACAACTTATCATCAAATTTTAGAAAAACAAGTTTGAAAACATAACTTCCCCATGCCAAGCAATGCTATGCTGGATCTAGATTCTTAAGCCCAAAACCAGAAGCATTTAGGTGGAAATGAATGTATAAGTTGTAACTATCAAGAAACTTAATCTGTGTCGCTGTAACATTGACCAGTCAAACACACAATCTCAAGTGAGAAAGAAGAAGATAGAAATGCCATTATAGCTTATCATACCTCAAACCTATTGGAGTCAAGCAGATTGCCTTCGGCTGCAACTTTCCTCTTGGAAGCCATCAGACCTTTAAGAGAATCCCAAACAGACGTCTCCACCTCTTTTTAACTTTTCTTTTATTTCAAATTATCATCATTCCTTGCTTCTTTTTATCTTAACTTGGCCAGAAATTTGTTTTATGTGAGCAATAGGGGCAATGTGGCTCACAGGATCTGATAAGTGATCTCGATTTCCTATTCCAAAACTGATACACTTTGATCAATAGCTCATTCTTCCTTTTCTTTTTTCTGGTTTAGTTTCTTCTTTTCTGTTATCAAGATAGCCTTTTTCGTGTTACATTTGGACATGGAGGAGGACCACATTATTCATCAGACAGAAACAGACAAATCAGCCATTGCTCTTTTTTCTAAATCATTGGACTGCAATTGTCACTAATTGGTCAGGTAACCTGTAATTGTCCAGTCGATGATTGACCAAGATGAGTACAACTTATCCCTCTACATTAACAAGAAATTAAGTATAACAAGGCTACTGATACCCAACACTATAACAATGTTGAAAAATTCCAAATTGTATACCCATTAATGGAAAACATTTATCACTGTGAGATCAAAACTGCAGTGAACTCCAAGGGCAGGTAACACAGAGACTTGGAGTATCATTGTCAGGGTTTTGAGTAGTCCTCTCTCTTGAAGGCTGTCCACCAAATTTATACTGGACTGCTGCGTAAGAGAGACCAGAGCAGGACACGAATGGTGAGGCTGGGTACTCATTTTAAATCCTTTTCCATTTTGGTGATGTCAAAAACACTAAAAGAAGATAGCCATGCAAGTATTTACAAACCATAGACACCAATTTTGCTGAAGAACTATATGATCCCCCAGTATGGAGCTAGTAATCTCAATAATCTGATAAAATGTAGCAAGGTCACAATGCCAGCTAAAGAAAAAACGGCACTCAATCCATCTTTTCCTTTCACTTTTGAAGATAAGTAAGTTATCATGGTTAAAGAAGCTAAGAGGATTAAAGTGCAACACTATATTTCAGATATCCTACAGGTACTGTCATGTTCTCCTCCACACAATGACAAGATCACTCATGAGGTGGAATGACTAGACAAGAAAAGCCACCAAAGAAATGAATCTATGGCCACCATTTGGACCCTACTAAGAAGAAGGGGCATTCAGAGCTTATAAAATGGGTATAAAGCAGTTAGGGGCAGCTAAATAACAAATTCTCAACCCAAAATCCTGAACAGAGCTTATATTTCCAACATATTGGAAGTATAAAGAGCATATTTTGCAATCATAATATACTAAATCACAAGGAAGTAGTTTAGCATGCTGAATTTAGAACGTGAAAACACCAGTTCCAACACATACCATCATTCTTCCAAGTCAAATTCTGCACAAAGAAAAGAGCTCAAAATAGTATCTCACTGTTGATGGCTGAATAACATGTTCAACGACACATTGCTACTTTATGGGGGAAAAAGATCCAAAAATAAGATTGAAAAAGTAAGTTATGATGCAACATTAGCAGCATCTGATGGTTTTCCAATCCAAAATTTGCAACAATTAACAATATAGTGTACATTGCCAATTATAAAGCAGAGGTAATCAGGATACTCTTACAACCATCTTATTCTTTTTTCCAGCTGATAAGAAGATGACTTTGCCATCAATTATGTCATCAGCCTCAATCTTCTTTACATCGTTATCAACTCTACTATTGTTAAGATAAAGACCCCCTTGCTTGAGCAGGCGGCGTGCTGCAGACTTACTCTCAAGCAATCCAGTTGAAACAGAAAGATCCAAAAGAGAAAGGTTCAGCACCTCATCGTATTGCAGGGAACAAGAAGGAACATCCTCTCCAATGCCCTCAATGGTCTTGGCATCCAACTTGGTGGCAGCCCCAGGCTTTAGAGCCTCCGTGGCCATAAGAGCCTCGTCAAGACCCTCTTGGCCATGGACAAAACGCGTGACCTCCTCAGCTAGCCTGCGCTGGGCAGTGTTGGGAACATAGCCTGGCATCTGCATATCCCTCTCCAGCTGAGCAATCTCTTCCATGCTTAAGAAAGTAAGCATCTTGAGGAACCTCACCACATCTGCATCAGGAACTGTAAAGAAGTATTGATAAAAGTTATAAGGAGTGAGCTTGGAAGGGGAAAGCCAAATGGCGCCATCCTCAGACTTGCCAAATTTGGTGCCGTCACTCTTGAGAAGGAGAGGGAAAGTGAGGCCATAAACAGCTCCTTCTTCAACCCTGAGAATTCTACGAATCAGATCAGTTCCCGCAGTGATGTTTCCCCACTGATCGCTGCCCCCAATCTGAACAGAGACCCCTTCATTACGAAAGAGATGGACAAAGTCATAACCCTGAAGCAATTGGTAAGTGAACTCAGTAAAGCTCATCCCTTGTTCTTTAGATTCAAGCCTCCTGCGGACACTTTCCTTGGACATCATTACCCCAACCCTAGCAAACCTCCCAACATCCCTCAGGAAATCCAAAAGGCTAACATTCTTCCACCAATCATAATTATTCAAAATAGAAACATTAGAAACTGAAGAAGAATCATCATTATCACCATCACTTCCGGCGGCAGCCGCAGCAGCTCTTCCAAGAATGCTCTGAATGGTGGAAGATATCCCAGTGATATTGTTTTGGAGAGTTTCCAGGTCAAGCTCAGGCCTTTCAGAGCTCTTGCCAGAAGGGTCGCCTACACGGCCAGTAGCCCCCCCAATAAGGACAACAGCCTTATGTCCGCAGCGGAGGAACCAAGTAAGGACAATGATGCCCAAGAGATTCCCCAGGTGGAGGCTGTCAGCAGTGGGGTCAAAACCACAGTAAACTCGAAGGGAGCAAGTAGATGCCTCTCTGAGAGAATTGCTAGTGAGGGATTCAAGTAGGCCCCTCTCTTCAAGGATGTCCACCAAGTTTTTTTCAGAATTAAGGGGAGAAGAGCAGTGAACAGTTGAAGAAGAGAAGAAGCTCGTGGAGGAAGATAAGCAGGGGTGGCTTCCGCAAAGACTGAATCTTCTTCTTGGAGCAAATGTAAATGTTGTAGTTGCACCACTAGCAGTAGAAGTGGGAAGTATTGTGGTTTTGAGAAGATACGCACAACCTCCCAAGGCTAACAAGCTGTTGGAAGAGGAAGTGGAGAAGCACGGATTTAGTCTAACAAGCAATGTCCTGGCAGCCCCACCAGCAGCAGCAGCCGCCATAACCACCCTTTTCCTAACAACAATATGAGGAAAATTCTAGCAGTTCCTAACAACAATATAACTTCAGTTTCATCTGTGTAGGCAGAGGTAGCAGTACAACATTTCCAGCATATATGATATATGGGTCTTTTTAGTTAGATTATTTTGGCACGCACTCACTCACTCACTCTTAGAATCGGCCTCAAATTTGAGAGGCCAATTTGGAAGAGTCGCCCAAGACGAAGAGCGGAAGCGGGGAGGCGAAGTGAGGAACCCCCACTGTAATCGAAATAATTTTAATTTTCAAAAATTGCAAAAACTTATTTATACTTAGATTAATTTTATTTTTAGTTTGATCCAATCAAAATAGTAATTATTATTATAATACTTATACTTTCTCTCTATTTCAATTTCAATTCTATAATAAAATATAATTTTATTCAACTACATCCTTAAAACATATTTATTTCCTTCAATTGAATTCCAAATATTTTAATACCAATTGAATTCCAAATATTTTAATACAAAATTTAACCAATTAATATAACATTTTAGCTTATTGATATAATCAATTAGTAAATTAAAAATATCTTTAATACTTTTAATTTGTCCTGATCAATTAGAATTTCCAAATAAAGATCTTGTATAATTGTTAATTTGTCATAATCAACTTTTTTCCCCTTACTTTCCTTCTCAAAAATCTACAAACTAAAACTTCAAAATTTAAATTACCATTAAATTAAATTTATTAAGTTAATACTCATTTGCCATTCGTTTAATTTTACTTAATATATCAATGGTTTAGTAATTATTGATATTTGAGACTTTTGAGTTTCTAGTTATTAGTAGCTAAGAGAAATTATAAGTAAAATCTACCAATTTATTAAAACATTATAATTATTAAGTTAATAATAATTGATACCAATTATTATTCACTAATCAATTTATGGTGATTATTTATGAAGTTATATACTCAAATGAAATATGGATAAGTTACTAAGAAAGAGAATTACACTCTCGTATATTATATACATTATTTTTTCTCTTTTTTGCATTTATTTATCTATTTTTTTCATATTTTTTATATTTTTTTAATAATCTAATTTTTATGCTTTTCTAATGTCAATTTTACAATTTTAATATCTCAACTACTACACTAATGCCATTATATTGTAATTATTACATTAGACATATGAATTAGAATTTTTTTACTTATTTAACAATTGAATAAATCTAAAACCACAATATTAATAGATTTTTCTACTCTAGAATATATACATTTATATGTATTATATTATAAACCAAGTAGTTTTATAAATAAATAAATAGTTACATTATATATATGCACTTTTTTCGTATATGATTTAAAGATAAATACATGTTATATATGATGAAGTGCAAAATAAAAAATAAAAAAACTGCATATTGACAATTTTGCATATTATTTTAACTTTTCAAGTTATATGTGTGTGTGTGTGTATTTACAATAAATATATATGTATAAATACATACAATTTGACATAAACATATATGCATTGTGGCCTTATTTTGTTTATAGTATATATCTAATTTTTCATAAAAATTATAGAATTATACATATAAATAATATGTACTTGAAAATGTCATATTCAGTCAATTCGGCTCGAACTCAAACTAAAAATTCCCAATTTTAAATTCAAGTTAACGTAAAAACATAATCAAAAACTGAATTCAAATTTTCTAATTAAAATTTGGTTCGGTCAAATATTCGAGTTAACTCAAATATTGCACACCCCTATTTAGTATATTTAGAAATGCATGCCTTCTCTTCGTTCTACATTTGAAAAAGTGATTTCAGGAATGTGATTGATATTTTTATCATCTTATTCTATTATTTATCTATTTTCTGACTTTCTTACCCTAGTTCATTAAGAGTTAAAAAAGAAAAATAAACTCTATCACTTTGTCACAGTCAATTTACCATTGGTCTCCTTTTGAGATGTTGTCTTTAGTATGGGATTGAATCATCTATTTACTGTTGATTTTTCTTTTTCTACTTTATACATGTTGCCTCTTTCATCGTAATGTTTGCTGTTGAACCATGTTTAGAAGGTTAACCCCATTTTTTGTTGTGCCATGTTAGTGATGTACTTATCCTTCTTTACTTCTTGTACTTAAATAATGTTTTTTTTCCCCCTTTCATTTGAGGGAAAAGAAGTAATTAATTATTCATCATCGTATAACTGACAAATCTTAGGATATCCATGCATCCTCATTTTTATAAAAGCACTTATGTTTGAGATGAAGATCGACAAAGTTTTTGCTTGAACTTTTTTCTTGATGGATTAGGTTTGACATATGCATTACCTAATGTTTGGGGTGCATAGTTGCTATAACCAACATGTAGCATGGGGTGCATAGTCTTAATTATTGTCTATCCCACCATCACAAGATTGAAAGAATATGTGATTTTAATATAGTTTAGTTATATCAACTGGCAAATACAGAATGTAATTTGTTTACTTATTTTAGGAAACACTTGTTATGTTCACATTTCTACAATTATTAAAGTTGGTTACTTTTCTGTAAATGACCTGGTGTAAGGGAGATCTAATATTAATATTGGCATATATAACCTCGTAAGCACTTCATAAGCTAACATTGCATAAACAACTTTATACGAGGAATTTATTTGTACATGAGTTTATATTCTAGAGTTTCAAATAAGATTGTATTTTCTGAGATATGTCAAGGATGATACTTCTATAATTATTTGTCTATGAAATCATTATATGGTGAAAGTATCTTGTGGAAGTCTTCGTCCATGTATGTTTTGGCTTCTTATAATTATTCATAAATATAACATTAGCATTAGCATGATCAACTTGACCAAAGGACAACACTACGCTTAGCCTAGAAAGGTTCCTTCTCTAATATTAGCACAATTTTTAATCACGCTACTTCATTTCTTACTATATTTTTTTTTCGAGATGGAAGCTGCCTCAGATATTCTTTCTAAGTGGCTTGCCTACCATAACCTGGAGCATGCTTGGATCGAGTTGGCTTGTTATTAACTAATAGTTGACCTATTTTAATTAATGATACTTTCAATGATGTTATTATGCAAGTTGAAATTGCAATTGTTGGGATTTCATTTCTAATTGATGAGGGGCATGCAAGGGAAATTTGTTGTAAATTTGTGGCTATGTTGTTTACTTAGTATCAATATTTAAAAATATTCATTACATCTGTCTGTTTATGTTAATGAATGAAAATGGGGTAATCAAATAAAAGGAAATGAATTCTTCTTGTTCGTGTTGATACGCATGATACCGTTTCATCATAATGTCATTCATTGTCTTATGTTAATGATATTGTTTTATATCTTTTGTCTGAAATAGTTGATTGTGGAGGAAAATTTCCTATTGCTCATCTCAAATGAAGAATGGGACACATTGTGCAGGTTCATATTCTACTATTGAATGTAATATCTCTGCATTTCACTACTTAGCTACAATAAATATGATGACATGGATTGTGTAAGAAATGTTTGAAAGATATGCTAAATGCTTGTAATCTTTCAAGAATCTTACAGATGAATATAAGCTTGAAGGACCAAGAAAGAAAACATTGTTGAGGAGAAGTTGGGAAGTTGGGAAGTTGGGAAGTCATAGCTCGTAGGCAAGTATTGCCATTAGTTTTATTATTATTTTCTTTAACTAAATAAGATAATAAGCACTTAGGGCACCCACAATAGTCCCTTTTGAGGCTGGCTACTGGTGACCACGGCCATGCCAAGTTAGCAAAAATGCTGACTTGGCGTGCTACAGTACTCCAGAGGCCGCGGTTCGTGGCCTTTGCCACAACCCCGAACCACGGCCATGAAACAAAAAATTTTTTTGGCCACGTGAGCTGCAAAACGACACCGTTTTGCGTCGTTTTGACCCCAAAAAATGTCGTTTTGAATCGTGTGTCAGCGGTCAACGCTGACAGACCACGTGTCAGACTTAACGACGGGCGCCACATGGCCAAATTGTTGCAAACCAACCATTGGTTTGCAATAGTCAAAATTTTGATTTTTTTTTTAAAAAAAATCAAAATTTATCACCGAATAAGAAATATTTTTCTCTACAAATTAACATGCAATTTGCCTATTTTTGGAGTAAAATATGATATTTTTATTTTTCATTAATTGTTTTAAGTATTTCATATTTAATTTAGATTATTTAAAATTGGCCGAAGAGGCCGTTTCTCTCAAGTTTTTACTGTTCTTGCGGGCGATTTGAAGTGTGACAACAGTGTGAAAATTTTATTGTTCATGAACAGTAAAATTTTCAAATTTTAACGTTCATGATTGTTCATGAACAGTACAGTTTTCTTTTTCTTTTTTTTTTTTAGGTTCAATGGTTGTTTTTTGTGTCCCTACTATAGAAGGCAATGCTGGGGGTATTATGGACGCCCGTTTGCTGGACTTCGAAACCAGTGGCGATTTCATGTGGTTCTTGACAAGGTTACACTCTCATCAAGGGTTTTGGAGTTCTAGTTTGGCAGGAGGAGCATTCATGATGATCCATAGCGTAAGGCTTTGATCTGGGGGATCGATGGATGCTGTGCACGCAAAGGCGGCCAAGTTAGAGTTATGTTTTCTTAGCTGTTTAGCTAGGAAGGGTTGTTACGTCCATCGTGGGTGGACGAGTTTCTTTTGACGCTGAGCGTCAATTATGTCTTAACTGACTTTTGAACTAAGAAGAGTCCTTTTTTAAGACATTTGCCTGTATAGTTTAACTGGTAACAGTTAATAATATTATCGATCTTTTGCTAAAAAAAATAGATTATTTATTTTCATGTTTTAAGTGTATTATTAAATTTTAATTTTAATGTAATATAAAATTATTTTCAAAAAAAATGTTTTTAATTATTTAATGTATGATAGTTAAAATTATAAGTTGTATTATTAATATAAAAATTTTTTGATAATGGCTATGTGAATAGTGATGGCCAGGCCAACTAGCGTGGATATTTTTTGATGATGGCTGCGTGAATAGTACTGACTTGGCCATGAGGTGATGTGGCGCTAATGTGGTGCTGATGTGGCGTGGCCGTGGCCAGAGGCTACCGTGGATGCCTTTAAAAGTTAGTATTAATTACCCAATTTAAATTTCAAACTTTTCTAGATTATATTTGAAAGAATTGAATTGTTTTTTTATAGCAATCAATGAAAGCTTACTCTTAGGAAATGAAACAAAGTAGCAAATACTAGTTGAAAATCTGGAGTTATCAAAGGATCCCGGAACAAACGGCCATTGACATTGAACCGAACTATGTGCTTTTAGATTGCTCATCCTCAACTTTACTTCCACCAATAAATTGTCTAGCTCCAGTTTGTATCCGTTAGCAATCAATTGAGACTGAAGATATGCCTACCAATGCATGTACATAAAGAATTTGATTATGCAATTGAGCATGAAAATGTACCAACTTGCTCTTGGAATCTTTTACTTTTGAGAAGAGAAAGCCAATTGAGAAAAGTGGGAAGACCAAACTTGTTGCAACATAGGTGCATATCAGATGAAGTTATTTTCGATTGCATGTCTCACCCATTGTGTGATGTAATATGAATAAAAAAAATATGTATTGTATCTATAGTTCAATATGATTGGCCTTCAATTTTAGCCAACAATGCATGATCCAAAAAGTGTTACTATATCTCTATCTTTCCTTTTTTTTTTATGGTGTAAAAATTTTGAATTAAATATGAGTACAACAAGTGTTATACCATAGGTCTTTTTCTTTTTTATAGTACATCTTATGTTATATAATTAAAGTTTTAAAGTTGAAAATATAACTTGTCATAAGTTATTATTTGCCACAAAATAAGGGTTGTTTACCCCAAGCATTTTTGAAATGTTTTAAATATTTTATAGATAAATATTAACTTCGAAAGGGTGAGGGCAAATATTTTATAAAATTTTCTTTAAAATATTCTTTCAAAAGTGTATTGCAAAAACAATTTTAAAGAACTTGTGTTTTATGTTCTTTTCTAATGAAAAGGGCATGGACTATTCATTACTTAAGCATGGTTACTCTAACCATTAAATAGTTTGAGAAATGAGAGGAGATAGAATACATTAGAAACTTTAAAACCCATAACTATTTTTGACCTACCTTTTTTGGTATTATTTGTTTAGTTTTTAACGTTTATTCTAGGTGATTTTCTTGTATTTATTGTAACATATTCTGGTGCTTAGTTATTTTATAAGAGTCTTGATGATTCGAATGTGAGAATGCCAAACTAGGAAGTTTTTCACCAACATATACATGGAAATTTGGAATTCTTTATGCTCCACCCTTTATAACCATGCACCATTGTTCATTCCCTCATTTGAATGAGGATAAATCTTATATTCTAAATAATATGTACCAATTGTGAGACTCGCACACACATACTTGCGAGGCAATTAACGCTCCTTTGTTATTTTTGCCAAGCAATTCTCTCGCATGTCGCAATTCACACATATGCAAGCAATTCGAACAAGCAAGCAATACTTTTAGAGAAACGAAGAATTGAAAGGCACAATGTAAGAGATTGCAATGTTAAAGGCTCAAAGGAAAGTTCTCGCTAGAAAAGAAGGTTACAAAAAATAGCCAATTGTTTGTATGGGTAGTGGGGAAAACTCAACACTTGCTTAGTGCAATGTTACTCCCCACTAAATATGCCTTAACTAAAAAATCAAAAGTGACCTCCAAGGCAAAGTTTCCTACCAAAAGTGAAAACCGCAGTTTTTACAAATATCGTAGTTTTTCCCTACACTACATCTAACATTATTACAAAAAAAAGTGTGGTTTTCTAACAAAAATCATTGTTTTCTAACTTACACTGCATATTTACAAGGCCAACATAAAAACTAACACTTATCTATTACATCATTTAGGATCCAAGTGCTATAGTTTTCATCTTGGGCTACTCGGGCTTTGACTGGTAGGCCTTGTATGGCTGCTCCAAACTCTGGGTGTTGGAAAGGTGTCTTTGAGTAAAATACATCATTCGGTGATGACAGTGGGCCCATTGGTGCTCCGATTGCAAAAAAATCCCCTTCTATCTAAAAGGTAAGCCTGCTTGGGCATTGGGATGGGTGACCTTCTAGGAAATTAGCACTGTGTCATTCAGGCATGCATGCAATGTTAGCAAGTAAGCTAGGGGGCTATGGGGCATTACAAGCACATTGTGAAATTTCGTAGTTGTGCACGTTTGGGCATGCACATGAGCAAGAATATGCGCTAGACTTGCACGATAAGCATGTGGGCGCTTAGACGAGTGCATGAGATGAATGAGTGCACGCACAACAAGATTTTCCAAACGCACATGACATGAGTTTGTGGGCATGCGGGTGTGCTTTTTAGGCAAGCAAGCAATAGGAAGGCATAACCTAGCACCAGTTATGCACAAATGCTTATAGCATAGAGTGCTTGTTTGGTTATGAGGCCATTGGCCACAAGGTTCGAAAGAACGAACAGTGATACAATGATATTCCATTAATAAAACGATGTAATTTTATTGATAAATACTAAAATCTAATACAAAATGCATAAACTTTAATTTTAATGAAATTATGTTTTTGTCATTAATAGGACATGGTTGATGCACATTAATTGGGATAGAAGATCTCAACTACATTTGAACCTACCATCAAACTTTGAATTATTTTTAATATACTTTTACAAATAGAGTAGATTAACATTTTGTCCAAGATTAGAACTCAGTCATTACACTTCTGTATTTTCAAAAAATACCACCAACTTCTTATAAATTTCTATTTGTGATCACTCCACCTAAACTAATATCGATAAAATTGGCTTACGTGCATAGGACACTGGAAAAAAACTAAAGATAATTTTTCTCCAAACAAAGTTAGAAGATAAAATTTTTCTTTTGTAATAAAGTTTTTGCTAGCATTCATTATTGATTAAGTATAAAACACAAAAGTGGACAATGTTAATTATCAATTTAATTTCAAATTTCGACTTGATTCCCCAATATTCGAAAATTTTAATTCAGTGCTCAAATTTAGTAATTTGATTTGAGTTAAAAGTAGTCAAATTAATAGCATTCAATAATACTTCTAAATTGGATTGAGACATGAGAGAGAGAGAGAGAGAGAGAGAGAGAGGGGGGGGGGGGAGGGGGGGCAAAGGCAAAGGCAAATGCAAAAAATATTAACATTTGAGGAAGATTCATTCAGAAATGCATTTTCTAATAATGAGTGGACAATAGAGAAAGAAGATCATGTCTTGCCAAAAGACACTACTTGGTTGAGAATTTTAAATAAAAATCTAAACCATGACACCTTGGAGTAAGAAGGAATTGATGAGATTGAATTCATTTCATCACATATAAGGAGTACTTGTGAGTTATTTCTATTTTTTATTATTTAAAGTTTCATTCATTATCTAGGTTAATAGTACTAAAAGGTCTCCTTAATTATATATTCATTTTTTATATAGGTGATCAAGGACCTAGTGGATCTCATGGAAAGAGAAAACAAGTTAATTAAATACAAAGATTTCAATTGGTTGATGAAAATGCTAATAAATATGGTTTAAGTATAAACAATGAAGATTATGTTCAAGTGATGAAGGATGATGAAAATTCTAAAGCTGTTGACCAAAATGAAAATAACAATGATGGTAATGAAAGTTATGGATTTGAGTGATAGTGTTGATGATTATATAAAATTATTGTTTATTAGGATGTTAGAGCATTCTAGGTGACTTTGACTATGGAATATAAACTTGATCTATTGATGAATATGATTTAGATGTGGTAGTTCGGTTGAACTTTAGTTGTGGTTAAATTTGGATTTCAATTTGTTATCACTTTTTTTAGGTGACTTTGGCTATGGAATACGAACTTGATCTATTGATGAATAAGATTCAGTAGCAATAGTTTGGTTGAACTTTAGTTGTGGTTAAATTTAGATTTCAATTTGTTATTTCTTTGAATGATGCTTATTATTTAGTATAATGGCCACTTAGTGATGTTATTTAGAATTATAGTTAATTTTAATTGTGATTTATACTAGCATAGGTAATAGTGTCACTAATAATGTCATGTGTATCATGACATAGACAAAACTGTTAACTCATTTACAGGTAAATGTCATTTATGACTATTTTTTCAATTCATTTGTGATGTGTACTCTAAAAATAGTTAGTAAAACAAAGTTAAGATATTTTTTATGGGATCTTACGATCCTATAATCTGATCTTATAGATCCATTCTATGATTCAAAATCGATCCTATGTGGGATCACGATCTTATGAACATTGACTAGACTAATAGCAATAGAAGAAGCAACCAAGAATCAGATGATCATGACAACAGAATCAAGGTCGACTCTTCTTTGGACTTCTAAAAGATAAAAGAAAATTAAATACCTTCAACTATTGATGTTCAAACAAGTAATGAAAAATGATATCCTCTGCATGCCTACAAGACCTATCAATTGTTGAGTCCAAAAATCCATACAATAATGGAATACTATTTCTCTAGCAAGAAACTAAAATATATCCAAAAATGGATTTGACTGTATTCACATAACCTACTGCTTTGAATATCCAACTACTTCTAAATAGCCAAACTTTTTATATATGAGTATGTAATTCTTAGTCCTTTGAAAATATCTCAAAACTCTCTTAGCAGCTTTCCAATGAGCCATATTAGGATTGTTTTGGAATCCTCCAAACATTTACACTACAAATGCAATATAAGGTTTGATATAGACCAATGCATAAATAAGATTTCCAATGAGCAAGGCATATAAAATACTTTCTATTTGTTCCTTTTCCAATGCATTGCTAGGACATTGGTTTAAATTGAACTTTGCTCCTTTGACAATAGGTGCTATAATGGATGAACAATTTTTGCATCCCAAATCTCTCTAGAACTTTGTCAATGTAGGCCTTTTGAGAAAGACTAAATAACTTTCTTGTTCTATCTCTAGTGAATTTCTATGCTAATGACATATGAAGCTTCACTCATATCCTTCATGCCAAAATTTTGTGTGAGAAATTATTTCATCTAATGCAACAACCTATATCACTATTTATAAGTGAAATATCATCTACAAATGGAACTAAGAAAATATACTTGCTCCCACTAACTTTGAAGTATATGCATTGATCAACAATGTTCTTTGCAAAACCAAATAAAAAGTAAACATCATGGAACTTAATATTCCATTGGTGGAAGGCTTGTCTTAGTCCATGTATATATATATATATATATGTTAATGTGTGTATACCTCTATCATCACACACACACGCACACACACACACATATATATATATATCCAAACCTTTAGGTTAATGTATGTATACCTCTTTATCATATATATATATATATATATATATATGTATATATATATATCCAAGCCTTTAGGCTAATGTATGTATACCTCTTTATCAAGAACCCCATTAAGAAATACTATTTTCATATCCATTTGATATAACTTTAAGTTAAAATGAGTTACCAATGCCATGATTATTCTTAATGAATCTTTTTAAGATATTGGAGAGAAGGTCTCATTGTAATCGATGCCTTTCTTTTGAGTAAAACCTTTGACCAAAAGTCTAGCTTTTTATCATTCAATATCACTAAATGAATCTCTTTTGGACTTAAAGACCCATTTGCATCCCATTATAGAGGCTCTGTTTGGTTATTAAATGAAATCCTAGACGTTACTTTTAGCCATATATTCCGTTTCATTTTTCATGGTATCATACCATAGTGAAAATTTTCCCTACTCATAGACTGTGAAAACTAATTAGAGTCTTGATTAAATCCAATATCATAGTCAGAATCTTGAATATATACTACGTAATGATTGAAAATTGATGACTCTCTAATTTTCAAAGATCTACAAACTCCCAATATTTCAGAGGGAAGTGGATATGTGGGTTTAGTATTAGTTATTTGTTCTTGATGTGATTTTTCAAGTTGATGATATACAATCATTGCTCTTTAGTGATATTAGAATCATTATATCGAGTAGCAACCAAATTGTCTATATAAAAGTACACCAGGTACATCTTTCTTCAAATCTTAATTCTTGATTCGAACCACTCCCATTTACTTGATAATTCTTAAGAAATTTAGTAGTTCTTAATTCAACTACTTTTGAGTATGTGAGAGACAATAAAATCTTTTTTTTTTTGGAATTAACTACACAGCCTATAAAATAACCGTTAATTGGTCGTTCATCCAATTTTTTAAAATGTCGCTTATATACCCTAATTTCAACTTGACAATCTATGTGTATAAATATTTTAGTCTAGGTTTCCAAATATTTCATAATTCAAAAGGTGTATTGTGGACAATTGTAGATGGTTAAGACAAATACAATGGTTTTTAAAACTTCACTTGAAAGAGATAAAAATAATGTTGTATTGATAATCATACTTTTAACCATGTCTATACGTGTTTACTTCTTTCTTTTAACGATACCATTATGTTGTGGTATGTCAAGGCATCCTATATTGAGTAACAATACCTTTTCCTTATAATAACTTAACAAATGGACCAAGTGTATGTCTCTTTTAATTGTAACATTCTCCACCTCTATCTAACGGGATAAATTTTTTTTTTTTGTTCTTTTGTTTTTCTATCTTTAATTTGAGGTTTTGAGGTTTTGAATGCATCAATTGTTTCAGATTAATTAAATAAAACATAAAAATGCATAAATCTTGCATAGTCATGAATAAATAAGATAAAATATTTTTGACCATTCAAGCAAGTGATAGAAAATTGTCCATGGATATCTTGAGTATGATCTCAAGTACTTGAGAACTTCTCTTGGCACTCTTAATAGTCTTGTTGGTTTACTTACTTTTTATGCACTCCACAAATCCTAAGATCAGTAAAATCTAAGATTTGTAGAGCTCCATCATTTACTAATCTCTTCATTCTTTCTATGGAGATATGTTCCAATCTCCCATGCCAAAGTTTTGAAAGTTCTCATTGATAACACAATATTTTGTGCCAGATTCATGCACTGTTAAAAGATATGCTTATTTTAGGCAATCTTTCTTGTAGAGACCTTTTTTTCTTGCAAAAATGGCATTTGTCTTTGTCATGTTTTTTTCTAGGAATACTTTTATCTTGCTTTGCAAATTCCATTGGAATGAGTTGCAAGATGCATACTCTCAATTAACTCATTTTTCAATATATATCCCTCTTGAACATGTATGGCATACTCTTAATTAACTCATTTTCAATATCTATTTCTCTTGAATACGTATGGTCAATAGTTCATTAATTGACCAATTTTATTTATGCGTGTTGTATGAAATCTCAAATGGAGTACACTTTGAAGAAAGAGCGTTGAGAATGAAATGCACTAGAAATGATTATGATATTTCAACTTTAAAAGAGTTCAATTTAGCAACAATATCTCTCATCTCCATGATGTGCTCTTTCACAAAATAGCTTTTGTTAAGGGTCATATTAGAAAGCCTCTTCATTAGGGTGCTTGCCTTCGCATTGTTAGAACTTATAAACTATTTTTCAATTGCTTCCATGTAAGCTTTAACATTATTAGATTTAGAGATTCAACCAATAATTTCTGGACCTATGTGGGACTTCATAAGCATTATGCTCAAGCAATCAGGTTGCACCCACTGCTCATAATTAAACATTTCAATTGGCATATTTGATTCCTTGGATTTTGGCATTGCACTCTCATAGAATGTTAGGTTTAAGTCCATGCACCCTAAAGTCAAAAGGACATTATTCTTCCATTAGGTATAATTTTTACCAGTCAATATTGGAGTTTTAACAGAATCAATGAAAATAATAGTGGGAAAAACTACAATAGCCAAGAAAACATATATTGATGCAATGAAATATAAAAATTGAGTTATTTAAACATAATTAAGATAGTACATTCTAAACCTTCTTGTGGGTAGATGTTGCACTTATATACTCCCTTTATCCCAAAAAAAGAGTCGAATTTGGAGCAAATTCTTATATTAACCTTATCAATAATGATTATATGTGGTCTATACTTAAAAAAGTAAGGATAAAAAGAGGAAAATTACATTAAGTGTGTTGTGCCTTATAATTAAAAAAAGTTGTAAGTTACCCAAAGTGAACTCTTTTTTTTTTTTTTTTTTTTGAGGATGGAGGGAGTCTAAAATAATTTCTTTATGATAAGATTGGCAAATGAAGTGATGAAATGTGGGCGTAAGAAAATTTTTCTAACTTTATATTTAATTTTCCATATTTTTTTCAATTACCTCTATCAAAACAATCATTTTTCTATGGGACAAAGTAATTATTTTAAGAAACCAATTGTAAATTTAATTTGATGCCATAATATATGCAAAAATAATTATTGTACTAAATATTTTGAAATTTGTGGCTTCCAAAATATTATATAATAATAATGACAGCAATAATAAATTCTTTAATTGTCAACTAGTATCATGTTCATAAAATTAAACATGTATATATAAGGATACTATACTTTTAGTAAAATATTTTATATTAATATCCAAGCTAAGCATTAAAGAATTGTCTTAAGAGAGAGAATATAAAATACTTGAAACATTATAAATTTGCACGTTACTTGCATTTTGGACATATGAACGCGCATATACATACTAAAAAGCCAAATAATGAAGCTAGTATTAATTGAAGATTAATTGCCCGAGATTGATTTGCATAAAAATAATAATATGCCAATTTATTAGCTCTTTTTTTTTCTCTTTTCTTTTTGTTTAAGCCAAGGCAAACATGATTGTATGCCACAGATAAGCAATACAAACATAATTAAATAATGTAAGACTTCAAATAATTTCAGAATCTACTGATATAATTAACACCAAAGCAATTCGTAAATCCATAAAATCCTTTAAAGCAAAGCAACATTCAATTAACAAACGTTATTTTATTCGCATAGATTGAAAAGCTGTACATTTGCCTCTCTTTTTAATTTTTCAATTTTTATTTTTTTAAAAGCAAGCCAAACAGAATTAAATCTAGGCAAACATTCAATCATATTGAGCTACAAGTTTAATAGATCTAAGAAACATGAATATGAAGGTTTGAAACAAATAACCTCCAAAATTTAATTAAATTTATGATATTGAGATAATGATTTTGATCCTATAGTGCCTAAAATTTTGATTCAGAAAATGTTAGGAAATTCATTGTATTCATTTAACATTTTTATGAGTTTAATTTGAAAGTTTAGGAAACCAACTATATTAACTTTAATACTTCCTTTTGATGTGGCGGACAACTATTTGGTTATGCAAAATTTGTCTAAGAAGGGTAGAAGTGTAAAATTGTGTACTCAATTCTGAACGGCTATACAGTGTCTTTTTTTCCAAAATAATAGTTATATTGCAAAGCCAAATTGGCAAAATATACATAGCCTAAAAGGCTTTTAAGAGCTTCATGGCGTTAGTTGAAACCTAACCCATGAATACAAGCACCTCCGCGAAGGAGGAGGATGTCCGACAGCTATACAGTGTCAGAATTGCTATTATTGTATATGGTTTCAAGTGCATCAACAAGATCTATAACAATTAATTAGGCTAGCTCCATTAGCCCCATGAGCCTAGCTCAAAATTCTTTTGTTTTAGCTGCCATCAACCACTTTTTCAGTTTCCTAGTTCATTTTGAATTCTTCTCACTAGCTTCTTATTAGGTTTTGAACTCTTTTCAGTTTTTGTTTTATATTTGTTTAGTGTTTGAATAAGAATATAGTGCTTTATTTTCATCATGCTGATGATTTTTCAACATTTTTTATTAATAAAATCCTTTTTTAAAATTTTGTGGAATTGTCTTTTGTGAATAATGTTTATCTTTCATTATCTTTGAAAACATGAGTGACATGGTTTTGAATTTATGTATGGTAAACAATATAGCCAAATTGTGGCTAAACTTGCACTTGTTTTTTCGCATGTTATTTGAGAATTATAATAGGATTTATAGTCCGTAATCCATATTACTCTCTAGATCTGTTTCTATAGTTAAAGATTTAGATCCTTAAAAAAACAAAGGAAAGAAAAAAGAGGTGAAGAAAGGCACAAGAGTCAGTACACAAAGCAGAAAATTGAAGTTGGAGAGTAAGACTCTAAATCCAATTGAGGGAAATTTCTACAGTCACTTTTCGTGATTTTGATGGAACCTTTCCGTTATTTTCTAACCAATTACAAATTTTCATGTAATAGGTTGAGATAAATTTATTAACATTGTAACAATTCTCATATTATAAATAACTTGCTATTATAGGTTACTCAATAAACTAAGCAATTCATTTAACTACCAAACATTTACTTTTTAGATAGAATCACTACAAAAATGACTCAAGAATTATGCATTAGTAACTCTTATTCCACAAATAATAAATTTATAAGATTAAAAAAAATTAGATGAAGTTGTAGAAAAAAGTATTTATACTAATGAAGAATATATCTCTTTATTGTTAGAATTGTCTCTTCAAATAATTGGCATTGTTCTGCCAAAAAAAAAAAAAGTATTGGACTACTATGAAAATTATTAAATCAAATCAAATCAAATCCTAATTTAAGTATTGAAAATATATAATTCGGCAACTACACTTGTGTAAGTGGTGAAAATCATTGTATTGCTACTAATAGAGACTGCACCTTCTAGGTATTAATATTGTATCATTAAATAACTACAATTATATCATCCAGAGTAATAGTATTGAAGTAACTCAAAAATAAATTAATTAATATGAAATTGATTTTTGACTACATTTAAGTCAACAAGTATAGGACTTTAAAAGAAAATCCTGTCAACAATTAATTTAAAAAATTAGGTATTACATGTGGCAATTAAAGTTTGTGGAAAAAAAGTCTTTTTTCCAGCACTAGTAAAAAATTTATATCATGATTGTTCGTATTGTACTTTAAAAAAAAAAATCATTGTACATCTAGAGAAAGAGCATTATACCATTTATTAATTCATAATTTGAGTTTTAGAAATATATAGCACAACAATTATGATTGCCTAAATACAATTGTCATAAGGATATAATTTCTAAAGTTTTAAAAAGTGATTGTTTTTGAAAGTGATGATCAAAGTCATTATACCATTACTAATTAAGAACATACCTTCCAAGCATTTATATTGTACTTTTAAATAAATAACATTGTATCATCCAAAAACATAGTATGTAACTGGCTAAAAAATAAACAAATTAATTCCAAATTGGGTTTCAAAAATAATGAACTCTATAATCATGTGATTTTAAAACATAATACCACCAACTATTAATTTTAAAAACTAGATATTAGATCTGGAGATTGAAAGTTATGTAAAAAGTCTTTGTATCATTACCATTAATGATAGTACCTCCTAATTGTTTTATTGCACTTGTGAAAAATAGCATTGTACCGCCGATTGTACCTTGAAAAAGTATTGTACCATTGTAAAATTAGTAAATTAATTCGTAATTTATGTCTTGAAAATATATAGCTCAATAATTACACTTGCATAAATACAAATGCCATAAAATCTAATTTTAAAAGTTAATTGTATTTAAAAGTGACAATAAAAGTCATTATACCATTACTAATTAAGAGTGTACTTTCTAGATATTTATATTGTATCATCAAATAATTAAAATTGTAACATGAAAAAAAATGTAACTAACTTAAAAATAAAAAAATTAATCTTAAAATGGGATTAAAAAGTGTGTAACCTAAAAATTATGCAAATTTAAGTTCTAAATTAAGTTTTGGCAGTATAGCTTCAATAATAGGGACTTCTCCAATTCTCTTTTGGAGGACTGAGACATGGACGACAAAATGAATCTTAAAGCCTTGTGGAAGCTTCAGTCTATATGGTACAAAATCAATCTTTACCAAAATCTGAAAAGGGCCATAATATTTTCTGGATAGCGTGAGACTGACAGCTATTTGTAAGGTTGGAGTTTAAGGCAAACCCAGTTGCCTATTTGGAAAGGTTCTCTCAGTCCTTTTTTGATTGATGAAGTGCTTCATCCTTCCTTGTACCTTATACAAATGATCCTTGAGCAATTGAAACACAACTACCCTTTGTTGAACCAAATTAATTATTCCTGACATTACTATATCCAAGTATGCACAGGTTTGAACCCAAATATTGCTTTCAATAGGGACATGCCAATGCTTGTATGGAATGAAGTATAGTACTAGTACTCAGCAATGGTATTCCAGTAATGTCAACAGGAAGGCTTGTTAGAAGTGAAACATCTTAGGTAAGTATCAAGGCATCAATTCACTCGTTTTGATTGTCTATCACTCTATGGATGGTAGATTGTGCTATAATTCAGAGTTACTCCCAAGCTTTTGAATAAGGCTTGCCAAATATAGCTAGTGAACAACCTATCTCTATCATTAACTATAGTTTCAGGAAGGCCATGAAGTCTAATAATATTATTAAGAAAGAGTTAAGCAACCTTGACTGCTGATATAGAATGTGTTAGGGAAATAAAATGTTCAAATTTATTAAAGTGATCAACCACTACCATTATAGTATCAAACCCTTCAAATTAGTTAAGTCCATAGTGATGTAACTCCAAGCTTGGTATGAGATAGCTAAAGGTTGCAAAAGTCCATGATAGGGAACATGTTCTGCCTTACTTCCTTGACAAATATCACTACTTCTTATTGTTTCCAAGATTTAGGGTTTCGTATTAGGCCACCACAAAAGAAATATGATATTTTCGAGACTGGCATTTTGTCTTGAGTGCCCTTCTAAAGTTAAAGAATGAATGGCCATAATCAAATTTTTCTTGAGATCTGTTTGATTGCCAATATATATTCTGCCTTGTCGTTTGATAATCCCTTGCACTTACCAAAACTTATGACCATTGTCATCGATCAACAGTGCTCCTGTTAGACTTTGCATATTCATCATTTTTGTAGTTCTACTCCACCTCTTGAACCCTTTTAGGTTTAGAGCCTACAATAGCCATGACAGTGCCCAATGCTTCTTATTCTTCTCCCTTAAAAAGTGTATCAGCTACTTTGTATTTTAAAGCTTGTTTGTACTAAATTTCATAGTCTAATCCTAAGAGTTTTGTCGACCACTTGTGCTATAATGTAGTAGTCAATTTCGTTCCAGTAAATGCTTGAGGGAATTGGTGATCTATCCTTATAATAAAATGATACACCACTAAATAATCCCTCCATTTTGTGACTATGATGATTAGTGCTAACAATTCCTTTTCATAAATAGAAAACCCCATGTTCTTAGAATTGAATGCCTTAGAAAAGTTATTGGCTTCCCTTCCTGCATTAGGATTGCTCCCATGCCTATAGTGCTTGCATCCATGTCAATGATGAAAGGAATTGAAAAAATTAGCATTCGCAAGACTAGTGCCAGGCACATTATCTCCATGAGCTGATTGAATGCTTGAGTTGCTTTTTCAAGAAGTTCCCAAATTGAGGTTTATTAAAGGATAAAAAAATGATAATAAGGAAATACGTGAAACTGAGTAACAAGGAGTTGAAATCAACAAATCAAATTAATAATCAAGAACTTTTAAAAATGCTATTAAAATTAGGAAATGTAGTTTCAATTTTTAATTAAAAATATTTTCAAAAAATAAATGTAGAATTTAACAAAATTCAATCAATTGAATCAAATTTGTACGTATGGCATCAATTCAGCTAGGCATATTCAGGATATCAAACAACAAATGAAGGAATTGTGTCTACAAAGTGGGTCGAGAGACTGGCAGCAATGGTATGGGCTTCGGAATCAATTGCATCAAGCCCATAGGAAGGAAGAAGCATATTAGAAACAAAAGTTAAGGAACTAATAGCTAAAGAAGGGGGATAGAAATTCGAAATTCTTTCATGCAGCCACAACTCAAAGGCGAAAGATAAATAGTATTGACAGCTTAACCACAGCCATGGGTGAGGCTTGTTTGACTAAGGAGGCGGTGGAAAGGGAGATTTTGGGGTTTTATGAAACACTCTATGCGTCTAGTCACCGAAATGAATCCAAATGAATCCAAACAAGGAGATTCAACATGCTCTTTTTCAAATGAATCCAAATTCAACTCCTGAACCTGATGGTATGGCATCTTTATTTTTCCAGACATAGTGGCATGTTGGTAGAATTGATATTTGCAATGCTGTGAAGGATTTCTTTCTATATAAGTGCATGTTTCGGAAACTTAACCATACATTGGTTATATTGATTCCTAAGGTGCAAGTTCCAATATCTATCTCCCAATATAGACCTATTAGTTTATGTTATGTGGTCTATAAAACTTTTTCCAAAATATTGGCTGAACGTCTCAAAGTGTGTTTACCTATGTGTATTAGTCCAGAGCAATCAGCGTTTATTCCAAGTAGACAAATTCTTGATAATGTCATTATAGCGCATGAGTGTCTTCATACAATGAATTTGAGGAAGCGGGGCAAGAAAGGGTTCATGGCTATGAAAATTGATATGGTTAAGGCGTATGACCGTATTGAGTGGAATTTTTTGGAGAGGGTAATGAGGAAAATGGGGTTTGATAGGGGCTTCATAGGTTGGATTAGGCAATGTATTAACACGGCTACTAGGTCGGTTAATATAAATGGTGAGCAATGTGGTTTTTTTCAGCCTTCTCGAGGGATTAGACAAGGCGACACTATTTCTCCTTATTTATTTCTTATCATTTCAGAGGCTCTCTTGCACTTAATTAAACAAGCTAGTGTGACGGGGGGCTATAAGGGAATACAAGCTAGTGGTAATGGTTCTATTATTACGTATTTGTTCTTTGCAGATGATTAATTACTGTTTTGCGAGGCAGACCAGCAACAAGCTCAACAATTGCAAGCTATCCTTAACCTATATAGTAGCAGTTCCGGTCAACTTATTAACATGGCCAAGTCCTCAATCTTTTTGAGCTCCAATGTATCATGAGAGAGCAGACGTCAGTTATGTCAGGTGTTGGGGGGGGTGAGGGAGCAACATAATGCTCGTTATTTGGGCCTACCGATGCGTATTAGGAGATGCAAGAAAGAAGTGTTCAACTTTGTAATTGATAATGTTCAGCACCGGATGTAGAATTGGAATAATGGTTTTCTGAGCTTGGCAGGCAAAGAACTTCTTCTTAAAGTGGTGGTGAGTGCTTTACCTAATTATGTTATAGACTATTTTAAGTTGCCAGTTGGTGTGTGTAAAGAGATTTGTAGGCTGTCGGCAAACTTTTGGTGGGAAATGCATTCAGATGGTAAACAAAAAATTCATTGAAAAGCTTGGCCGGACATGATGAAATTGAAGAAGGATGGAGGGATGGGGTTTCAAGATGTTCAGCAATTCAATGATGCACTGCTGGGTAAACAACTTTGGCGAGTGCTTACTAAACCTGAGCTGCTGATGAGTAGGATGATGAAAGCGAAGTATTTTCCGAATGATGTGTTGTGCAAGGCAAAATGTAAAGGATCTGCTTCTTGTTTGTGGAAGGGATGGATGGCAGCTAGGCATGTGCTTAATGTTAAAACAAGATATAGCGTGGGGGATGGTAGATCAATTCGGGTGTGGAAGTCACTGTGGATTCCAGGCAGACAAGATTTTAAGGTGCATGGGTGTCACCAAGCTCAACCTCTTATCACTTGGGTTAGTGATCTTCTAACTGAGGATGGGCGGGAATGGAATACAAGTTTGGTGTCCTCGATTTTTTTGCGGCAAGATGTGGACATAATATACAGTTACCTTTGGAACTTGCTGGCAGTCAAGATAAACTTTCTTGGCTATTTAGTAGGGATGAGGAATACACTATTAAATCGGCATACAGACAGCTACAAACTACAAAACATCTCATGGATCAGGGCGTTGAGAGCAGCTCCTCTCGAAGCCAACTGCACAACATGTGGAAAGTAACCTAGAAGCTGAATATTAAACCCAAGTTGAAGCACTTTATGTGGCAATACTGTAGTCATATCATGCCTCTCAATCATATGTTGCAACGTTTAAACAGGTCTATAATTTATAATTTTAGATATATTATATATATATATAATAATTATATATTTGCAACATCGTAGAATGACCATGGATTTCATGTGTCCTATGTGTGGTGAAGAGGTTGAAACTTTGAAACATGCGTGCTTTCTGTGCTCGCGTGTGAAGTGGATATGGGGTTTAGCTCCAGTTGATTGGAATCATACCGCTCAGTTTAGTAGTACATTTAGAGAGTGGTGGCAAGATGTTTGTGTTCAACTAAAGGCGGTTTTAGGGGAGAAAAGGGTTCAACTTACGGTGTACATTCTTTGGTACATATGGAAAAGTAGGAACTTGTGGGTGTTCCAATGAGAATGGATGGAGGAGTGGAGAGTTGTGGCGTTGGTACAAGAGAAATGGCTGGAATTCTGACAACAATTGATGTCAGGGATAGTAGCTGGTTTTTTCTTCCATGGGTATCGTTTTTAGGTTGATGTTAATATTGCCTTTTGTGCATAGTTTTGTTTGTTGATGTTTGTTGATAGCTATGTTTGTTGCTATATCTATGTTGGGCTGCAGTCGTTGGTTTAGAATCAGGATTGGGTTGGTTTTTGCTGTTTCAGAACCAGGAGGTGTTCTGTGTACAGAGGAGATGCTGCCAAAATTCCTGAGGCTTAGTGGTAATTCAGGTGGTAATATTGCATTTGCCTGTTTGGTTATGTAGTGTTCTTTTGTAGGAGAACTAGGATAATTTAGGTGCTTTGCTACTATTTTTTCACCTTGTATAGCATTGGTGGGATACTGCATTAATAGGTCGCTTTGCCTTTATGTAGTGTTGTTTTGTGGGATTATGTTAGAATTGCTGTGACGTGAGATCAATTCTTCTAACCCTAATACAGTGCTAAGAATGGTCCTTTTAGAGGACCTTTCTTGTAACCATTAACTTTTATCAAGTTAATACACTACTCTTTCTTGGAAAAAAGAATCAAATTTGTATGTGTAATTGACGAATATTACTTTCTCTATGCTAAAAAAAAATTCACTTTTGACTTTATATAACTTTTTTTTTTAAAATTACAAGATACAACATACATAATGTGCCATTAAATGTATGATTTTTCATTTTTATCCCTACTTAGTTTGAGTTATATATTGTTATTATTAATAAGGTAATATAAAAAATTTATACAAAAGTGGATTTTTTTTGGACAAAGAAAATTTTACACAAAAGTAGATTTTTTTTTGGGAGAATTTTTTTTTAAATTGGACTTTTTTTCTTGAAACAGAGGGAGTAATAAAGAAACAAATCAAAATATATTTAAGAAAAAGAACACGTGGTGGATGTCAAGAACTAAAATGAATTGGTAACTCAATGATAATCCTATTTCTAAAAGAAATAGCATTTTGCCCCTTTTTCTTAGAATAAATAGAGCTATTCTTCTCGCTCGTTTATTGTCATGATAATTTTGTTGGTTTTTGGTCAAATAATTGAATACTCAACAATGAACAAACCATTTTATGAGTGAAAGATAAAATGGGGGTAATAACCAATGAAAACAATAACGTTGAAGATTAGGTTTAAGAGAATCGCATACTAAAGAAAAGCTACCAAGATGGAGTTTCTTCAAGTCGCAGTCAATTGCTCGGCAAAAGCAGGAGTTTGTACTTTAGTTTTTCAATGCATTGAATCATCCGTTATATTTATATTTTTATGTGTCATTCCCTTGTATATACTTTAACAAATTGATATAAATTTTGTAATTAGTACTAATATCCACACTTTTAGTATCAACTTTCATTTTAGTTATTTTGAATATTAAGTTTTCTATTTTTTGTATTAATCCAATATTTTAACAAAATTTTATAGTATTTTATTGATTTTTTTTCTAAACTAAAATTTTAAAATTAATATTTATTTTTGATTTTTTTCTTCCCCTGAGGGAAGAGGGGGGGGGGGGGGGGGGGGGGGAGAAAAACTGCTCTCGCACTTGCACCCACTACCTATTCTATCTGCCCTCTACAGGGATCAAACAGGGCGGGTATCCAGTGGTGGAGGGTGGAATTGCCATTCCTAATTTTTTGTGTCATTCATCTGTATTACACACTTCAATACATTGTCATAAATCTTCTATTTTGTGTTAATATTTATACCATTGATATTTATTTTGTTATTTTTTGATTTATATAATATATATAAATTTAAATAGATATATATTTATTTATATATTAGTATATAATATTTTACTAATATTAGTTAAAATAATAATTTAGTAATAAATTATTTCTTAATTACCATTAAATTATTTATATTAATATTATACTATTAAAATTTTTAGTTATCATATTCCAATATTAGTCACTATTTTTTTTATTAATTTACTATTTATTTTCTATTAATTATGAGTTATTATTTATTCTCTTCTATCTTTTTCATTACCACATATTATTAGTACTCATAGTCTACTATTTAGTACTTATATTTATATACTATTATGTAACTTATTATTTAATTTATACTACTTAGTACTATTATATACTACTTAGTATTTATAGTTCTTAGTACTAATTAAGCAATTTATTTTAGTTAAATATATTTTTTAATTAAGTTTTAGTGTAATTCTCTATTTTTCTATGATTCAAAATATTAAATTTTAATTTTTATATTATTTTTTTTAAAAACAAGGATCCGTTAGATACTTGTAGGGAAAGTGAGGTGAGGTCAGGTGGCGCCAAGCCGCCAAGGGTGGGTGGTTGGGCGAGTGGTCAACAAACGCGGGGCAAGTGACGGGGGAGGCTTCCCCAGCCTCAAACCCACCATTGCCAATTCTAATGAAGATGTGTAATAGGAAATCTTTTGTGGTTTTCCTATTTACTCTAAAAGACACCAATTCAAGATTTGAAAATAAAATTAAAAATATTTGTTTCAAAACAAGCCAAATATGAAAATATATGTAATGTAGTTCATTCTTGAATTTTTGTTATAAATTAAGACTACATGAACAAGCATTATAATTAATGAAATAAAATGAATTTGCTTTTTAATATATATTTATACATAAAAAAGTAGCAGTTTTTATAGATGATAAATAATATACTTAAGAATTTAAAGTTTTAAAAATTGATTTATTAGCATATGATAATCATTTTCGCAAATGAATATATATATATATATATATATATATATAATTTTAATCTTATAATTAATTTTATACATTGTACTAATTTTAACATTTTCATAATTTTTTATTTAATTTTGTAGTAAGTTGTTTTTCAATCACTCTTCCAAGAAAAAAACATTTATATTTTTTTAAAATCCATAATTTTTCTTTGTTTTCAAGAAGTTGAAAAATTAAATGATAATATATAGGGAAGTATCTAAAACTAAGAAATAATAAAGTAAAATCAAGGAAATGAGCCAAGAGTCCAATATTGAATCCAAATGTTAATTTTTGTAACCCATGAGTTTAAAAAAGGAAATATATAATTTAATAAAATTGGTCAAATATCAAATTTGTATAGTGTTAATTAATAGGGGAGAAAAATATTCAAATGCTACATGTAAGTAACAAATAACAGCGTTGAATATTTTCTAAACAAAACCATGAATATTTAATTTGTATTATAACAAAGGAAAATTCTTTCAATTTAATTGAATCATATATTTAATTGATATCCAATAAGATATTTCTACCTCATATATTATCGTATGATGGAACATATAGAATCTTTACTATATATTTCAATCATCTGCTATAGTAGACAAATGTGGTTAATACTACTATCTTTTAGCACTCTATTTTTTTTTTTTTTACTTTCTAAAAATTATTTGTACTTCTGTCCCAAAAAAAAGAGTCCATTTTTCCTTATTCCAAAAAAATAGTACACTTTTAAACCAAAATTTTAAAATACTCTTACTGATAATAATTTTGTCTAACCAAAATTAAAAAGTAAGGATAAAAGTGCAAATATGCATTTAGTGGTGTATTAAATGTATTGTACTTAATAACTAATAAAAAGTAGTAGTTAAACCAAAGTACACACTTTTTTTTTTTTTGGAATGGAGGGAGTATAATCTAATCAAAATACTATTACTTCTAAATATTGTGTTTTATTCTATTAGAAATATATAATCTTCAAACAAGCAAAATTAATTTTAAAATATTTTTATTAATAAAAGAAGGAGATGAATATCTTCTCTTTTTTTTTTATAAATGATAATGTTAAAAATTATAAACATATTGGTCTTATTATTCTTTCATTTACATTGTTGATTTTCTTTTTAATTTACATATCTATAACAAACATAAAAATCAATATTGCAGAAATTGAACACTGAACATTGTAATATTAAATAATAAAAAAATAGCGTCCTCTAATTAATGTGTTATTATATTGTATAAAAAATTAACATTGTATGAATTCACATTTTTAAATACCGTTGAAATAAAATTATTACGTGTTAATCAATACACAACAGTAAATCATCACAATGTAAGGATTTGTTTTGGTGGTAGGGGGGGAGAGAGGAGGGGAATCAATATTTTTTTTAAAAAAAATTCATTGTACCATATCAATTTAATATTATACGATGGAATAATTAGCACTGTAATGTTTTTTTAGATGGTATTGTACAACATAAAAAATTAACATTGTAAACACTAAAATTTTTTAACTACTGTCAAAATTAAATTAATACATGTAAAATAATACATAACAACTAGTCATCAAATTGTAAGGATTTTCTAAAAAACTTATAATGTAATAATTCTCTTTCAAATGATATAACTCTCTTTTTTAAGTTGATCTATAAGACGTTTGCTTACAATATGATAATTCTTAATGAAACATATATAATAACCCGTGAAGCCTAAAAATCCTCTCAAGGCTTTAATATTTTTAAGAAGTGGCTAGGATTTAATACATTCAACTTTATCAACATACATGCTGACTCCATTTTCAGATATCACATGGCCTAATTCTTCAACTAGTGACTGTGCAAAATAGAGCTCAAATTGCTTAGCATACAATTGGTGCTCTTTCAAAGTTTGCAAGATAATCTTCAAGTGTTTCACATGCAATTCCAAAGTGGGACTATAGGCCAAAATTTCGTTATAAAAACCAAATAAATTTCTAAGATAAGGTTGAAAAACACTGTTCATTAAGGCTTGGAAGGTAGCTTGTGTATTAGTTAGGCCAAATGGCATCACTAAGAATTCATAATGGCTTTGATGTATTTGAAATGCTATTTTTGGTACATCTTTTGGCTCAAAATTTGTGTAAAGTTTGGTTCCAAATAGTTCATTTAGGAGTTCATCAATATTGGGAATAGGGAATCTATCTATAGTCCATACAAAATCGCCATGTTCCATGTTTCTGGCCATGTTTCATTTTTGTTTTACTAATAATAAAGGGGAAACAATTCCCTATTATAACGACTTAGTGTCCTGCGGAAGGGATAGGAGAGGAAGACAGTTGGAGTCAAAAAAGGTGATTGAAGCTACTATGGGTAATTCTTGGTGCGATTCATGGTGCGATCGTTTTTTTTTCAGGTTAGTCTTCGATCCTTAGTATTTAGGGTTTCAGTCTCTATGTATTAGGGTTTTGTCATCCATTAGGACCATTACGAAGGTGGATGTCTTAACTTGGGCGGAGGGGCATTCGATGTACTAAACAGTGTAAAAATTGGCATGAGCAAGCGTTTGGTCCAAGTGGATGCGTGTTGTCTCTGTGTTTTATTTTTATCCGGTAGCTCTACCTACTGTTTGTGGTGCTCTCGTAGTGGCCAACAAATTAGGTATTTTGTTCCGCTTAACTAATCTAATTAGATAAATTTTGTTTTCACCGATTCTATGAATTGGGTAGCATCACTTAGGCTTCATGTGAGCTCTAAGGCTTTCATTATCATTGGGCAATGTTATATATGTAACATTGTTTATATTTAATATAATGATCGTTTATTTAGTAAAAAAAAAAAAAAACACCTTAGTGTCTTGCTGATCAATTTCAGCTTTTTAAGAGTGGGGTATCTATAAGTTTTCAACTTAAAAGTTTCAAAATTAGATTTTAAAGGTATTTCATGATCTAGGATTCTCTTAGGTGGTAAAGTACTGGGCATTACAAAAACGTAGGAACTAAAACACGAAAAACACATGGTTATAACATACAAATGATATATTTATAATACATTGACATTTTTTAATCAACAAATTTTGAAAATAAAATAAAAATATTTTGTTAAAACTATAATATAATACTTAAGGTATATGTAGCGTAGTTCATCATTGAATTCCATACACACACACACATTCATAAATCAAGAATATTTATTCATGAATTCCATACATACATACATATATATTCATAAACCAAGAATATTATATGAATACAAATAATAATAAATGCAATGAAACCTATTTAGGTTTTAATATATATAATTATTCAAAATAAAACTAAAATAAAACGTGTAAATGATATATAAATGGCATATGATAAGATTCAATATAAAAACACATACAACTTTTTTCAGAATTTTAAAAATTATAATATATTTACTAGGCATATGTTAAAGATCGTTGGAAAGAAATATAAAGAAGTTGTGTAAAGTTTTGAAATTGTAATTTAATCTATTCATTGTATTCATTCAACAACTTCATCTTTTTTAATTTCATTTCATATTAACTTATTCTATCATCATTTAACTAAATAAAATGTCAATTTTATTTTAAATAATCTGTCTTGTTTTCAATAAATATAACTCTATGTCTTATCTTGGATAGTTAAAAATAAAATAAAATGTATCGTACTAAATTAATTGAACATTATACCATCGAGCAATAAACACTTTATTGTCATTTATTATAGTGTCATAGATCATAAAAAATTAATATTATAGGAACTAAATTTTTTAAGTAATATCAAATTAAATTACTAGGCACAAATTAATATATAACTATTATCCATTACATTGTAAGGATTTTCTAGGGATTTTTTTTTACTACAATAAAATGTATTGTACTACATCGATTAAACATTATATTGCCAGACAATAAATACTATACCATCTCTTTAATGGTATCATACGGAATCAAAAATTAATATTGTTGGAACTAAATTTTTAAAATACTATCAAATTAAATTATTATATATAAATTAATATACAATAACTACTCATCATATTGTACAGATTTTCTAGAAAAGAATATTTTTTATAATAAAATGCATTATACGTTATCATTGAACATTATATTGTTCAACAATAAACATTATACTATCCATTTTTTATAGTGTCATACGACATAAAAAATTAATATTTTAGGAATTAATTTTTTCAGATACTATTACAATTGAATGATTGTGCATAAATTAATACGTATGAGTTACTCATCATATTGTAAGGGCATCAAAGGTAGCCCCTGGCCGTAGCTAGGCCACGGCCACGCCACATTAGTGCTACATTTCATTAAGCGGTATTATTCACGCAGCCATCATAAAAAATGACTCACGCTAGTTGGCCTTGCCTGCGCTATTTATGCAGTCATTATCAACTTTTTTTACATTAATAATACAACTTTAATAATTTTTTGGGCCATTATTAATTTTTTTTTTGGCAAATAAATTTACATTACATTATAAACTTAAATTTTAATAATATACTTAAAATATGAAAATAAATACTCTAAATTAAATATGAAATACGTAAAATAATTAATGAAAAATAAATTTACATTACATTAAAATTAAAATTTAATAATAAACATGAAAATAAATACTCTAAATTAAATATGAAAAATGTAAAATAATTAATGGAAAATAAATTTACATTACATTAAAATTAAAATTTAATAATAAACATGAAAATAAATACTCTAAATTATTATTTTTTTATCCAAAACAAACTGATTGTATTAATGTGGGAATCCCCAATTAACACAGTACATGGAGGGTCCATAAAAAGATGAGCCCGAACACAAAGAACCTAACCCAGTAGGGATTGGTTAAGGCCAAAACCCGCTAAATCGGGACCGGCAAATCCCAAACATAGTGGAACCGGTATGCCCTAGCTAACCTAACTACGAGCATCAAAATTCCTAACTTGTTGGCTTCTACTGACACAGTGCCGCTAATGAACATCCCGACATAATGGAATAGTCAGATTTATCCCGCACGGCACTGGTTGGTCCGAATGTTGATCCCTAAACGGACTATGCTGAATAGAAGAAACGGACCGCAAAATGCCATGTAGTGCGGCTCTGTGTTGGTCGATCCTTCTTACGCTTGCGCTGTCATCCGTTGCGCATCATCATGCTTGACCCTCCACCCAACTAGGACTTCAAATCCGTGCAGTAGGGAAACATCCCCTACTAGGGACTCCAAACCTCTCAATAGAGATCTAACGAGCAACTACCCCGCCAACCCTACTAGAGACACAAAATCCGGCTATTGTCGGCCACTAAAATTTTTTTTTTTTGAAATACGTAAAACAATTAATGAAAAATAAATTAACATTACATTAAAATTAAAATTAAAGTTGGCCTGGCCATCACTATTCATGCAACCATTATTAAATTTTTTTCATATTAATAATACAACTTATAATTTTAACTATAATACATTAAATAATTAAAAACAATTAATAGAAAATAAATTTACATTACATTATAATTAAAATTTAATAATACACTTAAAACATGAAAATAATGAATTTAAATTAAATATAAAACACGTAAAATAATTAATGAAAAATAAATTTATATTACATTAAAATTAAAAATTAATAATACACTTAAACCATAAAAATAATTACTCTAAATTAAATATGAAATATTTAAAATAATTAATGAAAAATAAATTTATATTACATTAAAAGTAAAAATTAATAATACACTTAAAACATAAAAATAAATACTGTAAATTAAATATGAAATACTTAAAACAATTAATGGAAAATAAAAATATCATATTTTACTCCAAAAATAGGCAAAGTGCATGTTATTTTGTGGAGAAAAATATTTCCTATTTTTTGGTAAATTTTGTTTAAAAAAAAAAGGATTTTGACCGTTGCAAACCAATGGTTTGTTTGCAACGATCTGGCCACGAATGGGTGCGCGTCACGTCTAACATGCAGTCAGCGCTGAACCATTGACACACGGGCCAAAACGACGCCATTTGAAGCAAAACGATGTCGTTTTTGCGTTAAAAAAGTACCAAAAAAAAATTCGGGCCTGGTTGAGGAGAGCCGGTGTGGCAGACCGGCTCCTAGCCACCCCCACTACTGTAGCATGCCAAGTCAGCGTTTTTGCTGACTTGGCATGGCCGCAGCCACCCATAGCTAGCCCTAAAAGGGGCTACTATGGGTGCTCTAAGGATTTTTCAAGAAATAATCAATTTTTTTCTATAGTGAAATTCATTGTACTATATCCACTAAACACTACCGTCGAACAACAAACATTGTATTGTAAACTTATATGGGGTTGTATGCCATCAAAAATTAATATTATCGGAATTGGAATTTTTAAGATCTTTATAAATTAAGTTATTGCGCGGAAAATAATACATACAACTACTCATCACATTGTGAGATTTTTTTTAAAAAAAATTAATTTTTTTCAAAAAATGCATTGTACCACATTAATTAAATACTGTCTCTTCAAACAATAAGCACTATATTGTCCTCTTATATGGTACTATAGAGTAGGGGTATTCAATTTTTGGATAAACCTGAATATCCGACCGAACCGAAACCGAATTTTTCAATATGGTTTGGTTTTTTGGATTTTGGTTTAAACCGAAAACCAAACCAAAACCTGAATATATATATGTGTGTGTGTGTGCCAAAAACTAAACATTGTATTGGCCACTTATCGAATAATGAATACTGTGCCATATTTTTATATAATACTATATGACATCAAAAGTTAACATGGTATGAATTGTAATTTTTTAAGTACAATCAAAATTAAATTAATATGTGAAAATTAATATGAAACTACTCATCACATTGTAAAGATTGTTTTTGGAAAAAATTAATTTTCTTAGCAAAATTAGTTGTACCATATAAATTGATCATTGTGCTATCAACAATGAACATTGTATTGTCCTTTTATATGCTACTATATGTTATGAAAAATTAACATTGTAGGAATTGAAAATTTTTAAGTACATCAAAATTAAATAATTACACTTAAATTAATACACAACTACTACTCATCATGTTGTAAGTATTTTTTAGGAAAAAAATGAATTTTTTCCATAAAAAATTCATTTACCTTATTAATTGAACATCTTACTATAGAATAATGAACATTGTATCATCTTCTCATATGGTACCATATGGTATCAAGAATTAATATTGTAAAATTTTAAAATTTTAAAATTTTACATTGGCATCAAACTTATATTATTACACATAAATTAATACATAACAACTACTCATTACATTGTTAGGATTTTTTTGGAAACAAAATTATCCATAAACAAAAATACATTGCGCTACATCAATTGAGTATTGTATTGTCAAACAATAAAAATTTGCTTGCACTTTTGCTCCTTTGTTTAATAATAATAAGTGGACTTTTTTTTTAGGTAATAGGTTATTGTAAATGGGATCCTTTTTTTATGTAATACGTCATGATAAGTGGGATACATTTTTTTTAAGTAATAGGTTATTATAAGCGAGATTTCTTTTTTTACGTAAGAGGTTACAATAAGTGGGATTTCCTACAAATAGGTAATTTTATTTAAAATTACAATTTATTAAATCTGATGGTTCTTATCTAATTGAATTCATCTAATGGATACTACTAAAATAACTTAACCATCCAGTTAAATTGAAAAATTGACTATAGTCACTCCCTATAATAAGTTCGAATCCAACTTAGATTAAGAATGAGTGATAATTATAAATCCAAATAGAAATTGAAAATCACTTGCCTTATATATGCAACAGATGCGTTATTAGTAAACCATTGGCATAGAAAACAGTTATGGACACATTGAACGTTGAAGAGGATATGGACACTGTCAAAACCAAGAATACTTTGTTAAAGTTATAATACAAAAGTTAAGGTATATGTAGTGTAGTTCATCTCTGAATTCCATACATATATATATATATATATAATTATTCAAAATATAACTAACATGATACGTGTGGATGATATATAAATGGCATATGATAAGATTCAATCACTACAAGAAAATTATTTTATTCCGACGGACCATTTTCGACGGAAAATCCACATTTCCATCGGAAAAATGCAGAATTCCGACGGATTTCCGTCAGAATACCGTTCGTCGGAAAAAACTTTTCCAGCGGTTTACCGTCGGAATTCGAACTTTTCCGACGGATTTTGCGACGGACTCCGGACAATGGAAAATTATTTTTTTCCGACGGATTACCGTCGGAAAGTAAATAATTTCCGACGGAATCCGTCGAAAATTAAATAAATTTTTTAAAAGAAATAAATCATTTCCGACGGAATTCCGTCGGAACCTTAATAAATTTGTTTTAAAAAAGAAGTAATTTTCGGCGGATTGCCGTCGGAAATTATTAAAATTTTTTAATAAATAAATATTTTCCGACAGATATCCGTCAAAAATTAAATAAAATTTTGAAAAGAAATAAATAATTTCCGACGGAATTCCATCGGAAATTTAATAAAAATTTTTTAAAAAAATAAATTTCATTTTAAAATAGAACTAAAAATTGTTTTATACACATAAATTTGACAAAAAGTAATACTATCCTAATCTTTGTCCGTATCCGTGCTCGAGTCAGTATCTTCATTGTTGCTTGTTTTTCTTTTATTCTTTCTACGCTTTTCCATTTTCTCTATCTTTGCCTGTAGACTCTGAATCAGCTCCGTCATTTATTTGTCGCCCGATCGACCTTCTCGGTCGATTCGGCCACTCTATGTCGCCAAGATCGACCTCCTCGATCGATTCGGCCACTCTATGTCGCCAATCTTGACCTCACTCGATCGATTCGGCCACTCTATGTCGCATCGATCATACTCGACTTGCGACACAACAACCGAAGGTGATCTTTGAATATCTGAGCGGCGGTAGAAGGTGATTCCCATCCCATAAACTCTACCCTTGTAGACTCCGCGACTGAGTAAATAATTCTTCATCAACGTGTGGGGATTACTGCGTGCGCGCGATACTATCATCTGTCGTCATGCGATTGAGTCTTTCTTCACCAAGAGATTGAAAAGCGTTCTATCAAGGAAAAAATATATTACACATTTTTATTTATTATTAATAAACTAAATAGATTTTGTTAAAAAAGTATTTTTACTAAAAACTCATATATGTAGCCTCGACACGAATCAACCACCGATCCCGCTCTCGGTCTGGATTTTTTTCTTGTGGCCAATTAAGAAAAGGTCAATCTTTGATGGCCTTTTGCCTATTGTTTTTTCCTACATATTATATAAATATTAGATTAACAAATCATATTAAATTATACATAAATGACATTGAAACAAAAAAATATATAAATATTCTTACAAGTCTCGCTACATGTGTAGCAAGTGATATTGAGCCGCAAGTATTGAGAGACCCGCCTTTCTCTGAAGCACGAGCCTCCTTTGCCTGAATTTGCCTTTTTTTGAATACTTCAGTCGCCCAATGTTTTTGAAGGCATTCCCAGACGTGATCGCCTATCCATTGCGGTCTTATCCTTCTTCGGCGGATTTGATGAAAAATATTCGCAAAGCGCTTTGCCCCTCGTACTTCGAACGCTCGACGGATGTTTTCATCATTTCTTGGCAACCAATAAACCTTGCGCTACAAACATAAATGACGACATTAGTAATTATATAACTTATAATTTATATAAATCAATATAAATAATAATATAACCGTACAAAATTACCTTAAACTCCGAAAACATCCTATCGCGAACCTCTAGTGGAATTTCGGGCCATACTGCCCAAGGTTTTTCAAAGTGGGCTTTGATTGCATCGTAGATTGCACCCGCAGCAGTATGACTCGGAATGAATCTAAAAATATCACAATAATAGAAATCAATATTAAAATTTTAATTGAATACAAGTATTATTTAAAATAAATGCTAAAAATTTTACCCGGTAGAAGTCTCAAATGCAGTATGATATATCTTGCACCATCCTCCTCCCGTACATGATCCAATGGAGGCTCGATCTCGGCTTCGTCATCATCACGATGCTCCGAATGCGGTGGTGATGATGATGGTCTAGATCCATCTCCAGTATGTGTGATGCGCGGTGGTGATGAAGATGGACCCGATCCATTTCCAGTGCTCTGTGCTGAGCCGGCTAAGAGTGGACGACTGAAAGTCAACCCTGACGGAAGGGGACGCAATGGTATATGCTCCGACGAGCGCGAACTAGCACGACCTTTGCCGCGACTTGCACGGCGACCTCTGCTCTGATCTTTATCCATTTAATTAAAATCCTACAATATCTAACAAAATATAACGAGGTGTGATTGACATTAGAATTTGTATTTTGTTAGCAGAATAGCGCAAACACATTTCGTACTATTATTTATTAATCCCTCCCAAAGGCATTCTTCTTTGTTGATGTTTGATTGTTATATATATATAACAACTTGTGTATATGTATAAACTCATTACTCATAAAGCTTTTTAAGCTTCTGAATGGCAATCATATTCTTAAGCAGTAAATGTTGAGCAAGCAGCTAACACAAACAACCTCCAAATTGTCACAGATATTTCATAATATCAAACAATTCAACTAATTGGTCACTTTCCCATATTCCTTCACCATAATCAAACAATCAAGATTTGCAGCAAAGATTACATGTTCCACCAAAAGCCTAAACCCCAACAGCCAAAGCCAACAAGAAATAAGCATAGCTAGCCATTCCAGAATAAGTAGCTGATTTATTTCTAACTAGCACCAAGCAAAATGCAAGTGGCTCTTTCCAGAATAAGTAGCTGATTTATTTCTAAGAGAAAAAAATGCAATCTTGTTGGTTCATCCAGCAATTAAATTGAAGCTCGAAAGAGTGCCTCCTTGAACTTCAGTTATCACTCTTAAAAGTGCAAAGACTGGTATCTACCATAACTTACTGCAACTAGGACTACAATTACAAGAAAAAGAATATTTGAATTATGGCATCTAAATTCCTATCACTATGCACGACATAAAATTGATTCATTTGGAAGAACCATAAATCCTCAACATAGAACAGCTTCTAATTATATGAAAACTAGAATAATTGTACTACATCTTTGTGATCTCCTGATCAAGGTTCATATTGGTTTTGAATCTCATTCGGTTGAGAACTTGCTCCATCCAGGTCAATTGATTCTTAGCACATATCTTTGGATACAGCAGATCAAAATTAATTATATATGTGGACAAGACCAGTGTTTCAGTTTTGTATTCGAGTCGTGACAAGTTCTGTTCCCGTTTGTCGGTAACAGGAAAACAATGACATGAAAAAAACTATAAATGCCTTTATCTATCAGTTCTCAGATCTATATTTAGGTTGGTTATGCAAAGGAATTAAACTTCAAGGATTTAATCTTAGGACCACTATCACATCTTTTTAATAAGAGGTGTGGGCCTATATCTAGGAAAGGAAAATTCATTGTTAGGATTGCTATTCAATGCCTGCGGGGAAAGCATGCCATAGGCTAATTTAGTTTTAAACAGTAGAGTTCCAGATTAAGTTTTTTTCAATGGTTGTTTTATCATGAAAGGCATTCTGCTAACTTATTATGGCTCTTAAATTGGTTAGAAAGTGATTACTTAGAGTCTCAATTCTTGAGTTCAATAGACACTTTGGTACCTAATATTTATTCAATTGTTGCCACCTCCCTAACCAAAACAACAAAACAAAATAAAGATATGGAATTTATTCATATCAGTAAGAACCCAGAAACAGAAAACAGAAAACAGAAAACAGAACCATCCGCACACAAACCAGAAGATAGAAAACAGAAACCATTTTTAGAAAACAGAAAAAACCAGAAGTTAGAAATCAGAGAACCAAAATCAGAAAAAAAAACCAGAAGTTGAATAGAGTTTGTATCCGAATTCGGCCACCATTTTTAGAAAACAGAAAAAATGCAGAAAAATCAGAAGTTAGAAATCAGAGAACAAAAATCAGAAAAAATCAGAACCATTCTCATAAACCAGAAGCCAGAAATCAGACAGCTAAAATGGAGAAACCAGAACCACGTAAATCAGAAACTAGAAACCACAAAAAATAAACAGAAATCAGAACCATCGGCACACAAACCAGAAGTTAGAAAACAGAAATCCGAAATCAAAAATGCTGAAACCTGTTTGAATTTTCTGCTTAGCATACAACTCAAATAGAAAATCTCACTAAACTGCTTAAATAATTAATTACACCAATCACAAATTCGTTATCCACTTCCAATTCCACATGGGCAGCAGTCAACAGCGCATAGAAGCCAGAAAGCAAACATCCAACACGATTAGTACATCTGAAAAAATAGCACCAAAACTTGTCACCTTCTCGATGTACTAGACCCGAGGCAGCGGCGGAGGCGGTGAATCGCGGTGAGAGGCAGCGGCGGAGGCGGTGACTTGCGGAAAGCCGAAACTCCAACTGCTGCCCGACGATTTGAAGACCGAGGAGGTAAGGCGGAAGGGGCGGGAAAGAGGAAAGAGGGGGGGAATAAGTTAAGAAAAATTTGGGGGGGGGGGAAGGCGGGAGGCGAGGGCGGGAGGGGAGGGAGGGGGAAAAGGGGGCGGGTTTTTAATGTAGTTTTACATTTCCGGCGGATATCCGTCGGAAAACGTTATTTTTTTTACTTTTCGGAAGAACTTTCGACGGATTATCCGTCGGAACTTTTTAAAAATTTTTATTTTGAATATTTCCGACGGAAATCCGTCGGAAATTGAAATATTGTTTATTTTTTCCAAATTCCGACGGATAATCCGTCGGAATTTGTAAATTTTTTTTAATTTTTTAGTTCCGACGGAGTTTCCGTCGGAAATGTTTGACAAACCAGTTAATGTAGCGGCTGAGGTTAGTCCTAATGTGCTGCTAGGAGTTATATATTCTGCAATCGGGTAGAACAAGAACATCACCCATTGTAGAACTCTCTCCCTCCCACTTTTTCCCTTTAAATATTAAGGTTATTTAAATCATTCATCCACTCACTATTTCTTAAAACCTCTTTTTAATTCAAAATATTATGCATAAGAATCAATTAGTAAAATAATACAACATATATATCCTAAAATTATGTAAAAAAACATATTATTTAGTCTGAATATATATCCTCGAATTCTTCTTCGGGACTCGTTTCTTCGCTGTCTACAAATTCTGTCTCTTCATCTGAATCATTGCTTACGTGTTCTTCTTCAGCATCCTCATCATCCTCATCATCCTCATGCATGTTCATTTCTACATCAACATCTTCATCATTATTGCACTGAAAATCTCGGAGACTATCTTCTAAATCATCGTCTACAGTGTATTCCACGTTTGATGTGTCAGCTTGGAATGCTATGTCTATTGAATCCTCCACTTCGACCCTACCCACTGGTTTTGTATTAATCACGGCCCACCATTCAGACTTATCAGGTCTCAAAGGATAAGGAACATAATACACTTGTCTAGCATTTTGTGCAATCACAAATGGGTCAAATGTACCGTATTGTCTTGTATATCTCACATCAACTAATTTATATTGTGGATGTACCTTTGTTCCTGATGGTCTCCGTGTGTCGAACAGTCTGATAAAATAATGTTACTGTTTTGACGAGATCTCCTGATGAGTATTCCAGTTCCACAATGTCTTGTAGAACTCCGTAATACTCGACCTCGCCAGCATCACTGCCATCACCTCTGACCCATACACCACTATTTATCGTCTTTCTTTTTTCGGACCAGGTCGCTGTGTGAAATTTGTATCCATTTACAAAGTACGTCTGGTATGATTTCACCTTTCGACTTGGTCCCCATGATAGAGCATGTAGATTTGGGTTGGTCACTCCGTTGGAAACATTTTGTACCTGCGATTGAAATCAGAAAAACTTCAACATTTAAGTTACAATGAATTTACATCTATTGCGTAATAGATATTTGCAGGCTAATGACCACTTACATAATCTTTGAACCATGTACTAAAATATTCACGAACAGCTTCATTCCCGTAATAATTGCTGAAATCTCTGAAATATATTTCAATCATTAATGACGCGATTAGATTACATAAGAAAAATGGTAAAAGAAACATAATCAACATACCGTACCTCAGAGTTGGTTGGATCTCCTCACAATTAAGCAGAACGCACTGTTTTGCAGCGTAGAGCTCATTATCGTCTAACCACCGAATAGTTGGTTTTCCTGATGCTCTGCCAGTAAGATCAAATATTGACAAAGATGGAGGGTTCGTACTAGGACCTCCATCATCGTGCCGATTCACTCTGTTTCTTAAACTCGGGATATGCTTCTCAAAATAGAATGAACAAAAATGTGAAGTTTCCCTGGCAAGGTATGCTTCGCAAATCGAACCCTCGACTCTAGCCTTTTGTTTCACGACCGTTTACACTTCCCAATGTTCCTACAATTGAAATTCGTTAAACAACATGTTAGGGAACTAAAATAAAAATTAATTATACATGATTAATTAGGAAAAAATAGGTTTAATTACCTTTCAAAAGGATACATCCACCTATATTGAACCGGCCCTCCAAGTCTGGCTTCTTCTACTAAGTGAATAGGCAGATGCTCCATTACATCAAAAAAGCCAGGTGGAAAGATTTTCTCCAACTTGCACAGTATAATAGGGATATTATCTTGCATTCTGTCTAAATCTGTATCTCTCAAAGTGCTCGAACACAATTGCTTGAAGAATTGACTGATCTCTGTTATTGCTTTCCAAATATTTTCAGGAAGTGAATTGAATGCAACGGGAAGCAAATTCTCCATGAAGACATGACAATCGTGGGATTTTAACCCCGTTAATTTTCCTTCTTTCAGTTGGACACACCTACGCAAATTTGATGCATACCCATCTGGCATCTTCAAATTCTTTATCCATTCACAAATATTGCGTCTTTCATCCAATGTGAATGTGTATTTTGCCTTCGGTTTGGAATACTTGCCGTTGGCCTGTTTTTGTAGGTGCAATTCACTCCGCCTACAATGCTTCATCAGATCCAATCTTGCCTTCACATTATCTTTGCTCTTGTCCTTTACATCCATAACAGTGTTGAACAAATTATCAAAGAAATTTTTCTCAATATGCATGACATCTAAATTGTGGCGAAGCAAGTTATCTTTCCAGTAGGGCAATTCCCAAAATATGCTTTGTTTTGTCCAGTTATGCTGAATGCCATATCCGTGAGGTCTAAAACTTCCTGCCTCATGTACCTTATGAATAGATGAAATTCGATCCCAAATCTCTTCCCCAGACAACCTTCGCGGTGGATCATCAACTTCAACACGATTTTTAATGAATCCGGATACATTCATCCTGAATGTGTGATCAGGTCCTAACCATCGTCGATGACAATCAAACCACGAATTTTTCCTGCCTTCTTTTAAATAGAATGCTTTCGTATCCTCCATGCAAATTGGACAAGCCAATCTCCCAGCTGTACTCCACCCAGATAGCATTCCATACACAGGAAAATCATTAATTATCCACATAAGTGCAGCACGCATATTGAAATTTTCTTTTGTAAAAATATCATATGTCAAGACTCCAACATGCCACAACAATTTCAATTCATCTATTAAGGGTTGCAAGTAGACATCAATTGAATTCTTTGGATTATGCGGGCTTGGAATGACGCAGCTCAAAAATAGATATGAAGTTGTCATGCACATCTCAGGTGGAAGATTATACTGAGTCACAAAAATTGGCCAACATGAATAAGGAGTAGATGACATACTAAAGGGTGTAAAACCATCCGCACACAAACCTAACCTGATGTTCCGCTGTTCCACAGCAAAATCTGGATATTTTTCATCAAAATGTCGCCATGCTAACCCATCGGATGGATGACACAATACACCATCTGGCCTTCTATTCACATAATGCCACCTCATATGCGGTGCAGAACTCATGGAGGCATACAATCTCTTAAGCCGGGGTATTAGAGGAAGGTAATGCATCGACTTAAGTGGGACTCGCTTTCCTTTGCTAGTCGATTCACTTTTATAACGAGGGTGTTCACAAAATTTACACTCCTCTAAGTGATCGTTCTCGTTGTAGTACAACATACAACCAGTTGGACAACAATCAATCTTCTGGGTAGATATTCCTAATTTAGACACCAACTTTTTGGAATGATAATAACTTTTTGGAATGTCTATTTCTTGTTGGGGGTTAACTTCTCTCATCAATTCAATCATGGCATTCATGCAGTCGTGTGGTACGTTCCAATCTGACTTGATGCTCATTAGTCTAACAGCTGTGGATAATTCAGAATGAGTCGAACCTTCCCACAACGGACGACTAGCAGCCTCTAACAAATCATAAAATTTTTGAGCTTCTTCATTAGGAGGCTGTTCAGTATTTTGCACAAATTCACGTTCACCACTACCCATAAAATGAGAATTTGCTGCATCTCTTATCATATCATGATATCGACTACTTTCTGCATTATCTGTTCTTGCGATATTCCTCTGCTCATGCAGATATGTAGCATATATAGAGTCAAAATTCGGAGGCTCTACCTCACCATGGTCAATCCACCACCAATATTTAGGTTTAAAACCATTCTTATATAAATGAACCACCACATCTTACGGACCAAACATTTTACCGGACTTACACTTTCTCGAGGACAGAATGACTCCTTCATTACGATATTTAAGAAGAGTATAAGCATGTTGCACGAATTCATTTACCCCACTAATAAATTCATCGGTTAAACCTCTTACATTAGGTCCAATTCATTATACATCCAACTACGATTGTCGAATAAAATCCATCTACACGTATATAAAATTAAATATCACAGGCATAAAAATATAACATTAATATAAAGCATAATTTATGTCACGACATAAAATTAATATAGCATGACCACGATATATAAACAACTACGGTGTCGAATGAAATCCATATAAACATATATAAAAATAAATATCACAGTAATAAAAATATAACATACATATAATGCATAATTTATGTCAAGACATAAAATAAATATAACATTACCACGATATATAAACAACTACGGTGTTCAATGAAATCCATCTACACATATATAAAAATAAATATCACAGTAATAAAAATATAACATTAATATAATTAATAATTTATGTCAATACATAAAATTAATATAACATTACTACGATATATAAACAACTACGGTATCAAATACAATCCATCTACACATACAAAATTAAATATTATAGTAATAAAAAATAAACTACGTACCTTGCTAAAATGTCAGATTTGTGTTCTTTACGTACAGTTATTTATCTACAAGAATAAAACCTTGGATGAAAATGAAAAATAAACGAGTTATTTTGGTTGAATGGAGAAGAAGAAGAAAATAATGGAGAAAGAGATAAGCTCTTACAGTGATTTTGTTAGATTTAGATGTTGAGCTTTATAGATGGGAGAGCAAAGCTGATCGATGAAAAACTCAGCCTTTCAAATGTTGTGCTGATCAACGGCGAAGTTCACAAAGAAGAGCTATCTTTTTTGTGGTAGAAAAAATACAACAAAGAAGAAGAGAATGCTCGCGGCAGTCGGGTTGATATTGTTACATTTTCCGACGGAAATCCATCGGAAAATGTCGGCACCGCCGGAGTTCCAAATGTTCCGCCGGAAATCCGTCGGAATTTAAAATTTTTTCGACGGATATCCGTCGGAAAATGTCGGTCCGTCGGAATTTCATTTTTTAAAATATTTTTCATTCCGAATTCCGACGGAATATCCGTCGGAAATGTTTAATTTTTTTATTTTTTCACAAACTTTTTCCGACGGACATCAGTCGGAAATATAATTTCTTTTTTTAATATTATTTTGTTAAATATTCCGACGGATTTCCGGCGGGTGTCCGTCGAAATTATTTTTTCCGACGGAAATCCGTCGGAGATTTTGCCGCCGTCCTGCAGTTTGCTTTTTCCGACGGATTTCCGTCGGAAAATTCCGACGGATTAATTGCCGTCGGAATATTCCGTCGGAAATTTCGACTTTTCTTGTAGTGAATATAAAAGACACATACAACTTGTTTAAGAATTTTAAATATTATAATCTATTTACTAGGGATATAGTAAAGATCAATGTAAACAATGATAAAGAGGTTGTGAAAAGTTTTGAAATTGTAATTTAATCTATTCATTGTATTTATTCCAACAACTTCATCATTTTTAATTTCATTTCATATTAACTTTTTCTATCAATATTTCACTAAATAAAAAGTTAATGTTATTTAAATAATCTATCTTGTGTTAATAAATATAACTCTATGTCTTATCTTGGATAGTTAAAAAATTATGAGCTTAAAATCAGGAAGTTCACAAATTTAGATTTGTTAAAGGATAAAAAAAAAATGATAATAAGGAAATATATGAAACTGAGCAACAAGGAGTTGAAATCAACAAATCAAACCAATAATCAAGAAATTTAAAAAATGTTGTTAAAATTAGGAAACTTAATTTCAATTTTCAATTAAAAATATTTGCAAAAAATGAATGTAGAATTTAATAAAATTCAATCAAATGAATCAAAATTGTATGTGTAACTGATGAATATTATTTCCTCTATCAAAAAAAAAAAAATCACTTTTGACTTGATATAGCTTTTTTTTTTTAAAGTTAAAAGATATAACATATTAATGCACAATTAAAGATAAGATTTTTCATTTTTATCCTTACTTAATTGGAGTTATACATTTTCATTATTAATAAGAATAATATAAAATTTTATGCAAAAATGAACATTTTTTTTGAGACAAAGAAAATTTTTAAATTTGAACTTTTTTTTGAGATGGCCGGAGTAATAAAGAAACAAATCAAAATACATTTAAGTAAAATAATATGTGGTGGAGGTCAAGAAGTAAATTAATTTGGTAACTAAATGATAATCCTATTTTTAAAAGGATTAGCATTTTGCCCCTTTTTCTTATAATAAATAGAGACATTCTTCTCGCCCTTGTGTATTGTCATGATAATTTTGTTGGTTTCTCGTCAAATAATTAAATACTCAACAATGAACCAACCATTGTGTGATTGAAAGACAAAATGGAGATAATAACCAAAGAGAACAATAATGTTGAAGATCAAATTCAACAGAATCACATGGTTAAGAAGAGCTACCAATATGGAGTTTCTTCAAGTGGCGGTTGATTGCTCGGCAAAAGCAAGAGGTTGTACTTTAATTTTTTGATACATTGAATCCTCCGTTATATTTATATTTTCATGTGTCATTCCCTAGTTCATATTTTAATAAATTGATGTAAATTTTGTAATTTGTACTAATACATACACTATTAATATCAACTTTCTTTTAGTTAATTGTAATATTAAGTTTTCTATATTTTTTGTATTAATCCAATATTTTAACAAAAATTTATATTATTATTATTTTTTCTAAACTAAAATTTTAAAATTAATATTTAGTTTGGGGGGGGGGGGAGGGAATGCCTTGACAATCGCGACCACCACCTAATCTACCTGCTTCATGCAAGGGTCAAACGGGGCAAGTACCCGTGGGTAAAGTATGAAATTACGTATGATAAGATCCAATATAAACACATACAACTTGTTTAAGAATTCAAAACATTGTAATATATTTACTATGCATATGTTTTTTTTCCCTCTAAATTCGTTAGTTATATTAATTTTGCAAAAGTTAATTGGTACATTCAATGTCACGAAAATAGACTCTTCTTAACTCTAAACTTGGCTAAGACTAACTGATATCTTGTCATTCCCTCACTTCACTCCCACAAAATAACACTACCAGAATCTAATAGATATACTAACCATATTAATAGCAAAAAAATTAGTATGACCACTTGATGCACAGCCGTGCTCCTCTTATGTATACTAGACAACCACTAGCTTATAAGCTTGATCCTAGCTATCTAATCAACCATAGATAAAGGCTGAAATTCCATCCATTCTTGTTTTGCCATTTCCAGCACCTTTCGTATTTTTTTTTAAAACTTTATATTTAAAATTAAAATAACCTAACAACAAAAAAATGAACCCCTAGCATTATAATGAAAATAAATATCAATGGTATAAATATTGTACAAAATATAAGATCTATGTCAAGTTATTGAAGTGTGTAATGTGGAATGGCACAGAAAAATGTATGATGGGAAGTCTTTTGTGATCTTTTTATCTACTCTAAAAGAAACCAATTCAAAATTTGAAAATAAATTGAAAACACTTTTCAAAACAAACCAAATGTGAAAGTATTGTAATATAGTTCATTCTTGAATTTCATAAATATACATATGGTTATAAATTAAGACTATATGAACAATCATTATAATTATTAAAATATAATGAAGTGGCATTTTAATATATATTTATATATAAAAAAGTAGCTTTTTTTTTTTATAGATGATAAATAAATGACATATGAGAAAGATTCAATATAGGCAAACATAATTTACTTAACAATTTGAAAAGTTTTAAATTAATTTATTATCATATTATAATTGTCTTCATATACAAATATATATATATATATAAACTTTTAGTCTTATAATTAATTTTACACATTGTTCTAATTTTAACATTTTCATAATTTTTTAATTTAACTTTGTAGTAAGTTATTTTGTCAATTAGTCTTCCAAAATGAAACATTTATATTTTTTTAAAATCTATCATTTCTCTTTGTTTTTAAAGCTAATAATTTTTTTAGGAAGTAGAAAAATCGGGAATTTGACAATTAAGAAGTCAAAAAGTTAAACAATTAAAATTGAATGATAATATACATGGAAGTATCTAAAACTAAGAAATAATAAAGTAAAATCAAGGAAATGTATCAATAGTCCAATATTGAATCCAAATGTTAATTTTTGTAACCCATGAGTTTAATTAAGGAAATATATCAACATCAACATCAACATCACTTTTATCCCAAACTAGTTGGGGTTGGCGATCGATGAACGCAAAGAAAAAGTAAAGAGAAGAAATAGTTACAAAATGAAATAGAAAAATAAAGGTAAAAGGGTTAGGACTAGAAATGGCAATCGGGAACATAAGAATTTTGCTCTTCCACCACACTAATGGCTTTCCTCCACTCTATTCTAAGACAAACTATATGCCAATCTATTTCTCACTCCCCTAAATCTTGTTTTATTACTTTCCCCCAAGTAAGTTTCGGCCAACCTCTCCATTTCTTCCTGTCATGCTCTTTATAACAAACTTTTGTTCTTACTGGAGCATATAGAGGTCTTTGAAGAATATGCCCAAACCATCTCAATCTATGTTCTCTCATCTTTTCTTCCACTGGTGCTACTTCAACTTTTCGTTGAATATCCTCATTTCTTATCTTATCCATCATTGTCTTACCACACATCCACCTTAACATTCTCATTTCTGCTACTCTCAACTTATGCTCATGTTGCCTTTGTGCCGGCCAACATTTAGTTCTGTATAGCATTGCCGGTCTTATTGCCGTTCTATATAACTTTTCTTTCAACCTAAGTGGAATTTCGTGGTCACACAAGAACCTTGATGCATTGCGCCATTTCATCCAACCTGCTCTGGTTCTATGACTTACATCTTCATCAATCTCTCCCACTTGTTGCAGTATTGATCCCAAATATCTAAAAGCATCATTCCTAGGTACCTCCAGTCCGAGCATATTTACGACATCTTCATCAACTTGTCTTGTCGTGTCGTACTCACACTTCATGTATTCGGTTTTACTTCGACTTAACGTAATTCTTTTTGACTCTAACGTGCTTTTTCATAATTCTAATTTAACTTTTACCCCCACCCTGGTCTCATCAATAAGCACCAAATCATCTGCAAATAGCATACACCACAGCTCCTCATCTTGGATATTCTTTGTTAACTCGTTCATAACTAGGGCAAAAAGATAAGGGTTTAAAGTAGAGCCTTGGTGTAAGCCCATTGTGATTGGAAAATAGCTTGATCTTCCATTACAAGCCTTCACGTATGTAGTAACACCATCATACATATCCTTGATTGCCTCTACATACTTTGAATGTACTTTTTTCTTCTCAAGCACCCACCATAGAACTTTTCTTGGAACCCTGTCGTACGCCTTCTTAAGATCAATAAATACCATATGTATAGTGTTAATTAAAATTGGTCAAATGTCAAACTTGTATAGTGTTAATTAAGTGTTTAAAATAAGGAGGAAAAATATTCAAATACTACATGTAAGTAACAAACAACAATGTTGAATATTTAAAATATATTGACATGTTTGAGCCTGCAAAGTTTGAAAATAAAATAAAAAATATTTTGTTAAAGCTAATAGAATACTTAAGGTATATATGTAGTGTAGTTCATTATTGAATTATATATATATATATATATATATATATATATATATATATATATATGAATAAGAATAATAAGAATATATATCTGTGTATATATATATATTCATAAACCAAGAATTGTATATGAATAAGAATAATAATAAATGCAATGAAACCTATTTAGGTTTTAATATATATAATTATTCAAAATAAAACTAGCATAATACATGTAGATGATATATAAATGGCATATGATAAAATTCAATATATAAAACACATACAACTTGTTTAAGAATTTAAATTATCAAGGGCAAGGCTCATGTTTAGATTGATGGCTTACCTCAAGATAGCATTTCCTCCTTCAAATAGTTAGCACAACTCTTTTATATCCACTTTTTCCAGAGGAAAAAGTTTGACAAAACAGTTGCAAACTTGATGAACATCAAGCAAGTGAAGGATGAGTCATTGAAATCCTACGTGGAGAGGTTCAATGACAAAAAATTATAGGTGGAGAGTCACATGGATTAGTTGGTGATCACAGCTTTCGTGAACGGTTTAAACCTTACTTCTTTTTACACCAAATTGGGACACTCTTATTGATGTCCAGAACCTTTAGCAAATGGTGCAGAGTTATACAAAAGCAGCGGCGGACGCAGAAATATTATAGGGTGGGGTCACACTTATAAGAAAATTAAGTAATAAGTTTGATAAATATAAAGAAGTATAAAAGTAATGTCATACATTGTAACCAAAAAAAAAAAAAGAAGTAAAATCATACATTACAAAATCATTTTTCGAGGCTTCATCTCTTGAAATTGTTTCATAATGGCATCATTATCAATTGTATCAAACATATCATTTTTTCTAAAAGTCATCATGCAATTGTTCATCCAATCATCTCCCATCATATTACGAAGTGTAGTTTTTACTGGCAAGACCAATGCTAACTTTATTAGCAAATAAACTAAAGGGAATGACACATCTTTTCCCTTTTCAACCATTTTCTGAGCAAGCTTGCTAATACTTTGCAAGTCTGAAAAATCGGGGCTACATCTCACATCATAAATATAATTCTCAAGTTGTTCTTCAAGAGAAACAAGTTTGTTGGCTTCAAACTCCAAAGGATAAAATCTTGCAAATTCACACAATTTAAAATTATCTTATGCTGAGAAGAGTGACGCGGGTCAAAACATGCCATGGATGAAAGGAACTTTACATTAACATTGTTGAAACGATCCCCCAATTCTTAAAGTTGACTATCTATCATTGCATAAAAATTTTCAACTTTAAAATGATGAAGATGTGTCATACGCCAAACTCTACGCTTTTCTCTTCCTTGAACCTTAAGTTGGCTTTCCATATCCAGAATATCCACATCATGTTTAGCACAAAATTCACAAGTCTTTTCAAACAAAGTATCCCACCCCTCATCTCTTAGCTCTTGTAATCTTAATTTTGATATGGCATTTGGGAGATTTTGATCTTTTCTTTGCAATGCTTATGACAAATCGTTTGTAATTCCCAACACTTTGGTCATGAGGTGTCAGAACAATATAAATTCAAATCTGACTCATGTGAATTCAAATAGGTTGTTTTGAAAATTGTATCCACCAATAGATTTAATAAATAGTATTTTCTTTTTTGTAAACAAGTGCAGAGGCAAGGGTTATTACAATATAAAGTGGGACTCTCTAAGTTCAATTTTTAATACTACTATAAATGAGGAATCTGACATATGGGAGGGGTCTTGCCCCCCTCTGGGCCCTTTAATGGGTCAATCCTTGTACAAAAGAGAGGAAGCTAATAGGCACAAAAGTGAAAATGAGAAAAATGAGAAAAAACAATAACGAGAGGACTCTAAGGGTAGAGATAGTCATACTAAGACCAAAAAGTGCTTTTAATAGACTTAATTACAGTTGGGGTAGGCTAGAGCCCCGTATACAAGATAAAAACCTGACACCTCTGACGAAGAGCCGTACCGAGATCCTAACTATTTACAAAGACATTTTGAGACCTCTAGTAACATTAACTACAGCCCTACATAAGCGACCTTATCATTTATAATGCGCCTTTCACAATGATCATGGTCATGACATCGAAGACTACAATGATCTAAAGAAAGAAATTTAAGACTGTATTAAAAATGGCATATTATAGTAGTATATTCAAAAGTTGCAACAAATGTATGAAAGACACAACCTCGGCAAGGAGGCCAGGAAGGTGGGTATAACCTAGTGGCTGAGGTGGAAACTAGGACCAAGAAAGATGAGATGCATCCTGGATTTAGACGAATTATAGGTTAAGATAGGATCCCATCTCAAATCAGTAGCCTCAAACAAATCCCTAGCAACAATAGCAACAACAACAATAGCACAACCCTCAGGACAATAAGAGTGTAACGGGCAAAATCCATGCCATCTTTTGAGGCTATCCCAAGGGAAAATCACAAGCTATTATAAAGTTTAATGCAAGAAGGATCCCCCTCAAGAGTTAGTTCAAAAAAGGTTTAAATTGTCCGAAGTCATTACCTTCTCTGAGGAAGATGTAGTACCTTATATTTATCCTCACACGATGCCTTAGTAATAAAGCCATAATGAGAAATAAAAAGGTACACAGGGTGTATGTTGATACTGGAAGTGCCATGGACGTCATGTACGTAAACTACTTTTGAAAGTTAGGAATTGACTTTAGAGCTCTGAGGCTCACAAGTATGTCATTGGTTACTTTTGCCCATGAAGTGATACACCAAGTGGGAATTATCATCTTAGCCATCACTATGGGGGATTACCCCCAAAATAAAACAATCATGACGGATTTCTATGTCATGGACACACCCTCACATTGGGAGACCTTAGATGAACAAAGTTATTTGGTCTCCATATCACCTAGTGCTAAAACTTTCAACAGAGTATGGGGTAGCCTCTGTACAAAGTGACCAATACATGGCACGTGAATGCATGTGTATTGTGTTGAAAGGGAAAATGTTTGAGGCAAGAGGTGTGCATGTTATCCAAATAGTAAGTGGAGGGAAAACTCATCACGGGGTCATACCTTGAGTAACAGAACCCACACAAGATATGATAGAAAAAGTAGACGCCAGCAATCCCAAGGTTACACCTCAAAAACACCTAGACATTCACCAATTGGATGAGACTTAGGAAGCAATGGAGATAACCAATGAGGTCCAGCAAGTCCCAAGTCGATGATGAACCTCCAAATCAAGTAGTTCAAGTCAAAGCCTAAATGAATACTATATTGTCCTTTATATGCTATTATATAAATCGGGTAGTTCAATTAATTGTACCACATCAATTGAACATAATACTATAGAAAAATGAATACTATATTGTCCTTTATATGCTATTGTATAGCATAAAAAATCAACATTACAAGAATTCAAAATTTTTAAGTATAGTAAATTTAAATTATTACATATAAATTAATACACATCAACTACTCATCACATTGTAAGAATTTTTAGAGAAAAATTAATTTTTTTTATAGCAAAATGCATTCTACCACGTTAATTAAACGTTGTACTATCGACAAATTAAACTTTTCTTGCTCTTTTGCCCCATTATTGAATAATAATAAGTGGAATTTTTTTATGTAATAGATTATTATAAGTGCAATTCTTTTCTTAGGTTATAGATTATTACAAGTGGGATTATTCTTTTAGGTAATAGGGTTCCATAAGTGTGATTATCTACAAATAAGCAATTTTATTTCAGAATTACAACTTACTAAATCTCAAAATTCTTATTTAATTGAATCGATCTAATGGATATGATTAAAATAACTAAATTATTTAGTGAAATTGAAAAGCTGGACCACAGTTACTTTTTGTAAGGAAGTCTAAAACCAGAGAGCTTGTGGAATATTTGCTGTATTTGATCTCTCCCTATACAAGGTTTTTTTTTTTTTCGAAACGATAGCAATTTGCAATTTCATTAATTGAAGAATAAGAGTTTTACAGACATTAGCCTAAAAGGCTAAAATGATCTCCTTGGTCTAAATTAATAGTCGAGGAGGAAAATAGAATAATGGATTGAAGTTGCCATTATTCCATTGGTTACAATGGAACTTGCAAAATATTGCATTTGCAATGTGCTAGCTAAGCAATATTTTTACACTAGCTATGAAATGAAAACACTACCCTATTTAAAGGATTGCCAACCAAAATATTGATTTTCTGAGATATAGTGTCTAGCCAACTTCAACTCAATGACTAAGCTTGGACAATATATCTTGAACATCAATTGCAATCCATATACACAATTTGTTTTGCTATTACATAAAAGAAATCATAAAGGCCGAGTAAAGAAATAGACCTTTACATACGCATCTAATAGACCATTACATTAGGGAGCTCGCAAAAGCATTATGCCACCCATCATCTTCTCATAAATATTTCCTTGAAACAGAAAAACAAAGAACACCCAAAGAATCCAATCAAAAAACCCAGCATAAAAAGCCGTGAGTAACGTACACAGCAACCTTGGTAAAACGGTTGTAACCAAGACAGAACATGAATTTGTAAATAGAATTCAGCAACTGCATAGTTAAAAACTTCAAACTAGCAGAATTAATCATGGGGAATCAGAGTTTTGAGGGTAGAAAGGGAGAAAAGTTACAATCGAAACCTTCCCAGATTGAGAAACTATGGAGACTTGATATCCAAAAGTGAGTTGGTCAAGAACGAACCAGAGAAAGAACATAGATATGATAATAGAACTTAAAAGAATCATTCCTTCACAGAGGGGTAAGAAATCTATTTTAGATGAGACTATACAAGGTTTGATCGTTACATTTATAGACAACTTTATGCTAAATAGATAATACCTGAATATACAAAAAGATAATATAGAGAATATACAAGAATTATCTTAGGTGATAGGTGATGAATGGATATGACTAATCCTCAACACTCTCCCTCAAGCTGAGGATTTGTATAAATCAAAGACTCCAAACTTGGAAAGAAGATGCCAATGCTGCTTGCTGTTTAGTGCTTTAGTCAACAAATCTGCTGGTTGCTCGTTAGTGGATATGTGGCGTGTCGCAATGATGCCTTGCTGGAGCTTTTCTTTTACATAATGGCATTCAACCTCAATGTGTTTGGTACGTTCATGAAAAATCGGGTTTGCCGCTATTTTCTCTGCAGCTTCATTGTCACAGTAAAGTAAAGCAGGTTGTCTCATATGAAAACCAAAATCTTTGAGAAGTCTTATAATCCACACTATTTCGGTAGTTGTAACTTGCATAGCTTGATATTCTGCCTCGGCTGACGATAGAGATACAGTGGGCTGTTTTTTCGAATGCCAAGATATTAAAGAATCTCCAAGCATGATGCAAAATCCGGTGGTGGACCGCCTTGTCATTGGGCAAGTACTATAATCTGAATCACAGAAAGCCCGTAATTCAAACTTTGAGGATGACGGGAACATAAGGCCAAGACCTGGGCAACACTTTAGATACTTGATCACTTTTAAGGCTGCTTCCATATGAGAGTGTTTCGGACTGTGCATGAATTGGCTAAGAAGCTGAACTAGAAAAGTGATATCAGGTCTGGTGAGGTTCAAATAAACGAGTCTGCCAACTAGTCTCTGATATACTGAAGGATCTTCAAGAGGTGGGTCATCGACTTTCTCATTTGAACCTTGGTCATATTCAATGCTTGTGAATTTTTTGTTCTGCTCCATAGGAATAACTGAAGGCTTAGAACCTGCCAATCCAACGGATATCACCCAATGTGTACTTGCATTGACTTAGCGAGATACCATTGGGAGATCGAGCAATCTCAAGGCCAAGGAAAAACTTCGACTGGCCAAGATCTTTCATGAAAAATGTGGCATGGAGGTATTGTTTGAGGTAAGCTATTCCTTCTGGATTGTTGCCTATAATTAATATGTCGTCAACACAAATAAGTAATGCAACAAAGGATGTACCCTGCATTTTGGTGAATAATGAATAATCATGGCGAGACTGATGAAAACCATGCTGGAGGAGGGCATCAGTGAATTTAGCATTCCATTGACGAGATGCTTGCTTCAACCCATATAAGGATTTCCATAGTCGACATACTAAATGCTCCCCTTGAGTGCGAAATCCAGGGGGTTGCTCCGTGTAAACCTCATCAGAAAAATCACCATGGAGAAAAGCATTTTGAACGTCCATTTGAAAAAGGGGCCAATCATGAACAGCGGCAGTGGTGAGGAGAAGGCGAACAGTGACATGCTTAGCAATAGGAGCAAAAGTATCTTGATAATCAATGCCTTCTTTCTGATTAAAACCTTTAGCCATTAGGCGAGCCTTGTATCGCTCAAGGGAACCATCAGCATTATATTTTACATTGTAAATCCATTTGCAACCGATTGGACCACGACCAGGAGGTAACGGAACCACATCCCAGGTATAGTTAGCTTGAAGAGCATGAAGTTTAGTTTCCATGGCTGCCACCCAATTGGGATTGGTGGCAGCATCCTGAAAAGTGGTGGGTTCCTGGATGGTGGATATGGAAGCAATAAAGTGCTGGTAATGGGGTTGGCAATTGGCCATAGAGAGGTAATTGGTGATGGGATAGAGTGAGGCACAAGAAGCTGAGGGTAAAGTAGGACAAACATAGTTAGGACTCCAGATGGGAGGTCGAGAGACACGGCTGGAAAGACGTAGAGGCTATTCTATGACAGTATCTAGTGCGACTGAGGTAGGTGGAGATTGAACATCTGGAGAGGAAATAGTAGGATCAGACGATGATGTAGTGGTGAGGGACTCATCTTGAGGCTGTGGAGGATCCGTAGGGAGAGATGATGGAAAAAGAGGCTCGTCGGACCATACAACTGGATGTGTCGAAGTTGGCAGAACTGTGGGAGGTACCGTTGAAGAAAAAAGGAAAACATTTTCCTGAAAAAATTACATCACGACTAACAAATAATTTTCTTGAAGTAGGGTCATACAGGCGATAACCCTTCTGTGAAGGAGGATAACCCATAAAAATGCATGGAGTAGTACGTGGACTGAATTTGTCACGTGCTCCCAAGGTAGTGGCATAACAACAACAACCAAACACACGAAGGTGTTCAAGGATGGGTGGTTTGCCAAACAATATTTGAAATGGACTTAAACCATGAATGGATGAGGAAGGTAAGCGGTTAATTATATATGTTGCAGTGAGGATGCATTCACCCCAAAATTGAGGTGGTATATGAGCTTGAAACATCAAGGCTCGTGCAACATCTAATAAATGATGGTGTTTACGCTCAACAACTCCATTTTGTTGAGGAGTATGAACACAGGAGCTCTCATGAATAATGCCTTGACTAGCAAGGAATGAGCTACATTCGCCAGAGAAGAATTCGGTCCCATTATCAGAGCGGATGCATTGGACAAGGGAGCCAAATTGAGTAAACACCATAGAGATGAAGTGTTGAATTTTGGAAAAAACTTGAGATTTGGAGTGTAAAAGAAAAATCCATGTAGCACGAGAAAAATCATCCACAATGGTAAGGAAATATCGGTGACCATCATAAGTGGGTGTCCGATGAGGACCCCAAACATCCATATGGACTAACTCAAAAGTATGTGTGGTAGCAGTGAGTCGTGTTGGAAAAGCACGGCGTGTTTGTTTGGCCAAAGGGCAAATAGGACAGGAAAAAGATGTAGGATGTAAAATTGATTTGCCATGAATATGATAATTTGTTAAGGAGGAATGACCGAGACGGCGATGCCAAATGTCATAATCAATTTTATTGTGAAAAGTGGAATTACATTGGAAAAAAAATGAGAAATACCAGGAGTATTCTTTATGGACTTTAAATAACTTTGAAAAACAGAATAGAAAGAATTGGAAATGGAAGAACATAAAAAATATAAACCCCGATCAGCCCTGCCGAGCCCGATCGATCCCTAGTCGTACGGTCCTGAAAGACACAAAAGTCATCGAAAAATATGGCCACACAATTATTATCACGAGTGAGTTTACGGATGGATAACAAATTGTGCTTAAAATAAGATGCATAAAGAACATGTGTGAGGTGCAACTTAGGAGATGGTCGGGAATGACCAATATGGGTAACCGGACTAGTAGAGTGATCAGGCAAAGTAATGGAGATAGGGGTGATACAGGAAAAAACAGAATCTAGAAGAGATAAATTACATGAAATGTGGTCGCTGGCACCTGAGTCGATAATCCGAACAGATGAAAAATATTTAGAAAGTGTAGTGGTACCTGAGAAATTGGACGTGGAATCAGAAGGCCCCATCTGATTTAGAAGAGTGACAAGTTTTTGCTGTTGATCTGCTGTGAGATGGAGCCCAGAGGATTCGTCATAAATATTACCGGGGCTAGGGGTTGCTAAGCCCAGAATACCTACACTGGAACATGAGGATGGATTAGTAAAATAATTAGGCCCACCATTGGAGTCCATGGGTTGTGGACTATATCCAAAAGGGGTAGGAAGAGGCCCAAATCCAGGAGAAGGAAGAGGCTGGCCATGAGTGGCAGCATTATGGGCCAAAGGCCCAGAACTAGTATTTCGTTTTCGTGGGCCGCTGCACTTTTGGGCTTTCAATTAGGTGGGTAGCCCACAAGAAGAAAGCAGACCTCGCGAACGTGGCCCTATTTTTTGCAATGGATACAAATGGGCCGCGGCCCATTAGCCATGCTTAGAGATGGCTGTGGGCCGAGAATACCATTGGGCAAGCTTGGCCCAGAAGGCCCATGAAGTGTTGGTTGAAGCCTAAGACCCATTGGTGGCCAAGAAGCACTTTCGGTCTTCATTTTTCCAGAAGCTTCGGCTGAAATTTTTTGAGCAGCAAAAGCTGCAACTTCTCCGGCGAGATTTGGTCCATCCAGGGAGGTGTGTTGATGAAGATCTTGCTTGGCAAGGCCATAAAGCCTCTCGAGGGAAAGAAAATCTTCACGGGAAAGAACATGAGTACGCAAAGTGCGAAACTCCTCCGGAAGAGCAAGCAAGAATGTCATGGCACGGTCTTCGTTCTGGTGAGCTCTGAGGCGGTCATTCACTTGACAAGAGCATTGGCCACAAGTGCAGCGGATAGGCGGCTGTTGAACATCTAAGTCGATCCAGAGATCCTTGAGGCGGAGGTTAAAAACAGTGAGGTTAGATTTGGGGCGCCGACGGGAAGCTTCATGTCATTGATGGATTGCTTGATGGAAAAGATTTGGGAGCTGCTGACTCGATCGAAGCTATCTTTTAAGGAATTCCAGATAGACACCACCGTGGGAAGCCGAGAAACCATAGCTTCAAGACTTAGGTCGACGGAGTGTGTGAGCCAAGTTTTTGCGGCCACGAGACATTGATCCTATCTTGCAGCTTCAGGACCATTTCCAGCAGGCCGTTCAAGGGTACCATTCAGAAAACCCAATTTATTTCTTGCTAGAAAAACCGTCGGTACTTGGTCACTCCAAACTTGCCAGTTTTCTTCCCCCGTTAATTTTGTGGAGACAATGCTTTCGGTCTGCAGATCAGTGGAGGAAAGTTGATATGGATCATGGGGAACGGAAGGATTTGCAGCAGTGGTGGCAGCAACGGTTTCGGAGATGACAGCAGCGGTTGTAGCAGCCATTGTAGTAGAAAGCGGGTCGACTTTGCTGAAGACAGTGGGGGCAAGAATTTGGTTGTAGTTTTAGGGCGAGAATGGAAAATGGCAGACGGCTAGAATTTGGTGAAGACGAAGGGTAGAACTGAGATTTCACCGGAAAGGAAAAAAAATAATGCAAAGAAAAATAGGAGGAAAAAAACAGCAACAAACTCTTGTGATTTCTGGTTTAGAGAAAAGAAGGAAAAATCTATTTTAGAGGACAGAAAGGAAAAAAATAATAATTTGATACTGCTTCTACTCTGATACCATGTAAGGAAGTCTAAAACTAGAGAGCTTGTGGAATATTTGCTGTATTTGATCTCTCTCTATACAAGGTTTGATCGTTATATTTATAGACAACTCTATGCTAAATAGATAATAACTGAATATACAAAGAGATAATATAGAGAATATACAAGAATTATCTTAGGTGATAGGTGATGAATGGAAATGACTAATCCTCAACACTTTTCGTATAATGAGCCACAAATTCCAAGAAGTAAATGCCAACTTCAATTCAAATAGCAAGGATTGAGTTGGGAATGACAATGGACGTATGAGAATAAAAAGGGAAAAAAAAAGTGACTTTCAAGTAATCAAATATACATTTTTCGAGAGGCAATTATGTTACCATGGAAATTGGTAAATTTGATATGGTTAATGAATGGGTGGGTTGGACTCATTAACAGTGTTTTTCAAACTCCTAAAGAATAAGGCATAATCATGAATTTGGTTACAAGTGAGCTACACCTGAGGAAGGAAGTCAATTTGATTCAATTTTTGTGGGGACGATGGTATAAAGCAAAAAATGAAAGAGAAAATTACACACAACTCATCATTAACCCAATTGCATATCAATTAGCTCCATTAGGTGATTAGATTAGCGGTAGACTTGTTTTTAGTCATTTCTTTATTTAAAAAAAAATTAATATATTTCCTGTGAGTTTTAACATAAAACGTTAGCAAATCAGTCTAATCAACTTTGATTTGGAGACGCTTTAAAATTTTATGTTCCAATTAGATCTCTATTGTGTCATCAATTTACTTTTAAGTAATCGGTACTTTATACAAGTAATTTCATTCATTATTTTGTCCATTTTTATAACAAAAAGAGCCTTTATTTTCTTTTGGATATTTGAATAACACTTATATAAATCGAATAATATAAACTTCATTTCCTGAATGTTAGTTGTATTTTTTCTTAGTCATTTTGAGATTGATTAGAATTTTTAAATTGACAAAAATTGCACAAACAAAGATGGTGGATTCAACAATATTTAAGTTGCAAAAGACACATGTAAGAGCTGTTGAGGGAGGCGAGTTGGCCTTGGGCAATGCTAATTACTTATGTAATAGCCAAGTGTTAGACCCATAAACCATTTCCAATCGATTGACGTCACTTGCCGATGGCTGATGTCAATTTACTAACCGAGTTGTTGGGTCAAGCGAATATGGTGATTCATGAGTTGGAGCCGTTATAAATATTAAGTGTCGGTTGAACTTTTTTCGGGTGTCGGTTGATATTCTAAAGGAAACTGGACTGGTTTCGATTAGACTTGGAAGAGGCGAGGGTTGTCGACCCCATTTACACTTTTAGGAGAAAATCCTCCCTGCAACTATCATTTTTTATTTTTACTCTAAGACTTATATAGAGGGTTGAGGTGTCAGTGATTTGTGGGTTTATCGGAAGTGTGGGAACTAACCCTCCATTGGCAGGGAAGTATTTGTAACGTTGAGTTGAGCTTGCTTTGAGTTTGGGCAAGTGTTTGTGGGCATTGGCTACAAGTTGGGATATTGGCCTAAGTAATGTGTATGAGGCATCGGTTTCGAGTGGCTTGTGGGATTTTACATTGCAAATGTGCAACAGGCTTGCACACTTGTTAAGCCATCAGCTGTGTATGGCACAAAGTTGGAAGGAGTTTAGCTTTTTTTTTTCTTTTTCTCCAAAAGATCGATAATATTATTAACCCTTGAAAGTTAACATGTATAAGCAATGTCCACCATAATTGGACTTTTTCCTAGCACTAAGGACGACTAAGACGAAATGACTACAAGTCAAGACCCTATCCTCCATCCCACAAAAATACAGGACAGACAAAGCTGTCATGTTCCACCTGCTATACAACCCTCTCTATACACGTCAGCCACTGATCCACTAGCTGATCCTAGCTAACTTCGAGTTGCTGTTGAAAACTCCAACCACACATGTCTCGAGAGCTCCACAATTTCCTTTGCCTCTAACCATTGTCGCTGGAAAACCCACATATTCCTACTTTTCCATATCGTCCACATAATGTAGGCTGTAAACTCGGCCCGTTCTTTCCAAAAAATCCCTCTGCTCCCCGAGCAAAAATCTTGCCACCATTATCAAAATTTGCTCGAGCAGTCGGCCGCCCAGTCGACATGAGCCAACCTCCAAACAGTTTTAGCCCGAGAGCAATGAAACAACATGTGCTCAATTGTTTCACCCTCTTCACCACACAAAGGACAAAAAGGCTCCACCTGCATTTTCCGTTAGTACAGTTTTGCACGCAATGGCAAAATATTATGACAACATTTTTATACAAAATGCTTAACTTTACCGGTCACCTTCAATTTCCATGTAGCATTCCACATACCATGACGGCGCTCACGCGCATTACTACATTCAGGTTGTTAATCTGCAAATTGTCTCGCCTGCCCCAAAGTATGGTATACTGACCGAACTAAATACACACCATCACTAGTATTTGGCTCCATGCCTTGCAAAATGAACCTTGCTCCCATCCACCCCTTCCACAACCACGATGCATTTGTCCTCGCCACGGCCGACTGCAACCGATCATTAGGGAAATATTTGGCTTTCATCACTCGGCTCATCAATAAATTCGGTTGGGATGTGACTCGCAAAAGTTGTTTAGCTAGCAAAGTATCATTGAACAGTTCAAGGTCTTGAAACCCTAATCCTCCATCTTCTTTTGCCTTAGTAAGCTCCTGACATCGTTTCCAATGAATTTTATGTCTGGCATCCTTATGCATACCTCACCAAAAATTCGCCGTCAAACGACAAATCTCCCTACAAACTCCCACTGGAAGCTTAAAACATCCCATCACGTATGTAGGTAAAGCATTGAGCACCGATTTAATGAGTACCTCCTTGCCCGCCAAGCTCGAGGCGAAGTCTTCCACTCTGATCCGGTCGCACTTTCTGAATGAGAAAATTAAACACCTCTCTCTTGAACGGCCAATCCACATCGGCAACCCTAGATAGCGCGCATTAGATTGTTCCTTCACTTCCCCCAGCAGATGACAAATCTCCGCCCGTACTGCCATGGGAACATTAGGACTAAAAAACACCGACGACTTATCCAAATTGATCGCTTGGCCTGAACAATGACTATACTGATTTAGAATACCCTGCAACACCCTTGCCTGACCCACCTCTGCCTCACAGTAAAGTAACGAATCATCAGCAAAAAACAAATGTGTAATGATTGGCCCATTTCTACTAGCCCGCATGCCCTTTAGTTCCTGTGGTCCCTAACCCTATTAATAAGATGAGACAACCCCTTTGAAACTAGAAGAAACAGAAAGGGCGAGAAAGGATCCCCTTGACGAAGACCTCTAGTTGGTCGCATGTACCCACAGGATTCTCCATTAATATTAATAGACAAAGTGCTAGTACAAAAGCACTGCCTAATCCACATAAGCACTCTTCTCGCAAACCCCATTTTACTCATTACATGCTCCAAAAAACCCCACTCCACCCGATCATAAGCCTTAGCCATATTGAGTTTCACTGCCATATACCTTCCTTGTCTCATTGAATTCAAAGTATGAACACACTCATGAGCTATAACCACATTGTCAAGAATTTGACGGCTAGGAAGAAAGGCTGACTGATTTTGACTAATACATGTATTGAGGTATGGCTTAAGCCGTTCTGCCAAGATCTTAGTCACAATCTTATAAACCACATTACACAAACTAATGGGCCTAAATTGTGATACCGATACCGGAGTTTGGACCTTAGAAACCAATATAATCAAAGTATGATTGAGTTGTCTAAGCAATTTTTTACTATGAAAAAAGGAAGGAGTTTAGCTGAGCTAGCTAATAATGATGGTTAGACTTTCAAACTTGTGAGAATGTTGTCTTGGCTTGCAGAAATGTGTGTAATAATTTGGACTTGCATGTATGCATGATTTGCCCCACTACCCACGTCCCTTAATTTCTATTGGCTAATTGCCTAACAATTGGGGCTGTCAATTGCCCCACTGCTTTTGTGTGCCATAAGAAAGGCAACAATTCTATAGAATTGAGTCTGGGGAGATTTGTGCTGCAAGTTTGAGAGTTTTGTTCCTTGAAATTCAGTAGAGTAATTGAATTCAATTAAGGCTGAGCCGTTTTTGGCTTGTAATTTCGTTTGTACTTTGTTGCTTGCTTTAATTTGTGCAAACTCTTCATATTCTTGAATCAGGTCAGGTTGTGTGAATCCAAACACAAGAGAATTTGTGAGGATAAATTAACGAAGGGCCGAAAATCCGTTGAATTATTAGAAAACAACATCGTTGACTGAGTTTTTGTGACACCAACTAGGGATTGCGCCAATTCCTATTCTATTAAGATTGGGAATACCAATGTTTCTAAACATATTAGGAATTAGTGGTTAGAAAGATTTAGTCAAATGTTAAATTCTATAATTTGTAACCTAATTTACGAGAGATGAATTTAAATGTATTGAAAATGTTTTAATAAAATGCTTTAAATTGATAGATATGACACAACGCCCTCCACATTAATATATATAAAATAAGTTATCTTTCAATCTTCTATTATTGGATAAATTATCCTATTTGGGAGAAAAGGGTATTTAAGCTTTTCACATTTTAACATAATTTTTATATATGCTCTTAATATTTGAACCTTCAACTTTAGTGAAACTTACACAAATTATATTTTAATTTTCATTTTCCGCTCAGCGCCTCTATCATAACTAAAAGGATAACTTTTGGCTAAGGGACTACTTGGTTGAACTTTTTTGTCTTATTTGGGCCTTATCAATATTTTATACTGGGAAAAATTACATTTTTAGTCTTTTATATTTCACCCACTATCACTTTTGATTCTTCATATTTTATGGTTGACACATTTAATTTTTAAATTTTTTTTTTTGACAGATTTAGTACCTTAATGATAACTACAAGTAAGATAACAAACTTACTGAAATGGTAGTTAATCAAAGTTTTTTTTTTTTTTATCCAAAAATTGTGATCTATATTAACTTCATGAAAGTTAATGCATACATGGAAGGTCCCTAAAGAGGACTATTCTTAGAACTGAAATCGGCTAAAACTGACTAAACCAATTAATTTTTTTACATTAAAAATAACATTACATTTTTAATCCCTTATATTTTACACATTATTATTTTTAGTCCATAATATTTCAAATTGATATATTTAATTCCTTCTTTTTCACAATTTGAAGCTTTTCTCCACCTAGTGCTGCCAACTGTAGTTATTATAGTCTTTTTATTCATATTTCGACTATTCTCAACTACTGCACTCAACGGCTCTTCTCACCAATAATGTAGTTTGGTACTTAACCAACCAACCTGGCAAATTCAATGTTAGAGAAACTTTTATTAACTTTATAGTTGCCATTTCCACAGGAAAGAGATTTGAAGAAATGATAGATCTATGCATTCCATCAATAACCAAACCAGATTTGGTGTATTATAAGGGTTTTCCATTTCTTTTGATTCATATGAATTGAATCAAAAACAATTCTTGAATGTGATAGTCAACTCTAGGGATAAATTGAAAAAGAAATTTTTATAAGTTCTACCTTAAATTTTTTATGAAGAGACTTTTATTAGTTCAACATCCTATTTTTAATGAAGACGAGGGTGTGAATTTATCCATTTCAATAGTTATATCATATTTTATTGAAATATTTTGAGTTTCACATCCAAAAGGTATTGGTCAATTTCCTCTTCTTTTTGATCTTATTACCATTATCACCATCATCCTTATTATCCCAGCCAGTTTTTTTAAAATTAAGGTTGAATCAATTCAATATAACACATGCAATACTTTTTCTATTTTTATCCCCTACTTTCTTTCATTTTATATATAATGTTGATGAAGTCGTTTATTCATCAATAATAAGTTTTGGGACTAAGGTTTGAACATTTTTTGACCAAGTTTTGTCTTATTTCATATGGAAATTATAAATTTTTATATCAGCATATCTTGTTCGACAAAAGTTCCAAACAAATTCATTAGCACCCTTTGTAATGCTTTTAACAAACTGGCTTGTATATCTTATTGGAGAGAAATATTTTATTACTATGGACTTGGATAATTAGTGTAAAAGAATGGACAACAAAAAAATAAAAAAAATGTAAGGGAAAAATTAAAGAAATAAGGTTAGCTAGGTGATTTTTGATATCTCTTGTTGTAATCATTGTAAGAGAAGATAGTGGAAAAATTTATTCAGATGTGGAAAATAAAATGTCCAATATGAATAGAAACAATTAGATTAGTAAAAGAAAAAGTTTGTATTTAATTTAAAATATAAAATTTAATCGGGTGTCACTATAACTAGCAATCAATGGGTATATATTATCTCATCGTTAATTTTTATCAATTATAAAATTCTGTCAAAATTGAAATATTAATGACTAAAAATATCAATTTGAAACATTGAAAACTAAGAAAATGATGTGTGAAATATAAAAGACTAAAACTGAAGTTTTTAATATAAAAATAAAAAATTAATTCGGTTGACTTTGATTAACTGTAATATCAGCAAGTCTATTATCTTATTATTAATTACATTAAATGTGCCAAATTTGTCAAAATTTGAAAAATCAAATACTAAATGTGTCAACTCTAAAAGGGACTAAAAATAATTGTAGATAAAACATAAAAAACTAAAAATGCAATTTTTCCTAATATTGGCCATCGCTTAATTAGGATAATCCTGATTTCCCGATGTCATCAAAATTTTGTTGATAGAAATAAGATTGTTTTTCCTATGCCTTTTTAATGTAATAAAATTGATAGAAACAGACCTTCTACACGTGGAGAATTTGCATCGTTTTGAATACAGAGGAAAAAACATAGTTTTAATTTATAATAGATTTAGCAATATTGATACATCAATGATCAAATAAACATCAAAAACCTCATTCACTGGTACGTACATCATGTAGTTCAATCCATACAGAAACCCTAATTTACACAAAGTGCAAGTGTGGTGGTCTTAATTTGTGGCCTAACTTGTGCACTCTTCGCAAGGCAATTCCTTAGAAACTGTGGTTGTCTCCATGGAAGCTCATTGTCAGATCGAGGCCTCAAACCATTCATGTCTTCAACTCTTCTCACTCGTCCATCTTCAACTCCACTTTTGACACCATTTTCAAAATCATCCTCGTCTTTCAGTCCACTAACAAAGGGACGATCCAACAGTGTCTTAGCAGATGATCGATTCTTGGCCATTCTCTTGAGACAACACTTGAGAAAACTCTTGGCCTCGGACGACAATTCTTTGGGAATTTTAGGCACTGCAACCCCTTTGAGAAGCTTTCTGATAATGTTTTCGTCCGTACTCGGATGTCCCTCTTCCACATCCCATGCCGGATTTCCGGTTAACATCTCTAGGACAATACATCCGAGTGACCAAATGTCACTGGGAGTTTCTTGCCTGCCGTCCTCACTGCTTCCGGCGGCAAAACATCAGAGTGCCCCCCCAAGTCCGCTTCAACTTCCTCTTTTGCCTGTATTCTTTCACCCTCTTCGCCAACCCGAAATCGCAAATTTTCGCCGTGAATTCCGGTCCACCGCTACTTCCGTTTCTTGGCACAAGAAGAATATTTTCCGGCTTCAAATCACAATGAACATAACCAGCTTTATGAATCTCGATCAACCCTTTAATTATCGACCTCGTATACCACCGGACCTCGTATTCCGGCAATCCCCTGTCTCCCGATTGGATAATCCTGTCCGCCAGAGTTCCTCCAGAACCATATTCCAAGAACAAATTATACACCGCTGAACCATCAATCCCATATGTGATTTCGTCTCCCAAGCATTGAATTATGTTGGAACAGCCAACTAGAGAACTTAATACTTCCCTCTCGTATCGGAGTGAATCCGAGTTTGAAAGTTCAGCTGATTTCACCGCCATAACTGAACCCATAAATCTTGAACTGGGATCTTTGACTGTAGCCAGAAACACTGACGCAAACCCTCCTTCGCCCAGCAACTGACCTCGGCTCCATGAAACACCATCGCCATATTTCTTGACGTTGTTTTCCATAATTCTTTTCTTAGTTTTCTATTCCAATTGTTTACCGAGAATTCCTTATATAATATCAATAATTTCCCGTTTCTATTTGGATTCTCATTCTTAATCTGTCTTGCATTCGAATTTATTGTAATATATATTAAATATTCTAAAACCTAATAAGAATTACACTAGAACCTAATTAAAAAAATGTATTAAACTAAAATAAATTACATAACTAGTACTATGTAGTATAAATTACATAATAGTATATAAACATAAGTATTAAGTGGTAGACTATGAGTACTAATAATATGTTATAATGAAAAAGATAGGAGTAAATAAATAATAATTCATAATTAACAGAAAATAAATAGTAAATTAATCAAAAATAGTAACTAATATTCGAATATGATAACTAAAAATTTTATTAGTAAAATATAAATATAAATATAATTTAATGACAATTAAGAAATAATTTACTAATAAATTATTATTTCAACTACTATTATTAATATATTATATACTAATATTTATAAATAAAATATATATCCACTGAAATTTATATGTGCTATATAAATAAGAAATTAACACAAAATAAATATCAATTGTATAAATATTAACACAAAATAAAAGATTTATACCAAAGTGTGCCATATAGAATGGCACGCAAAAATTAGGGACGACTATTCCATCCCCACCCATAGGTACCCCTCATTTGACCCCGTATGGGGCGGGTGGAAAAGGCAGTGGGTGCGAGTGCTAGAGTAGTTTTTTGCCCTTGCAACTAAATATTAATTTTAAATTTTTAGTTTAGAAAAAAATACTATAAATTTTTGTTAAAACATTGGATTAATACGAAAAATAGAAAACTTCATATTAAAATTAACTACAATGAAAGTTGATATTAATAGTGTATATATTAGTACAAATTACAAAATTTATATAAATTTATTAAAGTATATATTAGGGAATGACACATGAATATATGAATATAGCGTAGGATTAATTGAATGAACGAAAAACTACAGTACAACCTCCTGCTTTTGCCGAGCAATTGACTGCCACTTGAAGAAAGTCCATCTTGGTAGCTCTTCTTAACCACATGATTCTATTAAACCTGATCTTCAACGTTATTGTTCTCATTGGTTATTATCTCAGGAGGCAGTTGGTTTGTTTAAAGAACTGAAAAAGGTAATGGAAATGATAATAGTGAAGAATGATAGTGGGTTCTTTCATTATAATTGTGTTGGTTGGTTTGTGTTAGAGAATTATTATAATTACCAATAATGGTGATTGGTATGTGCTGGGAATGATTATAATTACCCATAATGATAGTTGGTTTGCAAAATCTTTAGAAATGAAAATCTAGTTAATTTTTTATTTTATTTTAAATTCTAAATATACTATAATTACTAATAAATTATGGTATTAATAATGAAATATGTTAATTTTATTATTTTACATTTTTCTGTCTAATGTAGTATAATTTTTTTAATTAATTATGCTTAAATTATAAATTAAATAGGCCAAAGAGAATTCAAAAAGTTGTCACGGGCTGGATTAACGAACTTTCATCCAATTCTCACTTGATTGCCGATGTATATAATGTCCTTTTTGAAAGAGTAGTCGAGATTAAAATTATATTGAACAATAAAAAATTTTATCAAGTCACATGAATACAACAAAAGTTGCTAATAAGAGTAGAGGAGTACATAAATAAGCTTGGAAATGAATAGTTTGTAGGAACATTTTTTAAGATAGTGCATCTGCATTTATTGAAACTAAATAGACTACAAATCTGCTGAAATTTGAGAATCACTCTAGAGTTCATCTTTAGTCGGAGCTGGCTTTGGATTTCCCGAGGAGGATTTAACAAGATAAGAAGCCTCCATTGCTATGTCACAAAGTCTTTCTTTAGCATCAATACCTCTTTGCATCCTAATGTAACCTCTTTCTCCCCATGCCTCTCCCCAGGAATTCTTTACAATCTAGTGTGTCGTCCCGTCAAGAGCTATTCCATACCCCCACAATAGCCACTCCATGATCAAGCAAGTCCATTAAACATGTGAAGAAAGTAAATAAATAAACTACATTCAACATGTGAAGAAAGTGGAATTCCATTAATTACCAAGAATGATAAGTCCAAATTTTTGTTTGTCTAATAAAATGTAACAGCCAAAAAAAATCCTACTAACTAATAGAACATTTCTAACATGATCAAGCCTTTAAATGCATTGAAGAAATTGAAATCCGATAACAAACAATACTTGGATCTCATGGAATTTCAAGTTAAAAAACAAATGGGTATGAATAAATTCACCTTGCTCCAAAGTGTGCATGTAAACTAGCACAAAAACCCCAAATATCAACATTCTATGCTCCTGCAAAAGTAGTATCAAGCTAGGAGGCAACAGTACAAAAGCTTGCTCTTTATATCTATAGCATTATACTACTCAAAATTTTCATCTTTGGAAAGGGAAACCCAATTGAAGAATAGATCTTAAGCAATATTTCAGTACTACAGTCAATTGGAAACTAAACCATGCATATAGAAAGGAAAAATATTTCCATATGGTAGATAGGATATATATGCACTGAAGCATTCTAAATTTGCCAAAGTGACAGTCAACAATGGAAAAAAAATTGATATTAATTTCCAATCACATCATGCTTTCCAGTATCAATGGATATCAGCATGCTGGCATGCCAAATGTCAACAAAAGCGATATTCAATTGGTCATTTTCAGGTAAGTCAATCTTGTAAATACCATAAGCTAAAGCAGTAGCTGTTGTTTCATGAATTAGGTGAAGTGGATGCAAACTAGCAATAGTAGCTACATGAACAACAGCTCTTCTCTAAAGTTCATGAAATAGATTGGTATCCCAATACAACAATCAACAACTGCTGTATTCAAAGTCTTTTGAGCTGTGCTTTTCAGATTAGAGAACACCATTCCCAAAATTTGGGTAGGCATAAATGTCCTAATTTCTCCAAAACTGGGCTTGGATCAAGGGAAATCCATCAGGACCTTCAATCACAGCGAAAGGCAAAGCCTTAAGATCAAGTTGTAAATAGGATTAAAAAATGGTCGTCCAATCAACCGCTTTATTTGGGAGATTTTGTTCTTGGGATTCATCATACTTGAAGTAGCCCCTGCTATCCCAAGGAAACATTGCTTCTCACCAAAGCACACAACAGTAGGTGTTTCACGGTTTGATTCATCGTTGAGCACAACGTCAATCCCTCTTTGTCTAGCAACAGCCACAACACCACTCTCATTCCCAAAATCAAAACCAACCACACCCATCCTTAGTAGTAGTACAAATTTGTGAAAAGCAAATACTTAACTTTTGACCAGATAGATCAAAACCTGAGGTCAAAAGAAGAATATGAGACCCTAATGACACCATTTTTACTTTAGGTGTCTAAAGTTAGAAGAAACAAGTATTGGACACATGTCAAACACTTGCAAAACATTTGAAGAAAAATATAAATATTGAACTAGATATTCGAAATGAACTGTGGAGAATGACAACATGATGATGATGATGATGATGAAAGGTCTATATTCATGGTACAATTGAAAAACCTGAATGAATGGTTGTATCTAGGCACAAATAGTTCTCAGAAGATATGGCCAAACAAGACAATAACTTACAAATCACCAAAGTCTTTTTTAGCCAAAACTACACCAACTTACTACAAGAAAAATGGCCTTTAGTGACCAAAATATTGGTGACAACAATCTATTTAGTCACTAAATGGCCTCTTTGGTGACCATTGAGTGAGTTGTCACTAAATCAAAGTCGTCATAACATATTTAGTGACCAAATGAAAAATGTCGTCACCGAGTCGTCACTGAATGTGGTGGCACCAAAAAAGACCGAGAAATGCACTATAATTAGCGACGACTTTAGTGACGACATTTAATCTCGTCACCAAAGAGAAGCACAAGATAGTTTGGTGATGAGGAATTGTCTTCACCAAATTGGTCCAGAATTAATGACGATAAAATGTTGTCACCAAATTTTCGAGAGTTTGTGATGACATTTTGTTGTCACTAATTTGCAAAATACTAGGTAGATTTTAGGATTTATATGTCTACAAATGTTTAGAGATGATAAAATGCCGTCACCAAATAACAAAGTTGTAATTAATAAGGAATTTGCCAAAATAATAATAAAGAAATTGGGTTAAATTACGGTGAAAGAATGATTTGGTTCTTGGAGTAAGGAAATTTATTAGGTGAAACATGTTATTTTTTGTGTGACATTTAATTTTTATTAATTATAGTACAGCATCCGGTTCTTTATAATTTTGCGAAAATAATTTTGATACGTATGTAAGGACACGCTAATATTTGCAATTTTGCCCCCATAATTTTGACTTATTATATTAAGGCATCTTATTAAGGACAATTATTAGTTGTGATGAATAAGAAAATCCCCTCTGTATCACACAGCTAGACCCTTCTCTAGGCTCTCAAAGACTCAGGAGCTGCTGACTTCGTATGTCTCAATCTTTGTCGGTTTGATTCCAGTGTTTTGGACTTTTCCACTGTTCAATTTAACGTTTTGGCAAAATGGGTTCTTGGACTTAGTACTTTCCTTGTGTTTTCAATATTAATACTTGCTGAAATTTGACATTGGAGCAGTGTTTTGAACTTTGCTTTAGTTTTCGTACTGAAACTTGGAATTTGGAGCTGTATTATGATGGTTGAATAACTTTTTCGTTCAGTTTGGGTTCTATTTGCATAACGGATGAACTGTATTACAAAATATGGAACCTTGAGCTTTATTATTCTGATTTGGAGTTTGGACAATTATGTAAACTAACAGACTCTAAAATATATCAAAGGGTGCTTACTACATTACCCATATGTTACTAATACATAATTTCAACCTTTGTAACATAAGTTATTGTGGCAAACACAACAATTCACTCCTCCTAACAAACTCGATTAACTTCCTTAGTAACATAAGCATAATTACTACAAAACATAAAACTACAATTGGGACGTATTGATGTTTGCACATTCCTATTTTTGCTACCTTTTTCTTCAATATGCAATTCTCCTTTTCTAACATGACAACTTTGTTTGTCATCTCAACCAACTCCGCTTTCATGGATTTCTTCTTAATTTGTATTTTTTTCAACTTCCCCTCCAACTCTTCCACTTTACGTTTTATAGAATCTCTTTCCCCCAATACCGTCAATACATATGTCTTCTCGTGATCAGTGCTCTGCCGGTCCAACCACACAAAGTACCTGCAATCATCCGTCTACGTATAAATTGTTCGGTGAATTGCAAGCGTACAATATCAACAAGTAATAAAGTGATAAGTAGAGTATCGTTCCCACGAGGATTGTTTTCAATTTAACCAATTACTTACCAATATGATTAATTCAACAACAAGCTAGCCAATTAAATTGTTTTATGGTGAATTAAATTAGAGAAGGAAAAATTAATAACACTTGATAAAAACAACAAATAAGATGTTAGAGATTTCGACTTCACTTAATCAATCCTAATTAACTCTCTTGACTTGTCATGCAATTAAATTAAATTCCAATTTATGATGGTGAAATTTCCCTAATGTAAATTAATAGCCGACATCGGTCTAATAACCCTATTTAGATTAAAATCAACTCACACTTGGTCTAGGTGAATTTAGATTTCTAAATGCATTAGGAACTATGGAAATTCCCGGATTCAATCTAAGTAGCCACGACTTAGTTCTACTACCGAAACCCCATGAACAACCTAGATTATTACGGTCTAAATTGAATTCACGGTTTAATATCACATGAGCACATGCATGTAATCTCCACACGGTATCAAACAAGCATAAAAAATCAATTAGGTGGTGATCAATCACCTAAAAGCATTAAGAACATGATATTAAACTCATAATTGAAATATAGGTTGCATGAACAAGTCTTAAGAATTAATTATTCATGATTAAGATCCATCTAATCTCTAACAAAAGAAATTAGAACATAATGAAAGTTAAACTAACAACAAAAATAAAAATAGACATAATTGAAATTAAACCAAATTCTGAAAATTAAAATAACTATTATTTAATAAATAAACACAAAACTATAAAATAGTTAATCCTTGAAAATAAAGCACAACTAGAAGTTCATAACAAAATAAGAGAAATAAACTACTAAAATTAAAGACAAGAAAAGAAAACTAAAATTGCTAAACTTTAACTAAGTAAAGAAAAACAAGAAAAGACAAAATTGAAGACTTGAAGTCAATGAACAAAATAAAATTCTGTTGCCTTTGTTTCTTTCACCCGTAGCTTCCAAGGAACAAAAACAACAGATTTGCTGCTTTCTTTTCCAGTCCAAGTTGGCGGCTGCAAAAGCTAAAGAATGATGAAGACTCGACGGGAAAAGCTTGAAGGAAACACAAGAAGACGGCTGAAATTTCTGCAACAAACTAAACCGAGAAGAAGGCTGAAGTTCTAAAGAAAACCAAACACAAGAAATCAAGGAGAAAAGCTGGCAGAAAACCGGGAGAAACAAGAAGAAGAAACAAGAAACTGTGGCTGTAGTTCTGCTAAGAAGACCGAGAGAAACTACTACAAAGTTCAGAAGAAAACCGAGGAGAAGACTGAATGTTCTCAAGAAACCCGAGAGCAACTACTGAAATCTTACTAAAGTACTGAAAAGAAAACAAAACAAAGGAAAAGAAACTGGCAGCTATAATTCTCTAAACTAATGAAAGAAAGGTCAATCTTGCTAAATCTAAACTAAAGGAAGAAAATAAAACTGAATGGAAGTGCTACTACTACTCCTAAACTAACGAGAAGAAGAGAGAAACAAAGGACCGAAGAGTGGGTTGCTGTGTGTCTTTCCTCTCGGCTGTTTGCTTTATATAGAGCAAAAGAGGGGCTGTTTCTTCCTAAATTTTGCAAACCCAAATCCTTCTTTGTTTTGTTATTTGTCTTCAACTTGAAATCGGTCCCTTTTTGTTTCCAAATCCCAGCCGCCTTTTGTTTCCAAATTTCAGTCCCGCTCTATGTCATTCTTGCCGCCCGATTCCTTTGTCTTGCAAGTGTCTTCTATTTCCTAATTTGCAGCTTAGCTTGTAATCTTTTTGGTCAGCTCAGCTCTTGTTCTTGTTGCTTGTTTCCTGATTTGTTTCTCGAAGTTTACATTTTCTTCTCCTTTCTCTTTGTGTGCTTTTCGGTTGTTTCCTTTTCTTTTCTCTCTTTCTCGGCTGTGTTTCCTTCTTGCAACTCAGCTCTTTTATTTCCAATTTGCAATTTACTTCCTTTCTCTTTTGACTGAAGAATGCTTTTTGTCTTCTTCCTTGTATTTCTTTTTTGTAGCATTCTTGGAGCCTTTTCTTCCAGCTGAATAAGTTTCCTTCTTTTTTATTTCGACTCTTGTTTGTTGTTCTGCTTTTCTTTTCTTCTTTTGCAGCACGGCTTCTTGTTCTTGCAGCTAGAGTATTCTTTTTCTGTTGAAGCAATTTGGTCAAGCTTTGATAAGCTTTATAGGCTATAAAGTAACAAAATAATGCCTAGATAATTGGTTAGTCCTTTGATCTTCAAATTAGAAGAAAAATTCAAGATTAAGCTCAAAAGTTCTAAAAATATTTGAAAACTTAGAAATCATAAAATCAAAGGATAATTTGGCCAAAATATGTAAAAACAAATTAAAACACAAGCCAATTTCTAACCAAAATTAATAAGAAAACCCTATATAAAATAGAGTTATCATAAATGCAAAAACAATTATTAAGCATATTACATTACTCTATCAATTCTATCTGTTTATTTCACAAAATCTATAATCACATACCTTCCACAAAAGACACCTCAAAAATCAACGTCCAGGGTTGCTTTCACTCTTGGAGGTGTAGCAAAATGCAGACATATGGTGGTGATAGTTAGATGTGATTGAAGAACTAATAGAATCTAATGAAGGCGACGATACTGAATTTTGCATTGTTACTGCTGCCCAATATGAAAGAGTAAATATAACATATACACATAAAAATTGAAGTATTTAATTTGGTTTGATTTACAATTATAAATTGATTTGGTGAAAATGAATTTATATGATTTTCCTTTGGCTACATACAGTCAATCTATTCGGCTACAGTTCAAGTAAACAAATTGAACAAAATGCAGCAGAGTTTTTCATGAATGAAATCTTAAACCTTCTAAATCATATATAATACCAAGTGTAATATAAATGAAAATACAATAAAAATACTACTTATTAACTTCACCATAAAAGGAGCAGATTGCTAAATACGTATAGAATTATAAAAATTTATTTGCTAATAATATTTACCATATATAAAAAATAAAACATGCCAACAAAAACCCCAACCCTAACTCCATTACACAACGATAATGTAAATCAAGAAAAGCCCAAACTCCAAAGGAGAATAACAAAGGGCAAGGTTCCACATTTCATAATACAGTTCATTCGGCATGAAAATAGAACCCAAGCTGAATGAAAAAGTTAATCATCCATCATAATACAGCTATAAATTCCAAATTTCAAAATGAAAAATAAATAAAAGTTCAAAATATAGCTCCAATGTCAAATTTTAGCAAATATTTAGGGAACAGAAAGGTAGCAAGCTTATACCTCCATGACTAAAGGACAAACGGTCAGATACTGCCGATTTTAACTACATCTTGGGCAAAGGACAATCATTATTCAGCACCTAAATATAATTCAAAAGATTAATTATTCAACGCCAATTTTAGTGTTGACAATTGCCCTTTCGGTGACCAAAATCGACTTGTCACTAAATTTCATTTTTCTTGTTGTGACTAGAACAATCTAGGCAACCAAAACATTCAAGGCTAAACACATTTTAATTCATCCATACAACAACACTCTCTACTGTAAATTCCAGCAAATTAAATAATGATACAATGTGGAATTATCAATCCATAAGCGATGGAATTTGAAGCAAAATACTAAAATGCCATGAAATATTACCTGTACTGCAAATCCTATACCGCAAAATACTAAAATGCCATGAAACACATAACCAAACAAATTCTGTACTGCAAACTCAGCCCTGTTTTTTCTTAACTGCTCCACCTTTTTGCTTATCTCCTTCAATGCACACAAGAGAACTCAAAAGGACAAGTAACACCTATCGAAATGATATTAACAATCTATCGTATTCTAAACCACTCTTTAAAAGCTTCTCATTGTTCCATTTCCCTTTCTAGTTTCTACACATTAGTTATCATCATTTCATCTTTGTATCAGAATGGGCATAGCACAATTTACCCCGAAAACCCACATTGCAGCCACTCTCTGGCCGTTGCCCCCACGACCAGAGTAGAAACAATTAATTAAAAAAAAGAGAAGGAATCGAAGAGGGTTGCAACCAGATTAGATCTAATCTGGCTGCAACAGCCACGCAACGGCCAAAGTAGAAAAACAACAACAACAACAAAAGGAAGGGGTGGAGCAGGTGAAGAGGGTTGCAGCCAGATTGAATCCGGCAATGAAAACCCCTTTTTGGCAACCACGCTGTAGTTGTTGTCATCCACAGCCCTAGCAGAAACACAACCTTGATCCAGTACAAAGCTTGGAAATCCCTCTTCATCCTTCACTATCGTACTATACTTCTCATCTTTGATCCAGTGCTGTAAAACCCAAGACAATCAGAAATCACAAGAAACAACACTTCCATTAGGCAAAATTGGGCAACTGGAAACAACCTTCTTAACCTTTAAATAATAGCTGGTTTGAGGACGAAAAGAAGGGGTTTCCTTCGGAAATCCTTGAGTAGAGCGGACGGAAGATGTGGGGAAAGAGAATTTTTTTTTTTTTGGTCAATCACTTTGATACCCCCAATTTTGGGGGGTATGCAGATACCCGTAAAGTGGGTAATCAAATTTACTGTACATAACTCATTCCTCTTCACCAGGCACCCATGTTTGCTTTCATTCCCATTCTTTCTCTCCCAAACCCCTGAACCATGCGCATCCTCAGTTTTGTCTTTCAATCACACCAATGGTTTGTTCATTGTTGAGTATTCAATTATTTGATGAGGAACCAACAAAATTATCATGACAATACACAAGAGCAAGAAGAATGTCTCTATTTATTATAAGGAAAAAGGGAGAAATGCTATTCCTATTAAAATTGGATTATCATTTATTTACCAAATTAATTTACTTCTTGACATCCACCATGTGTTATTTTACTTAAATATATTTTGATTTGTTTCTTTATTATTCCCTCTGTCTCAAAATAAAAGTTCAATTTTATAAAAATTTTTTGTCCCAAAACAAAGTCCCCTTTTGTGTAAAATTTTTATATTACTCTTATTAATAATAGCAATGTATAACTCAAATTAGTAAATAAAAATCATATATTTCATGGCGCATTAATCATGTTGTATCTTGTAATTTAAAAAAAAAAAAAGTTATATCAGGTCAAAAGTGAATTTTTTTGAGGAGGAAGAAAGTAATATTCATCTATTACACATACAAATTTGATTCATTTGATTGAAATTTATTAAATTTTACATTTATTTTTTGAAAATATTTTTAATTAAAAATTAAAATTTCTTGATCATTGATTTGATTTGTTGATGTCAACTCCTTATTATTCAGTTTCATATGTTTCCTTATTATCATTTTTTAATCGTTTAATAATTCTAAATTTGTGAACTTCCTTATTTTAAGCTCATAATATTTTTAACTATCTAAGAAATGACATATAGTTTTATTTATTAAAAACAAGATAGACTATTTAAAATAACATTAACTTTTTATTTAGTAAAGTAATAGATCAAATAAGTTAATATGAAATGAAATTAAAAATGATGAAGTTGTTGACAGAAATACAATGAATAGCTTAAATTATAATTTCAAAACTCTTCACAACTTCTTTATATTTGTTTCCGACAATCTTTAACATGTTCCTAGTAAATATATTATAATGTTTTAAATTCTTATACAAGTATGTATTCTTTATATTGAATCTTAACATATGCCATTTATATATCATCTACGTGTATTATGTTAGTTTATTTTGAATAATTATATATATTAAAACCTAAATAGGTTTCATTGCATTTATTATTATTCTTATTCATATACTATTCTTGCTTTTTGAATATATATATGTGCGCGCGCGCACAGAATTCAATGATGAACTATGCTACATATACCTTCATTATTCTATTATAGATTTAGCAAAATATTTTTTATTTTATTTTTAAAATTTGTAGACTAAAAAATGTCAATATATTATAAATATTCAATGCGATTGCTTGTTACTTACATGTAGTATTTGAATATTCCCCCCTTCTCTCCTCCCCCCTCTTATCAACACTTAATTAAGACAATACAAATTTGATATTTGACCAATTTTATTAAATTATATATTTCATTAAGTAAACTCATGGTTACAAAAATTAACATTTGGATTCAATATTGGACTATTGATACATTTCATTGATTTTATTTTATTATTTCTTAGTTTTAGATACTTCCCAATATATTATCATTTAATTTTAATTATTTAATTTTTCAACTTCTTAATTATCAACTTCCCGATTTTTCTACTTCCTCAAAAAAATCATTAGATTTAAAAGAAAAGAGAAATGATAGATTTTAAAAAAATATAAATGTTTTATCTAGGAAGATTAATTGACAAAATAACTTAGTAGAAAGTTAAGTTAAAAAATTATGAATATGTTAAAATTAGTTCAGTGTATAAAATTAATTATAAGATTAAAAGTTTATATATATTTGTATACGAAGAGAATTATCATATGATAATAAATTAATTTAAAAATTTTCAAATTCTTAAGTAAATTATGTTTGCCTATATTGAATCTTTCTCACATGTCGTTTATTTATCATCCATAAAAAATGCTACTTTTTATATATTATTATGTATTAAAATGCCACTTCATTTGAAATTTAGGAGTGAACTATGTTATATACTTTCACATTTGGTTGGTTTTGAAAAAATATATTTAATTTTATTTTCAAATTTTGAATTGGTTTCTTTTGGAGTAGATAGAAAAACCACTAAAGATTTTCTATTATATATTTTCCTGTGCCATTCCATATTACACGCTTTAATAAATTGATATAAATTTATACTCCCTCTATTCCAAAAAAAGAGTTCACTTTGGTTAAGATATAATTTTTTATTTTTTATTAGATACAACTCATTTAATGCACCATTGAATGTATAATTTTTCATTTTATCCTTACTTTTTATTTTTGATTATACCAAATTATTATTATTAACAATATTTTAAAATTTTGGTTTAAAAGTAGACTTTTTTTTTGGAACAAAAAAAAGCACTTAAAGTGGACTCTTTCTTTGGATGGAGGGAGTATTTTGTGTTAATATTTATACCAGAGATAACCACTAAAATGGTCCTTCACATATTAGCCAATGAACTTTTTAGTCCATCACTTTTCAAATGGGAAAAAACTAGTCACTCGCATTTCATAAATGTATTCTTTTGGTCCTCCGTCACTATTTTGTCTATTTTTCCATCAAATAAGCCCTCGTGCATTTATGAAAAATAGCCGTAATAGCGACAGAAAAATAGACGAAATAGTGACAGAGAACCAAAAGATTACATTTATAAAATGTGATGAACTATTTTTTCTTGTTTTAAAAGTGAATGATTAAAAAGTTCATTCACTAATATGTGAGGAATCATATTGGTGGTTGTCTTAATTTTTTATATTCGGTTATTTTAATTTAAAATCTTTAGTTTAGAAAAAAAAATTAGAAAATACTATAAAACTTTGTTAAAATATTGGATTAATACAAAAAAAAGAAGAAGATAACTTAATATTAATTAACTAAAATGAAGGTTAAGATTAATAGTATATATATATGTAGAAATTACAAAATTTATGTCAGTTTATCGAAGTGTGAAAAGGAAATGACACATGAAAATATAAATATAAAAAGGATTCAATGCACAAAAAAACTAAGTACAACCTCATGCTTTTACCTAGCAATCAATAGCAAATTGAAGAAACTCTATCTTCGCAGTTGTTAATCATGTGATTTTCTTAAACCTAATTAGAGTTAGCTTGTTTTTCATATCTTTGCGTCTTCTCCTCGATGTTGAGTTTTGCCTTCTCATGGATTTGCTTCACAAACTTAACCTTCTTTTTGCCATCTAAATTCAATCTTTCACTCACAGGCAAAGGTGTTAGATCCATTGGAGATAATGGATTAAAATCATAAATAATCTCAAAAAGAGAAAACTTAGTGGCAGAATGCACATTCCTATTGTATGCAAATTCAACATGAGGTAAACAATTGTCCCAAGTCTTAATATTCTTACCAATGACTAATCTCAACATAGTAGATAAAGTACAATTAACAACTTCAGTTTGGCCATCGGTTTGTGAATGACAAGTAGTAGAAAACAAGAGTTTTGTACCCAATTTTCCCCACAAAGTTTTTCAAAAATAACTCAAAAATTTGGTGTCTCGATTGGAAACAATAGTTCTTGGCATGCCATGTAAACGAACAATTTCTTTAAAGAATAAATTAGCAATGTGTGATGCATCATTTGTTTTGTTGCATGCAATGAAATGAGCCATTTTTGAAAACCTGTCAATAACCACAAAAATTGAATCTTTTCCATGCTTAGTTCTCAGCAAACCCAAAACAAAATCCATTGAAAGATCAACCCATGGCTTTTTAAGAATTGGCAAAGGTGTGTATAAGCCAAGAGGTTGGACTTTTGATTTGGCCTTTTTGCAAATGATGCAATTTTCACAAATTTTCACAACATTTCTTTCAATTTTTGGCCAAAAGAAATATGCTTGCAAAATTGCCAAAGTCTTGGCTATACTAAAGTGTCCCATAAGGCCTTCACCATGTGCTTCCCTAACTAACAATTCACGCAAAGAAAAGTTAGGATTGCAAAGTTTGGATTCTTTAAACAAAAATCCATCATGCTTAAAAAACTTCTCAAAATACAAGCTTGGAACACTTGACTAAAGTCAAAGTCATCACGATACAACTCTTTAATTTGATCAAAGCCAAGTATCTTAGATTCAAGAGAAGAAAACAAGGCACACCTCTTAGAGAGTGCATCGGCTACAACGTTTTCTGTACCTTTCTTATATCGAATGACATATGGAAATGTCTCAATGTACTCCATCCATCTTGCATGCCTTTTGTTGAGCTTATATTGGCTTTTCAGAAACTTCAATGATTCATGATCAGTGTGGATCACGAACTCTTTAGCCCATAAGTAGTGTTGCCATGTTTTCAAAACTCAGACCAAGGCATACAACTCTTTGTCATAGGTAGGATAGTTGAGAGTTGCCCCGGTTAACCTTTTGCTAAAGTATGCTATGGGTTTTCCTTCTTGCATCAAGACAACGCCTATCCCAATACCTGAAGCATCACATTCAACTTCAAATGTTTTGTCAAAATTAGGTAAAGAAAGCAAAGGAGCATTAGTTAAATGAAATTTAAGCTTTTGAAATGCTTTCTCTTGTTCTTCATCCTATTTGAATCCCACATTCTTTTTTATGACCCCAGTCAAAGGTGTAACCAAACTGCTAAAGTTCTTGACAAATCTCCTATAAAAGCTTGCAAGATCATGAAAACTTTGCACATCACTAATACTTTTGGGAGTTGGTCATTCTTGAATTGCTTTCACCTTTTCCATGTCAATTGAAACACCATTGACACTAACAATGTAACCAAGAATATTAACATCATTAGTGCAAAAGATGCATTTCTTCAAATTGGCATAAAGTTTCTCTTTCCTGAGCACACTTAAAACACACGTTAGATGTTCAAGATGGTCATCCAAGCTTCTTGAATATACTACAATATCATCAAAATAGACAACCACAAACTTTCTTATGAATTCACACAAAACATGATTCATTAAACATGTGAAAATGCTAGGAGCGTTAGTTAGGCCAAAAAGCATCACTAACCATTCATACAAACCATGTTTTGTTTTAAAAGTGGTTTTCCAATCATCACCATTTTTCATTCTAATTTGATGGTAACTACTTTTCAAATCAATTTTGGAAAAGATAATTGCTCCATAAAACTCATCAAGCAAATCATCTAATCGAGGAATAGGATGGCAATATTTTACCGTTATGTTGTTCACAGCATGGTAGGCTATACACATCCTCCACGATCCATCTTTCTTTAACACCAACAGAATTGGCACAACACATGGGCTCATGCTCTCCCGAACCTATTCTTTGTCCAACAAGCCTTCAATTTGCCTTTGAAGCTTTTTGGTTCTTCAGGACTCATTCTATAGGCAGGCTTGTTTGGAATTGATACTCCCAGAACAAAGTCGATTTAATGCTCAATATCACGAAGTGGTGGTAGTTCTTTTAGAACTTTCTCAGGAAACACATCTTCAAATTCCTGTAAATAGAAACAATACTGCTCGGTAATTCACTGGCTGAATCATTAGTAGTCAAATGAGCTTCCTTATACACAATAAGCACAAAAGGTGATTGAGAATTTAAAGCACTCCTAATCTCACTTTTTTTTTTTTTGCAAATACACAAAATTTTTCTTCTTTTTCTCTCAAAATAAATGTTTCTTTTCTCTCATTTTTGCTTCTTTTTCTTTTCACTCTTTTTTTCACTCAACTCTTTCTTTTCACTCAAATTCTTTTCATTCTCTTTTTTCTCACCCTTTTTCTTTTGCTTACATATTGTTTTTGCATCTTCTTGTAATCTCACTTGATTTTCATAAATTTGACTAGGAGTCATAGGTACAAGAGTTACATTTATTTGATTCTGAACAAAATAGTACTTGTTAGTAAAACCATCGTAACTAACCCGTCTATCATACTGTCATGGCCTCTCAAACAACAAATGGCTTGCTTGCATAGGGACCACATCACAAATCACCTTATCTTCATATTTTCTAATGCGAAATGGCACATTTACTTGCTTAAAAACTCGAACTTCTCCACAATCACTAAGCCATTGGAGCTTGTACGGCTTTGGGTGCTTTATTGTAGGCAATTCTAAGTTTTCAACTATAGAGACACTAGCCAAGTTAGTACAACTTCCACCATCAATTATAACACTACATACCTTCCCATTAACATAGCATCTTGTGTGGAAAATGTTCTCCCTTTGTGCCTCATCGTCCTCCTTGAATTGCATATTAAGGATTCTCCTAATGACCAACGATTCACCATGAACTAGTAACATCTCCTCATCTGTTTCTACAAGAGATGGCATGGAATCTGATTCTTGTTCGTCCTCCTTTTCATATTCTCTATCATCCCTTATCACCATTGCAAGCTTATTTGGACAATGGCTTGCGATATGACCCCTGCCTTGACATTTGAAACATTTAATGTCACGAGTTCGAGAGGTAGAGGATTCACTAATACCTTTAGATATATCCTTTCTTTTGGGGTTGTTTTGGTTGGTTTTGAGAAAGTTGTAGGCTTCTCTTTCTTCTTTGAAGTACTTGTCTTCCAACTACTTTGATGTGCACTAACCTCCCCCTTAAGTTGTTGCTCTACTTTGAGACAGCTGTGTGTACTATATCTTGCAACTTCACATAATGGTACATTTCAACTCGATCTTGGATGTCACAGTTCAAACCATTCAAAAATCTTTCCGTGTTTGCTTCTCGATCCTCCTTCACATTGGCTCTTATCATAGCAACCTCCATTTCTTTGAAATAATCTTCCACACTTCTGCTTCCTTGCCTAATGCTTTGAAATTTGTTGTAGAGATCTCGATTGTAATGGCTAGGTACAAATCTCTTTCTCATGATTGCTTTCATTTCTTCCCAAGTCTCCACGGGTCTTTCACCATTTCTTCTCTTACTTATTACAAGTTGATCCCACCATGTTAATGCATAATCGAAAAAATTAGTGACGGTGAGTTTTACCTTTTTGAGATTAGAGTAGTTGTGGTAATCAAACACAAATTCCATCTTTTTCTCCCATTCAATATAGGCCTCTAGGTCAGATCTTCCTTGAAAAGAAGTGATTTTCATCTTGATGGCACTAAGATTGTTGTCTTCATTTTGTCTCCTCTAAGTTGGTCTTCTAGTGCACCTAAAAGATTCCCTATCAAACTCATCATCAACTTCATCAAGCTCTTCATCTTCCACCCTATGTGTTTTATGCCTTCTTTGGATGTTGTTGGTGGCATGTGAATGAGCCATTTGAGATTCCGCCTCTAATTGATCAATTCTTTCATACAATCGATCTCTTGTCGTAACAATCTCCTCATTTCTCCCATTAAGGCTTCGATTTGTAATTTTTGTTGATGATCCTCCTCATTGGAATGGTGAAACATTTTGGAAATCTTGCAATCAAATGGTTGAAAAAAATCCTCACAAATAATAATCACTCCACTCACACTCAAATTTTGTTTCTCTCAAATGAGGTTTACACTCGTTACCCCTCTTAACGTCCTTATTGAACTTGCTTGAACAATTATCAAGTAAGAGTGTGACTTTGATAACTAAAACTTATCAAACAATTTTTGTGTTCTTTAAGTTGTGAAATTATTTGTACCAAGGAATAAGAGAATATCACAGCTTGAAAGATAGACAAAGAACAATGAACTAGATGAACAATGGAATTTTTTCCAAGGTTGATTGAAAAGAACTTTGTTGATGAATATTTTGGCAACCTGGATTACAAGAGAAAGGCGTCCAAATGATGCTGTTTGGCATCCAAATGACACTAAACGGCGTCGTTGCCATTTTGCCACAACTGACAACGCGACTGTCTATTGTGTTGGACGTGGCGTGCGCCCATTCTGAAGACTGTTGCAAATCAGCAATTGATTTGCAATAGTCATTTCTACTATTTTTTTCAAAAAATAAAAAAAAATTACCAATTAGTAGAAATTTTTTTTTCTACAAATTGACATGCACTTTGCCTATTTTTGAAGTAAAATATGATATTTTCATTTTCCATTAATTGTAATAAGTATTTCATATTTAATTTAGAGTATTTATTTTTACTTTTAAGTTTCTTATTAAATTTTAATTTTAATGTAATAAAAAAATTCCATTAATTTTTTTTAAGTATTTAGTATATGATAATTAAAATTATAAATTCTATTCTTAATATAAAAAAAATTAATAATGGCTATGTGAATAGTAAAGGCTAGGCCTTGAAACAAAAATCTGGCCTTCACTATTCACATAGCCAAATTATTAAAATTACTCACATTATTAAAAATTTTATGTTTAATTTATCGTATTTATCCGAATGTTTTAAGTATATTATTAAATTTTAATTTTAGTGTAATGTAAATTTATTTTCCAGTAATTGTTTTAAGTATGTCATATTTAATTTGGAGTATTTATTTTTATGTTTTAAGTGTATTATTAAATTTTAATTTTAATGTATTGAAAAAATTTCCATTAATTGTTTTTAAGTATTTAATGTATGATAATTAAAATTATAAGTTATATTACTTATATAAAACCAATTAATAATGGATGTGTGAATAGTAAATGTTAGGCCTTGAAACAAAGGCCTGGCATTTACTATTTACACAGCCAAATTATTAAAATTACTCACATTATTAAAAAAATTTATGTTTAATTTATCGTATTTATCCGAATGTTTTAAGTATATTATTAAATTTTAATTTTAGTATAACGTAAATTTATTTTCCATTAATTATTTTAAATATTTCATATTTAATTTGGAGTATTTATTTTTATGTTTTAAGTGTATTATTTAATTTTAATTTTAATATAATGAAAAATTTTCCATTAATTGTTTGTAAGTATTTAGTGTATGATAATTAAAATTATAAGTTGTATTATTAATATTAAAAAAATTAATATTGGTTGTGTGAATAGTAAAGGCTAGGCCTGGAAACAAAGGCCTGGCCTTCACTATTTACATAGCCAAATTATTAAAATTACTCAAGCTATTAAAATTTTTATTTTTAATTTATCGTATTTATCCTAATGTTTTAAGTATATTATTAAATTTTAATTTTAGTGTAATGTAAATTTATTTTCCATTAATTGTTTTAAGTATTTCATATTTAATTTGGAGTTTTTATTCTCCTGTTTTAAGTGTATTATTAAATTTTAATTTTAATGTAATGAAAAAAATTTCATTAATTGTTTTCAGGTATTTAGTGTATGATAATTAAAATTATAAGTTGTATTATTAATATAAAAGAAATTTGATAATAGTTGTGTGAATGGTGAAGGAGAGAGAAAACTAGTGATGTGACAGAAAATGCCAAACCATTAGTATGGTTTTTTTTTTTTTTTTTATGATGGCTGTGTGAATAGTATATATATTTGGTGATGTGATGTGGCGTGACACAGGCTAGCTTGAAGAGGCTGGTGGATGCCCTAAGCTAGACTTGAGTAGGGATAGAGAGAATTTATGATAAAGTGTTGAAATGGGTAGAGACTAGAAAGCACACCAACAATAAAGCAAATTCGAAGGAAATTTATGGCTAGTTGGTCATTTTGTAATTTATTATCGTTTAATTTTAATAAAATAATATCATTTCATTGAAAGGAGGGATGAATTTCAGTTAAGGCCACGATAAAAATTAAAATCCCTAAGAGGGTGAAATATTTTTTAAAATTATTGTTAAGAGCATGAATTTAAATTGAACATCTTAACTAATTATCTAATAACGAAACCACCCTCTCTTATAACTCAAAACAATATCATTCCCTCCTATTTTCTCTCAAAATATAGATCTTAAAATCCAATTCAATAATTTACTTCCATTCTTTGAGAAAAATTGGTATCTTATCTTGTATTTAAACAAATTAACATAGTAAAAAAACAAATATATGCTGCAATAAAATCATGCCAAGTTAACTCGGATTAGTTGATCTTTCAATACCTAACACTCAAAATTTTCTATTTTAGCCTCCTTGGTAAGTAATTCTATGAATGTTTTTTTTTTTTTTAATTTTTCTCGTAAGTACTTCCGGATCATACTTTTACAGTTACTTGATGAAAGTACTTTAATTCCAAGTAGCATATAGCCAAGATTTTTTGACCTTTATTCCAGAATTATAGGAATATTAGTTCCTTAAGCATATCCCAATATCAAATGATAATATTTTATTTTAATAACTGATATCGCATTTTTAAAAAACAAAATCATCCCTTATTATTCACTCTTTTTTAAGAATGTAATAATATACCACATCAATTATTATTAAAAGTTATTAAAATTACCATAACTCTTTTATTTTAGGGTAAATTACATCTACTACCCATGTGGTTTGTAAAAACTACCAATTAAACATCCAAATTTGATTTATTACTAATACCCCCTTAAATTTGATAAATTCATAACATTTAGCCCCTTTAATCAACTAAATTCATAACATTTAGCCTCTTCAAATTCATAACATTTACCCCCTTAAGAGGGTATTGGTAGTTTCACCAAAATTTGGAGTTCGATTGGTAATTTATCCAAACCTCGAGGGTGGTAAATATAATTTATCCTTTATTTTCTTATGCCAGAAAAATGATGATGCCAATGCTTGCCAACTTATGAAATTGAACATCATCAATTGATATTGACAGCACATTTTCCTTCTGATGCAATTTAATTTATCTCAAATGACTAATCAATAGATTATTGACATAATTGGGCTTTTTGGTGCAACGATGGTGAATGATAATATAAGGCATGGAAATGATTTAGAGAATACATTTGGAGGGTGGGAAACGTAGGAGTTGATCTTTTGTGCACACGGAAAAAAATTGGATTAATGTTGAAAGGGAAAACAGGAAAGATTTGTTTTGCTCAGAATTGGGAAGTGTAGGATTGTCATTGTTTAATTGTTTAAAACATTAAATTTAAACTCATGCCATTGGTAATAATTTGGAAAGTATTTTACTCTTTCTAAAAATTTTAATTCTTATAACGCTCTTAACTGAAATTTTCTCAAAAAGAAAAAGGAAAGCATTGCATTCTGTGCTAATAATTCTTTTCCCCCAATTTGTGCAATTTTTTTTCCATTCAAAATCATTGAAAATAAAAGTCAGCCATAAGCCATCAATTCAGACAAACAATGTCTCCATTTCAAGGATTTCAATTCTTAGTAACAAAGTTTGAAAAGTAGAAAATTAATAAAAAAAAAATAAATAATATTTAATTAGTGAAATAAAATAGTCTTATCGATGAAACCAAAATCTAAGCAAGGATATTCACATTAGTTCATTGAATAGTTTACAAACAGACGAATTAATTAGAGAAATATACACAACTTGACTCCTGTTTATAAACAAGTATAAAAACACCTATTTCATGGATATCAAGTTTTTTAAAGATTAAAAAAAACCAAATATCAACATATTTCTACGAAGAAGAAATAAGCAAAGAAATCTACGTACAAATGGCATTTCAAAATGATTTTTCCACTTTTTGACATAATAATTACGAAATAGAAGATGTATCAGAAGCATAAAAATTTATTTTGAAAAGTGTAAAAGCGCATTTTGAAATATAATTCAAATGAAAAGTACAAAAATGTGTTTTGAATTACAATCCATAAATTTTACGTATATTTATCGATGGAAAATAATAACTTTCAAGACAAAGTAATTAATTATGATAGTTTCAATCAAATGCTAATGTAAGACATATGACCTGCCAAATTGGAATATATACTTGACAAATTAGTCACAATCCTTTTAACAATCAAACTCTATCCGTTTTGTTTAAGTTTCTACAAAATATAAAATGACCCCTTCAAACCAATTAATGATTTATTATTGTATTTTGCGGTAACACCCCCACACACGTTCACACTCTAAACTAATACGCCAATTCAAGTGAAAATCATTTCTTCCCTTCCCTTCCAACATCCAAAAGTATCTTTTACATTATAGTGAATAATCTTTTTTTTCCTTCACTCTTAAAAAGGGAATAAAATGTCTTTCACAATTCAAAAACTGGAACATTTGATACTATTTGTGAAATAAACGGGAATTTTTAGTCCTTCAAATTTCATAAATGGGAACGTTTAGTCCTGTAATTTTCATTCAAATTTTAGTCCTTAAAATTTGAAGGATTATTTGTTCCCATTTTAAAAGTGAATGATAAAAAAAGATCATTCGCTATAATGTGAAAGATACTTTTGGGTGTTTCCTCCCTTTAAATCCCAAACTATTTCGGAAAGGTCAAATTCTTTGGCAATTTCGCATGGCCGTACCGCCATAGTGGCACATCGACAAACCCATGTCTATCCCTTTGTGGCGTGTTTTGACTGCAAGATTTAACCAAGTGATAAAATTAGAAGAAAACGACCCCAATGATCTTCTTTTTGGGGTTGGTTTCGAGTTTTCTTGCACAGGTGCCCAATTTGAAATGTGCCAATGGAAAGTATCTTTTGAGATGTAGGGTATTTTAACTATATAGTAGTTAAAAATACAAGATATTACTAGTCAAGATACAAGGTAATATATATTTTTTTTAATTGTACAAGATATTATTATAGTTTGTGACAGTGTGAATAAAGATGATGCATATTATTTGAAAAATAGGATAAATCACTAAGAATTCCCTTTTGGTTTACAAAAATTTTAAATAACCTTTAAACTTTAAAAATTACCAACTACTCATATTTGATTTGAACTGGTCACGTTTGATTTGAACTAGAGTATAAAAATACACGAATTCATATTAATTTATGAAGATGTTTGAACTAGGACAAGAATTCATATTAATTTATGAAGATGTTTGAACTTTTTACATATTCCCTCACATATTACTATTCACTCTGTCTTTAAAAAAAAAAAAAAGAATTTACTTCGTATGAGATATAATATCTTTTTTTTATTATTTATAAGATGCAACATATTTAATGTATCGCTATATGCACAATTTATTTTTGTTTAGTTTTACTTTTAAAATATGGGTCATATATAATCATGATTAATAAAGATAGTATAACAATTTGTGTCAAAAAAGGAGTTTTTTTGGACGAAAAAAAGTTTTGATTTTTTTTTTTTTTGAAATGGATGAAGTATAAAAGAGTGATATTGAACAGTTTTTCATTGTTATACAGTTCTAAATGGAGAAGATAAATAAATAAATAAAGTTGATAGATTTGATAAAATATTCTAACAGCAATTAAAACGAAAGAAAACCAAGAAATCTAAAACATAATATTTTGGTAATATTCATCCTACAAATTGTATGAATTTGCTGAGGTCTTTACGTTCGTAAGATTTCCCCCCGTTTAGGTTTCACACCCGTATTCTGTACGCATCTATTCAAAGGCAAAAGTCAATGTATTTGTTTGCAAGTAATTTATTGCCTCTTTTCCTTGGCTGCCAAACGCAATATAGCCGGCAACTGATTCAAGCCATGACCCAAAAAGTCACGAGCTTGACCAAAATTAATTTTTGTTGTTTTTTGACTCGGACGTGGAAGAAAAGAATGAAAAAGGGATTTATTAATAATTGAATTTGGAACGAATTATAATGGTGAATTTAACCAATTTAAGACAATAACTTTGCTAAAAAATTTATAAAACTGATAAGGAAAATTGTTGTTTTACATTTTGCCTTTTAATTTGACGTTTAAAATTTCATGCAAGATGTTTCAAACGATGACTGAGTCAAATATATATTGTTGTGCTACTAACAATAATCAAAACTAGCGCAATGTTTAAAGTGCCTACAAGCTTCAAGTCTGTTTTCTCCCCTAAAACTTCTTGTCAAGTTCCTCCAATTTATACTAATAAATATTACCAATCATAAGAAGAAATTAAGCCTACTATTCAATTTGGGATGCAAATCTTGAAAATGGTGGCCGTAAATTGAGAATTCCAATTTGATTTTGATAATATATATATATATACACACGTACAAAATCCTAAAGGAGATTACCAGGGGAAATTTCAAGTACTAGAAAATCTTCTGGTTCAATTGTTTGACCTGAGTATTCCACTAAATAGACTCAACCATTTCTATATTTGAACATTCTAACGTTTCTAGACACGTTTATCTCCTTCTCTCATGACATGGCATGTAAGCATAGATATAAATTCTAGGATTGTACTTCACAGAGGTTTCATTCTAGACGAAAGAACAATCCATGGCTGCTCCTGCTGCTCACTGCTGATGCATATTCTGACGCAAGCTCATTGAATGGTTCAAAGTTATCATCAGCAAAACATAATTTAAGGCCAAATTAAGGTTGTAATTGAGAGTTCAAGTTCGTGAAGATACACACAAGCTTGTTTCGTGAAGCCAGAATCAGTACCATACCGTGAAGGAATAAAAGAAAGACTTTTGAGCTTCTTAAGAAGAGTGTTTTTTTGGCATGATAGACTGAGAGAAGGGAAGTTCTTGATATTTTCAGGTATGGTTTTATGAAAATATTAATCCCTCGTGGCTTTGTCTTCTTAATTTTCATGGTTCTTCGCCATTCTTTCACTGAAGATTGATTCATTATGATTGTCTGTTTCCCCCTTTCAGAAGCTCTGAACCCAACTGAAACTTTCCATGTAGCCTTGATATTCAGAGAATCTGGTCCATAAAACCAACAGTATTGAAAGAAATTCAGTGTATGGTTAGGCATAATATAGTGTGCATTTTAATATCTAGCTTATTTTGGAAATGGTCTCATACATTTTCCTTGTAGAAAAATTCATTATTCCGACATTTTTCCTTATTTACTCCAGCTGCAGGTTCATTGAAACTCAACTGATTTTCCTAAATCCAGCCATTCATTTCTTCCAAGTAGGATCATTCAATGTAATATCCATTATTTGAAGGCTTCCCTTTGTGCCTCTCCATTTAGATGTGCTCTTTAATGAAAATAATTATACCATTTGATTCATTTACATTACTGTAGAAAACAATTAGGCCATGTTTATAAAGTGGGAGTGCGTCTCTCTTTTTGACCAATTCTTTTTCTTCGTCAACTTAGGAATTGTTGGGTGGGTAAAGTTATGCGGGCCTGACTTTGATTGTTGATTTTTAACTTTTGGTTTGTAAAGTTTCTTATTTGTTTAATGCAAAAAAACCATAACGAAACAAAAATTATGGCACAGTTGGAAAAATGACGGCCTGGATGCGTATTTCAAAAATAGCTTCATTAGCAGTGCTGATGATGATTATACTTCCAAACATTGCCAGAGCATCATCACAAGACTTTCAGTTGGGTAAGTCATAAACGACCTCAAGAGGTTCTTATTATTTTTTAAATATATATTTAGTTGAATTTTATAATTTTTCCTCATTCCAACTCATTCATAATGTTTATTTTTTAATATTTTCAAAAATTCTTGAAATTTTTTTATGAAATTCAAATTCATATTCATATTCATATAAAGTATATTTAATCATAAACCGATTCCAATTCTATCTTGAAATCAAATGGACCTCAGTGTGTGTTTGGTTCCTCATTAGAATTTGAGTTGGTTTAAAATTAGAGAATTTTTTTAAGTATATTTGATCAAATTTTATTTTTTTTCCCTTATTTTAACTCATTCATTATATCAATTTTATAATATCTTTAAATTATTGAAATTTTGTATAAAATTCAAATTAAAATCTATATAAAATATATTTCATTCTAAGCTATTATGTAAACTGAAAGGTTATTAATATGATTGCTTTAGATATCAATGAATGGTTTATTAATTAACTCTTCTATTTTCAATGAACGGAAGCTTTATATTTTAAAATTAAACAATTAAATATGTATGATATTTTGTATTAAGAGCAGTAAACGGATTTTGTGCTATGAAATCTAATATATATGCATATCAAAAAAAATTACTGGATACACCAATTTTACTCTAATTCAACAACTATGGTCCAAATAAAGCCACCGATTTAGAATAATACAGATACAAAAATTTATACGAGTGAAGAGATTTTTTTAATTACAGTAATTTTTTGAGAGTGTGTTTTCTCATGTTTTTTATCCCAATATTGTACACATAGTAGGAAATTTAAAAAATATTAATGTTTTAATTTGTCTTGCAAAAATATTGAAATTAACATTTCAAAAATCAAAGACATCAACTTTAAAGTCGATATTTAGAATATTTATTTTCTTAAAAAGTGAGAGAATTGATAAACATGCTACATATAAAATTCAACAAGTTAGAATAAATGGAGAAATGTATCATTTATATTTTGTGATGGTAAAGTATCCTTGAAATTAAAAGAAAAAATTTATAAAAAAGCCATAAGACCAATGATACTTTCTGGAGCAAAGTGTCAGGGTAATAACTATGAATATGAATAAAAAATAAGAGCAGTAGAAATGAAAATGTTAAGATGAATATGTAGATATATTAGAGTAAATAAAGTAAGTAATGAATATATTGGAAAGAAACTAAAGATAACTCCAATAAATGAGAAAATGAGAAAATCATGTTTAAGTTGGGTTAAACATGTATGTAGGAAACCCTAAGATGCACCACTACATCATTTAGATATCAGAAAATTATTAGTTCAATCTAAAAAGGGAAAGAAAAGATTTAAAAGGATTTGGAAAGAAACTATTAAAAAAAACTTGAATTATATAAATTTAAACAAAAACATGTGTTTTAATAAAAAACGATGACAAAATATAATCTCTATAGTCGACATCACATAATGGAATAGAGGTTTATTTGTTATTGTTAATGATGAATTAGTGGCAATATGCATCTATCCTACTACTTTATTTTATGATATTGTACCCTAAAGTAAGGACTCTGTAACTCAACCTTTTCCAAGGGGGGAACTTAACTGGATCAAGAAGATAAAAAGAGAGAGCTCATGTAATGCATTATTGCACAAGTATGATTTCATTAAACTAATAATAAAATATATATAGTCAGCAATTTAACCAATATCTACAGCCCATAATGGAGGGGACTTACCCATGGGTAGCCAATTTGGTTGAGGATGATATATTCAATCAGAAACTTCACGAATTATAACCTCACAAATTCTTACTTTCAGGGAGGCATTTGATGCAATCAGAAAATGCTTCAGAAGCAGCAAGACAATCAGATGATACTGTAAGGGTTGATCCTTTCAACCATTTGAAGAAATACAGAGGAGGATATGACATAACTAACAAACATTATTGGAGTGTAAGTATGCAACTTTCCTTTTGCTAACCCTCCATGAATGTGAAGAAACTAAAAAGGCATGAATTAGTTCACACACCATTTTCAATTTTCTGCAGTCCACAGCTTTCACAGGAATATATGGATATGCCATTGCAGTTTTGTGGATGCTCTGTGGCCTGGTTTATGGAATATATTTGCTTGTAACATCCTTTTGTTACAAAAAGAACAGAAAAAAGCTCAGAAATAGATCACCCTGCTGTCACAAGCAGTGTTATTTCTGGCCTATTCTTGTGGCAGTGATCTTCACAATCTTCGCAATGTAAGTTGCTGAAATCCTTTTGCTTTTTAACAATGCAATATTTCGTTAAAGCAATTCCTTATCACGATGTATCAGTAAGGACTGATTCTACATTGAAACTGGAGCACTAAGTATATAAATCATGCAGAATTGGATGTGGCCTTGTTCTTGGAGGGACTGCAAAGTTTCATTCAAGAGCCCAAACAGTGGTGGACATTCTTATTGATACTGCAGATGACGCATCTGATACCATAAATAACACAACTGCAGCAATGAAGGACATGAGCAACAGCTTGGCAGCAGTAAATGAGAATCGAGAAGCCTCTGATTTCCTTACTTCTACATCCAAAAGGCTTGATAATCAGGCTGCTGACATATATAGACAAGCAAAGAAACATAGGAGGGCAATTCACAAGGGTCTCAAGATAGTGTATAAATTACCATCCCATCTCTTTTTAATTATTCCAGAATTTTGTACTCCTATTCATGACATTTTCATGAGCTCTGATTCCTTCACTTTTGCAGGTATATAATAACTTCAGTTGTTATTTCACTCAACTTAGCTGCTGCAATTGCTATTACAGGTATGTAGGTTGCTTGAAGCTATACTGACCATTAACTAGATAGTCTTTTTTCTTTTGTAATTTGTCTTCCTTGGGAAAAGATTCGATCCCTAAACATGGCACAAGACATTCAGACGATTATAAGCACAACTTGAGTTTTTTTTCCTTTTATTTTTTTCTTCTCCGTAATTCACTATTTTTAACTAAAGGTGAAATACTTTTTCTTCCAGCGTTTGGCATTCTAAAATTCCGAAGAACTTTGCTACTGTAAGTATCTTATATAACTATTTATGCCAATAGTTTGGTGGAAAGAACAAAATTTGATTATCCATCTAATAAGGTTATCCTTATAAGTTCATTTCTTTGTCAGGCTTATTGGGATTTGCTGGATTCTGACAGTCCTTTGCTGGTTGTTTTTCGGAATCTACTTCTTCATAGATAAGTATGTCTGGTTTCTGGTTCCCATCTCTGTAATATTTCATCACACATATCTCAAGGTTAACAGCAAATATATAGATCAAAAAGGATTATCTATTTTCTTGAATAGAAATTCAAAATAGTAGTCTTATCCAGTTTTGCAGATGACACATGCACAGCCCTGGAAGGATTCCAACAAGATCCCTACAACAATAGTTTGAGTTCACTTCTACCGTGCGATGAGCTCGTCTCAGCCCGATCAGTCCTTTCTGATGTCAGTGCTGAGGTATACAAAATAGTGAACCAGGTATGATCATCAGCCACTAAGTACTATTAGGAATTTTACAATAAGAATTTGAAAAATTACAATTTTTACATAATCCTCTGATCACAGTTCATCATTCAACAACTTGGCTAGCTTTACTCGTATGAGAGTCCGTTCAAAAAACATGTGTATGAGTGCACACGCTACCCCAAAAAAAAAAAAAAAATGGAACCATAGCCAGCACATTAGCACTACAGCAGAAACATATAACACACAACTTTCAGAAACAAATATGTAATAGTTGTGTACAAAAGTATGAATTGCAACTGCTCTGAGGCAGCATTCACCAACTCTTATTGTGAAATGCTGCAGGTCAATAGAAACATATCTAGTACCTATGGAAATATAGCTCAAATCTGCAATCCTTTCTCAGCACCACCAGAATATCAATATCAACCACAAGAATGTCCGCCAAACACAATTCATATCGGAGATATTCCACAGGTATGTGAAAAAGCTAAATTCTTTAAGTAAACTAATTAATATTACCTTTAAATCAAATCAATTATGTATCTATGAGCACACTGCAAATCACACTACATCCACAAATATATTGCAACTTATAGCACTTGTGACTTTCCATCATAAGCTATTTTTGTTGCCTGTAACATATGTGTTCGCCATTCAAGAAAATACTGATTTGTCTTGCAAATTTTGACAATCTTCTGGTATTGCAGCTATTGAAGCTGGTGGCTTGTCCTGATTCTGAGGGATCAACCTGCACTGGAGGAATTGTAATCCCCACCAGGGAATACAATATGGTGGAGAGCTACACAAAATCAATTCAAAGTCTACTGGATCAATATCCTGGTATGGAAAGCCTGGTTGAGTGCCAAACAGTAACCGAGGCCTTTTCAGAAATCCTAAACAACCATTGTAAACCATTAAAACGATATACAAAGATGGTGTGGGCAGCGCTAATTTTCCTCTCGGTGATAATGATGGCTTTAGTTCTTGTATGGACAAATGAAGTTCGCTATCAACAGTATGATCGTTCTTCGGATAGTTCAGTGAAACCATATTTTACAGTGGCAGAAACGCTGGAATCAGGAATAGGTAAGGCGCCTAACGCTGAGCCAAGAACTAGTTCAATCCAGTAAATGGCAATGAACCTCCACCGAAAACTGAACAGACAACAAGGAACGGAAAGTAGCTATCTAATCTGAATTCTTATACCTAGAATTATTTTTTGAAGCAATCAGGAAGAATTGAAAGATTAGAAAGATGCATATCTAATCTGAATTCTTATACCTAGAATTGTCTGCAGCAATCAAGAATTGAAAGATTAGAAAGACGCAAAGACAAATGCGATCCAATTCGTTCAAATTTTTTTAGCCATAGGCATATTTCTTTGGATATTTGTTAGAGATATTTAAGGCTTGAATGGGGACCAAACCCTGAAATGGTGCATGATGATGCACATATAAAGTTATTCATGTACCAAAGTTTTTATCAGATATGTGTAGAGATACATTTAGAATTTTACACACCTTGGTGCTGATTAGGCTTGATGTTTTCATTGCAATGTCTTTCGATCCTAAACAATGTCCAAGTATACACGTGGGACGTTCGGTTTTGAATGAAGGCAACCTTAGAATGCACCTTAATGGAGTTTAACATTGGTTAATATTGGTGCTTTTGGCAGTGTAGGATCGGGAATATTATGTTAAATATGATAACCATCACCATTGCTCTTCATATCCAACTCATTACTAAAAAATGAAAAGGGGTTTCTGAAATTTCATCTTCATCCTCTCTTTTTTAATTCTTTATATAGGTTTTTCACTTCTGAATTTCGAGTGGCGGTGGCGGATAAGAAGATTTCTCTTCACGGGGAAGGAAAATAAAGCATTCTTCCCTAAGATGAAGAATAAAATTATACTTTCAGCTCCACAAGCACTAAAAGGAATAAGAATTTACGCCTGAGCTCAGATTCCTAAAAACATGAACATGATCGAGCTAGGCTCGTTAACTTAACGCAGCAAACTCAAGCTCAATGAATGAATACCTCCGACCTAGGCTCGTCAAATTAATAGAGCAATTCAACTTGCGCTTGACGAAGCTTGTGTTGGCCAAGCTGAAACCAGAGCAAGAATTAAAAAGAGTGACAATGGAATCCATGCATACCTTATTTCTTACAAGTCTCAACCAAAAAATTACACTACACTTAAGAGGATTGATGTTCAAGGGGTCGGAGATAATACAGAAAAATGGAAATTAGAGACGCTTGTTTGAAGGTATGCACGAGATATAAAACTTAAGACTTATAAATGTATATTGTCAGCCAATTCAAACCCCTTAGCAAACTAGTTGGACCACTTCAACTTGCCTCCTAGATTGTCCCGTTCAGTTTAAATGTTCATGGAAGTTCACGGTACATCAGCTAAACAAATTCTAACACTAAATGAAAAACTTCAAAATGTCAAGAACATCAGCTGATCAGTTGGAAAAAAGTAGTGGCATCATTAGAAGAAAACTAAATGTAGACACACAAATCATGCACGAGAGAGAGAGAGAGAGAGAGAGAGTGCGCCACAACCAGTACTAATACAGCATTCAGTGTTAAATAAGAAGCATGTCATTAAGGAGTAAGTGGGGGAAAAAAAACATACTGAAACTGAAGGCACACTTTTTAAACTTGGGAACTCCCGAAATCTACTTCAAGGAAAAAAGAGATACACAGACCATGACAACATTCTGCATTAATATTAGCTTATCAAAATCTAGTATAATCTAAAGTGACAGAAAGCAAGGATAAGATAAAGTTCGAAGCTGGAGAGCCAAGACCACGTCAATGATATTTATAGTCACTTCCAACCTACGAAGAACAATGACAAAGCTGTAAGCACAATTCCGCAGCCACTAAAACAGAAATGAATCTTTACTTATAGATGCACAAACATACACAAAAACAGGGGATGACACAATTTTCTTATCACAATGGGGGAATTATTGATATCCAAAACCACTTTTTAGCCCTAAACATTAATGTACATTTGAGTCACCAAAATCACACAGATGCCCAATTTCATTCAGAATTTCAGGCATTGACAGAGGATTACAAATTTAATATATAAAGCAAATAACAAATAAGAAAATGCATTCTATGAAAACCTCTAAATTTAATGCAAGAAATGTACCAGTGGAAAAATAACTCAGTTAAAGATTTTGATACAATGGAAGAAGGCAAATTTCTCCAGTGTTCTACTAATCCTAGATTATTTAGCCAACAAAAATGAAAATAGAAGTTTCAAGCATGGTAAAAAGGAATTAAGTCTCACTTTTACAAATACAAAAATAATATATTGTTTCTTTCTTTCTCTTTCATTGTTTTGCTTCATTTTCCTTCTCTCAAAATGTGGAGCCTTACAGAGAGGACATAGCAAGATTGGTCACAGAAATTTTTTTACTTTCATTTTTTTTCCTTCCTTTTCCCATCTTTTGATGCTTTACATTTGGTCAAAGCTATTTAGCAAGACCGCCAACATTAAAAAGATACAACCTAAACTTCAATCCATCAAAACCATCACTTACAACCATCAGCAGTCAGCAAAAAGCTACCCATAAGCTACTTCAAATTTTACTTGAATTGAAATATGCAATATATATGTGATTAATTTTTTAGTTGAATAGTCACAGAAATTGCCTCAGTTAAATGTATGTACCTATCTGTTTACAGAACTGGAAGATAACCCTAAAAACAAAAAAATCAACAAAACATAGCAAAAATGATGCACATTCATCCACCTATTTATACACGCAAAGAAAATGTATGGTACACATTCCATCACATACAATCAATTAGACGAAAGGTTAAAAAGTAAATAGACACAATGTTACACAAGCAATAGCCTATCCATACACAGATTGCATTCGTACACATAAAGACCACATTTGTTCACATTCATAAGCACAAAGTTTACAATCATTTATACAAAAGGTAGAAGGATCAGTAGCCATAAACATGTAAAGGTACAAAAATAATTAACAAAGATGACACAAATTAGCAAGATAAATCTATGAGGATAGCAATCTATCTATAACATACAACATCATGATCATTCTTATCAAGCACAGCGACCAATTTAAGTTTATCATGTCAAAACGAGAGACTTTTAGACAAATTACACGCCACAATCACAGCCAATGTGAAAATAATCACAATCTCAACCAAACTCCATAGTAAACGCCCAGCCAAACAAAGCCCATGTAAGAACATTATTTCTTTCTCCCAAAACATCAAATCCCTCAACTCTAAAACACATTATTTGAAATATATTATCCATCCGCCCAATATTTGAAACTTTGAATTAAATAGAACCCAGTAAACAAGTCATTTTTTTTTTTCCTCGCCAACAATAAAGTTCGACAAATTAACATTTAAGAAAGAAGAGAAAAAGCTAAATTACCAAAGGGCATTAGATTTGGGATTTTTCCGGCAAACCGTTTTCCAGATTTACAACTCTGGCTTCGAGAGCGCTGAATTGCTTCGTCAACTACATCAAATTTTCAAAAATTGGTCATAAAAAATGGGCATTTGCTCACATATACAATAGATTATGGCAAAAAAGGCGAGTTTTTACCTGCGAAGAGTGACTTTCGCGAGAGGCCCAGAGTTTCTTGGCGACGAGAAGTGAGATTCCGGCGGAGGCAGAAGCGAATCCGAATGAAAACCACACAATTTTCGTTTTAAGCATGGTTTACTGTGTTCTTCCTTCCTCTACTGTTCTGCTTGGGTATGGTGCCTTGTGGTGACTGGTGAAATCTCAGAGATGAGTCGGGCTAAAGAAGGCGTGGTTTTGTATTTTTCTGTTTTTGTGTTTATTTTAAGCAATAAGCCAATAACCCATTAATTTTCTTTCTGGACATTCTAATTAATGTTTGCATTATTCCCAAAGCATTAACATTTGGTCCCAATTGTATACGAATCCGTTTGGGTTCCATTTCATTTCATATTTGACATTTTCAAAATAAAGACAGTGAAATAAAAGTTTTATTGTAAAAAATTATTTTTAAAATATAAAAATATAAAAATACAAAATAAACTAATGCAATGATTGATGGGTGGTGAGGTTTCAAGATGAGAAATTACATTACTGTTTTGAAACAGGATCTAGCAAATTTGCAAGTTGTGTGGATAAGTTTTATTTGTAGATAAACTAATTAGCAGCTAAGAAAGGATTTCATTTGTGCATGTCTATGTAGCGTTTGATGCCATGGTCGAATTTACTAGTATAGGTTCCTTATGTTAATGAATATAGAAAGTAAAAATATCAAAAAGTAGAATATGAGCACACCGTCTTAACATGCAAAGTTTGTTGCAATTTCAGACATAACTTGAGATTTGTTTTAATTACAAAATAAACTTTGAGGTTTAACAAAATGGACCCCCCTCTTTACTTTTTCTTATTTATTTAGGGTTAAAAAAATTCAAATAAAAATGATTGATAATCAAAATTTAAACACAAGTTTAACACTTCTCTACACAATTTAACATCCTAACAACTTATTAAAATACATATAATGTTTAGATGTTGTAATTTTTTTATTACGCTTATTTTTTTATTTTCATTCAAATAATTTAAATTCAATCTAATAAATATGACAGTTAATTTTACAATCATTAAATCAAATTCTAATAATCAAAATAAAACTACAAGAAATTTAAATAAATAATTATTTGTCAAAAGTTTATAGAGATCCAAAAATAATAAAATATTCATTTAATCATTTAAACACAATAGTAGTAGATTAATATTGAAGGTACAATAAGAAAATTAGTACATAATGTTTTCAAATTCGATGATGATGCAATAGTAATATGGTAAAAAAAAGGTTTTTATTAATTATGTTAATTAGTTTTTGGAAATTCTAAAGGTATGTATTACTATTATATTCTTATTACTTTTTTAGTTATTTGGTTTATGACATAAAATATGATTATGAAATGATTCCTCATGGAAAGAAAAGAAAAAGGAAAAGGAAAAAAATATATATATAAGAATTTAAAGTTATGAATTTTTATTTACTAAAATTTTAAAAATTTGGCTTTGAAATTTTTTACAATTAGAAATATCCTAAATATGAATTACAGAGATACATTAATTTATAACTTCATTGACTTTTTACTTATTTGTTAAACAGTAAATTATTTATAACTTGTTGATATGTTGGTTAGTTTTAAGTTAAAGTTGTAAAATAGTTATAATATTAAAAAGCATTTTTTATATTATTTTGTGAATAATTTGTTAATGAAGTTCATAAATTATCATTTATGTCAATTAAAAATATAATTTGAAAAATGATTAAATGTAAAAACTAATCTGAACTATCTCCATGTTGGACTTACCTCTTGATTTTTAATTTTACTAAAGAATGCCAAATCAACTTATGACAAATAGTGCCAAAAGTTTACTTGAGCTTCCCGGAAGAGTATGGGCTCACTTTGTATTATTGTGGCAACTATGAGGTCATTCTCTCTATAAGAAAATTTTTGTGAATTTGTTTATAAACTTTTGAGAGTACAAATTAGTTAAAGAATAAAATCAAGAATGAAGTGACTAAACACACAAAAGGTTAAGTAAACTCTAAAATAAGGAATGCTATGAATTATTTCATGACCCGCAATGGTACATAAGGACTATTTATATTTTTGTTAGTTTACTATAAATTATCTTTACAAAGTAAACTTCAAAAGAATGTTCTAAACTCACCAATTAATAAACTCAACCATGGCGAATAAGGTTCATTTGTCCTATTAGTTATTGGTTCAGAAAACCATTTGTCATGGATCAAATTCCATTTAGATACCAATTACATTACATTACATTTCATAGAACTTAATTATTCATGCGCAAGTTTAATCACATCAAGCATCCAACTCATAGACACCCAAACCATAAGCAATAGAACATGAATTGGATTTTCTTGTCTTAAAAGGCTCGAGTAGATAAATTTGAACCCTATTTTTTTGAACCCAAACCATAACAAATTTGAATTTTTTTATTTTTTTATTTTTTTAATTTTAATTTATTTTTATTTTTATTTTTATTTTTTTTAGGTATTGCCATCTCTCCAGCCGGTAGTAGCTGATTCATCTAGCTATTCAACGCTTTGCGGCAGTAGTTCGGTGGCGGTGCTATTCAACGTCTGCAATTCGGCTCTCACGAATCGGCATGAGGTGATAGTTAGATATTAAGTTCTAGTTTCTTTCACCACAAGCTGTTTGTAGTGGGCCGATTGAGTTGTGTAGTATCACTTTTGTATAGTATTAGTGACCCGATATAACCGGGATTTTGTACTTTTGGTTGATCTTAAGTTGTCTAGGTTTTCAACCTGTGCTGCTTTGCGACTTTTGTCCCGCTCTGTGGATGGCTTTGCCCCTTGAGGGCTTTTTGCCCCTTTGAGGACCTTTGTTTTCATGGGTTATAGCATTATTCTCAGTAGCGACACCACGAAACTCTCTAAGCCCTTGTGGCTCTGTACATTAGCCATTGTGCCCTTTTATCAATCTACTATCGTTTCAGTCAAAAAAAAAAGAAGATAAATTTGAACCCTATAATCATAAGTAACAAATTATGAATTAGATTATCTTGTCCTAAAAAGCCTAAGTAGCTAAATAAAATCCTAATCATGTCAATGCATTCTATTATAATAACAATCAAGGGTTAAAAGTCACAAAATGAGTAAACAACCATAATAAACTTTAATATTAATAGGGATTTGAGTAAATAAACCAACATATACATAAGATTCATAAAATAAATAAACAACTATAATAAACTTCAATGTTAATAAGGGTTTAAAGTAAGTAAACAAAAATGTACATGGGTGTCATAATTACAAGTCCAAGAGAGGAGATTTAGATAGCCATAACGAGAGAAAAAAGAACAACTGAGCATTAGTATCATGAGCTTGAAGAGTTAAAACAATTGATGAAATTTGAATGGAATTTCAACCGCTCATATCTTATTCTTTACAAATCATAGGTTCTTAGTGTTTTGCTCCTAAATTCACTTATCTTCCTTTTCTTTTGTTTTTCTTAAAACTTTCCTAAGGATGTTTCATGGAAATCTTTCTATGGATATATCCCAAATTGATGCTCTAAGGAGTTTTATTTATAGCCAACACAAAGTCTAAAAGCCAAATATGTTTAAAATCTTTAAAACACATCAAAACATCATGCCATATATACCATCATCACTTTGTAGCCACGCTATGGTGTGACATGAAATTGAAAGTGCAACAATCCCTTCAAGTTATGGCTTAAATTTGCCCCAATTTTGCTAACCTTTCTACTTGCTCACATCATGGCCTGCCTTTAGTCCAACCGTGGTATGACTATATCTCATTTCAAATTTTCGATTCTTTTTGTTACTCTTTTATTCTTTAACACTTTGCTCTTTAGCATTCACTCAAATTTACTCCAATTTGGGCTCATTTCATCCACACGTGATATATGAGCATCATAACAAAACAAAACAAATCATTAACCAAAAACAACTAATAAACTAAATAAAAAAACACATAACATAGGCTAAGAAAGAAAGAAGATTATAGTAATTCTTAAGTCATTATTTACTATTTTAGTATCTTATAGTAATAATTTTTGGCACATTGCTAAAATGAAGTACGAATGAGGTTGATTTGATAATTTTAGCGTAGTTATCTAATAAACCACATCCCAAAGACCATTGTGCAGCAAACTATCTTTGTTTTTGTTGCTCTTAATATTATTATTAAATTAATTTTTAATTTCTTATTTTTTGTTAAATTAATTCATCTAGTTTGTTATTAGAGTGGAATAAATTAACGTGAGTTGTATCCCTCTTTGAATTGAATATTCTGGGGCAAAATAATCTTATTTATTCTTTATTACTTGTGAATTACGATTAAGTTGTGTATGGATTTAATAATCAATGGGTGAATATGTATTTACATGAGCAATTGAATTTTATTTAATACAATTAAGGTTGAGTTAATTTATTATTAGGGCTAATGATTACATGGTTCATTGATGTTTGAAATGGATGAAGTGTGTAATGGGTTGATGTACTTGTCCTTGAAATGTGACATGATTAGGTCTAAAAAAAAAATTCGATTTTATGGGAATATCAATATGGTAGCGTTTGGTCACCTAAAGGGGGCTTGATTTTAAAAATTATGGACTAATGACTAATAAAGTGGATGAATCCAAATTGTATGGGTTGAGTCTCTAACTGGTGAAATTGTAGCATCTTAACTTGAGTTTTCTTTGTGTAGACAATCTATATTTAATGAAATAATGGGAAGATGATAGAATGCTAGGGTTCATAAGAAGATCACTGTAACAATTTTAAGATTTCTTTTAATTTCATTTTCTCTCCCTTGGATTAGTCCTTTTCTTTTGTTTACTTTTCATCTTGAGTTTGCTTTATGTAGACAATTTATAGTTAATGAAGTAATAGGAAGATGATAGAATGTTAGGGTTCATAAGGGGATTATTGTAACAATTCTAAGATTTCCTTTAATTTCATTTTCTCTCCCTTGGATTAGTCTTTTTCTCTTGTTTGCTCTATGCTTGTCTTAGTTTTAATACTTCTATAATTCATAGCAACCTATTGTTATATTTGTAATATAGAAATCTTTAATAGTCAGAATTCACAATTATCCCTACAGAAAGAATGACCATGCTTGCTTCCATGTTACTTGAGAACTCTATGCTCTGCTGGGAAGTCCAAGCAAGCTTAGCCACTAGTTGCCATAGGTTATTATTAAGAAATCCGATTGTAAATATTAATTTTTAGTTTGATTTTTGTTCCTAGATTGTGTGTTGTGTGTTGTTGTTTAATGTTTGTGGTTATTTTATTAGTGATATTTTGTTTGCTTTGTTTTATTTAATCACTTTACTCTGCCTTTTTTGTCTCATTATATGGGTATTCTTATTTTTATTATCTATCTATATATATATATGGGTATCCAGTTAAATTGTTTTGGAGGGTATAATCAATTTCCTCTAGTTTGGATGCTTTAATAAGCAGGTGCATTAAAGACAAAGACTAACGATCTCTAGTTTTGAAGAAAATTTCTGAATTTGAGTTTTCCAATATTAGGGTGAGGCCCAACTTATTACTCAGGATGACCCAGGCCTTTTTGTAATTTACTTCCTAATTTCTAAAGGCCTTGGAGCTTCATAACAAACTGGCCAACTCCCCTCCCCAACTTGCAAAGTGGCTTATGTGAAAAGGGGAAACTCAAATCTTCACAATGAAATAAAATACTCAAAAATCTGAAAAATATTAAATTATTAGAAGTATAGATTGATTGAAAATCTGATTCAGATTCAATATATAGTATTTATGGATACATAATAAATTTATTGAATCAATTCCTTTTAATATTCAACATGCAATGCTGGTGAATTATTATTGTTCTCTATATGAAGAGTATCCACAAACATTTCCTGTTGTTGCCACTTTTGAAGCTCAAAAATAGAAAATGTTGTCAATTCATCTTAGTCAGTTTGATTGAAGAGTTCATATTGGTTCTATCCTATATGTACCTTCTGCAAATTGTTTTAGCAGAAAATGGTATTCTAAGAGTGAACTTTTTTCCTGGATAAGTTAGGGTTAGATTCTATTAGTAATTTCCTTACCAATTCTTGGCCAACAAAGAAGGTTGACAATGACAACCCTCCCTTATAAAAAAAAGACACAAAAAAAAAAGGAAAAAGAAAAAAGAACTCAACTCCAAAGTTGATGACGAAATCCAAGATACTCTTATTAATTCCTTATAGTTTACTAGTAAATACACCAAAAGTGTGTTTGCTTGTCAAGAATAATAATATAGAGTTGGATATTTAATATTTAGATCTATGAAATAATTTGTAATTATGAAAATTTTATATTATCTTTCCATGTTTCGTATTAATAGTTTATTTAATTAGTAAAGAAAATTTTAATTGTTAGTGAATGTAACAGAAGAAAATATCAGATAACTACATGTTGCATGCTAAGTGTCTTATATATAAATTTAACTAATTTAGTAAAAAAATAAAAATTTTATACATTAGGTTAAATGGATGTCTAGTAGTTTAATGAGTTTGATTAAGTAATTCAAGTGTCCGAATGACAAGTATAACTATGAGATGCTTTTTCATTTCTTATCATACATATAGTTCTTCCTTCTCACTCAGTTTTTCTTCATTATTTTAATATGTACGTAGAGACATGATAACCACTATAAACAAGGAGCAATGGGACACAAAAAGTTCTAATGATACAATAAAGTGGTCATGGGTTACTATTGGTGAAAGAAAGTAAAGAGTCCAATAAGAGAAGGAGAAAAAGAGGGTGGGAGAGGAAGGGGTGAGGGGATTGAATTATGACTGATTCTATCACCACGGGACAGGAAATAGAAAAGTGGAGATGTAGTAGACTTTGATATTTACTGACTAAATTGGCACAAGTCTTATCTAAATTCAGAAAAGTGGTTTTCCACTATAATATGTTGGCCCTAAAATGATGTACGTATGGAAGAGAAAGGTAAATATGCTGTTCATATCACTAGACAAAAAGGCAACCATGGGATCCGTTTGGTATGCTTATGCTCGCCACCAAGCCTCCCAAGGGTCCTCACTTTTGTTGCAGTCTCACTTTTTATGTATGCTTACCTCCTCTTGATGCTACATGGCATTGAGCTTTCACACTAGATAACTATTTTCTTCTTTTTCATTCAATCATTTTCATATGCAATATCCTTGTGAGATCAAGTTACTTGCAAGTTTGTGCTAAAGTAAAGTAGCCCATGAATTGGAAAGCGAAGTTTGAGACCCTACTTGAATATTTGAGGTTAGAGAATGCAAAGTTTCTTTTGTGAATATCCAGAGCAATCAGCTTGCATGCATGCTTAGTCAACAATCCTTTTAACCATTTCAAATGGTTTTTGTGAATTCTCACCACTCATTGGAAAGGGAGTTAGGGTTCAACTCTAAAAGTCCTTGCCAACAAACTAGCTAGTTCCGTGAGCATGATCCTTTCATCACCTACATAGCTATCTTCTCCAAAGTTGGAGCTAATTAAGGTTTAATTTACTATTGCTGATGTTAATAGTGAAAAAATCTTAATGACTTACCTAGCTTAATTTTACATTACAAAAGAATAGTGAATACTCAAAATTGACACCATTTAGAAACTTTTGCAACATAAACATCGTGTCAATTATTAAAAAGATTACTGATAATTTTCAACATGTACACTGTTACTCTCTATTTATTTTATTTTATTTTAATATGTTAAGTTCTTTCTTTCCTTGTTTTTCAAAGAAAGAAAAGGCGAAAATGGAAAACAAAAAATGAGGAAGGTGATGATCAAACTATAATTTTAAAAATGAGAAACAAGGACTCTTAACTATTTGGTTCTATTCGATTCTCACTACTATTTTGGACTTGTAACTTTTTTTTTTCTTCAAAAAAAAAGAAAGAAGAGAATATATTCGAAATTCAGTCCTCCATGATTGAAATAAAATCCGAAAAACTTGTTTTCAAGAGCTTTGTTTACTGTGCTTCTTAAAATATATGGATGTGATTTTCACAAGCAATAATTTTCATCTTCATTTGATCTTCAAAAATATATGTCTACATCAAAAAGCACATGCCCACTTTCAGGATTATTTTTCACACAACTTGTCCTTACAAATCTAACAAAAAATTGTGCAAAATCATACCACAATTCATTTTTTTTTAGGAAAAAAGGGAAATCAATCATTTTGTAGCAGTAAACTGCTTCATTATTAGACAGATTTTTTGCTAGCATTTGTGTAAATTGTGTGACTTTGTACTGAATAAGAAGAGCCATTGTGAAATCGAATAGTGGTAGTATAGATGAGCGGCTCCTAGTTGCATAGTGGTCACAGTAGATGTAAAGTCTGCTCCACGACACACAATTTCCATCCTTCTTGGCAACTATTTAGTCTAAAAAATAATCCTAATACAGATAAACTCTTATTGCAATTGTCTCCAGTATGATGTCATCTTTTTAAATTTTTTATTTATTCTTATTTTTTAAAGTCAAGAATCGGCATTTAGCCTACTCCAAGAAGAGGTGCCTAATTAGCCTATTAAAAGAATTGGCGATTTAAGTATTAAACTATATAGATAATGCCACAATCTTTTGATTTTTTAAGTAAGGGTTTTGAAGCTTTTATGGTATTAGATTTGGGGAAAATAATGATTGTAGTCTTTCAATTAACTTGGTCTTTAAATTTGATTTGGTTACCTATATTTAAAAAAGTTTCAACTAAGTTCTAAAGTTTGGTAATTAGATTTTATTTCCTCATTCCAACTAAAATCAACCACCTTAAAAAGTTCAAATTTATTTGGAAAAATAATAGATTTTTTAAGCATCATTGTCTTCAATTATGGTGCTCAAAAAACTTTTCATTTTACATGATTTTGTAAAGAATCCAACTTCCTATTTTAACTTGATCTTTACTGAGGGATAAAATAAAACTAAATTACTAAATATTAAGGATCGAATCGAATTTTAAGACTAAGTTGGGGGTTGATTAACTTTATTTACCCTTAGATTCATTACTACAATCATTTGGTGGGAAGGGCCTCTCAATTAATATTAGTCAATTTATGTACGCACTGGATTCCAAAAATTGCAAGAATTGACTACCGATGAGTGTTAATGATTAAATGGCAATACTATATTTTTATAGAGTTGTCAAGGACCATGGGGACAATGAAATAATCAGCAATATTAACAGTGACTACTTAGTTTTTGTGCATCATTGGATTGTTGGTAAGTTGTAACTTCATGGTCACAATAATTTTCTAGAGATGATCCTCCTAAAAATGCATGACAATGTGCTAACTCGAGCCATTATTTATTGGCATAAAAGCATGAAAATTTATCCCGGATAGACGCCGGCATGAATGCATCTGCACATATATATAATTTGATATCCTCAATAGTAAAGCAACTTGAATGCATATATGTTTGCAACTTGTCCTCCTGTAGAACTCTCAAAAAATGGCTTAATTAAGATGAATGGCTATAAATTGTAATAGAAGCACCAGTGCAAACGCTTCCAAACAAGAAGAAAGGCGGAAAAAGAAAAAGCAAGAAGCACAAAGTAACAAACATAAAGCATCAACTAGTGTAGGATCTGGAATGAAAATTAAAAGAAACATACATATGTATAAGCATGATCATGAGGAAAACCAAAACAAAAAGGGGTTGATCTGTTCTCTATCTAAAGGAACTCTGTCTATGTTCAATTAATGTTCTAGGCTTCAAATATAAATAAATCTCATGCTAAGCTGGATGTTTTGCAAATTATTTTCTGACCATTTTTAGGGTTTCCATGCTGAAGCCCATACTACCGGTTCCTCTTTCCATGTCAAGTAGATTCCTGATTCATGGTCTGCTTGTGATGGCTGCAATGACCATCCTGTTGGATACCTTTTAATAAGTGCTTTAACATCATCGACAACATCATCACTATAACCGACCTGCGAAAATGCTTGCCGGAGCCTCTCAGTCCACTGGTTTCCTCTTTCCCTACATTCGCTATCTCCTCACCAATTTCATCATCACAAGCCAAAACCCTAACAATGCTTCTTGAACACTCCCTCTCTAGCATCAACCTTTCGTTGCTCGTCGGTGGAAAGCTCTCCTCAAGCATCTCAAAATATGTCGTAGTGAATCTAAGGCATTCTTCAAAGCACTTGACAAAGTCAGTCGTGGAGCAGGAAAAATCAGCCTCCTCTTCAACAACCGTCACAACACGAGGCCTAAAAGACTGAATCATTTGAATCACAGTATTTCTTTCCTCGACCTTGACTCGTCTAAGGGCTCCAATGCAATTTACAGCAACGGCTTCATCTTCCTGGATGTTTAAACTCTCCTTTGTGAGCTCTCCTAAACGAGTCAAGCCACTAATCAGGTTGAATTCAAAGGGCACTCCCATCAACCGCGCAAATTTCTCCATTCTTTGAGCTATTTCTTTCATTACTGGCTTCACGATGTTCGCCGTTATAACCACTGTTAGCTTTAGATGAGGTGTTTCATCATTTCTTGTAGCCAAGGCCTCTAACAAAGTAGGCCACTGAGTACAAAGAGTGTTGCTCATATCGATTATGTGCAGCTTGCTTTCACCGTCTAAGGCCTCCAAAATTGCTCCGTTTGATGCTACATGCCCAAAAGTTGTCCATGGACTAACCTCCTGGAATTTTAAAATTAACTTTCTAGCCGAATCAAAGGAGTGACTTTTCTCGGCGACTGAAGCTAGGGTTTTGTAACACCTGTGACCGGATTCTGTCGCCTTGCAAAAAAGTGCTTGCAAGAAGTAAGATGCTAATTTCTGATCACAATCACCATATGGAGATGCAAGCTCATTTAGCATCCATAAAAGATGATGGATCTTGTTAGAGTCCTTCTCAAAAATTGCAGTAGCGCATTCCCTGAGGAGCCTTGACGCCCATTTCCCATCTCCACAAGGCTCACCTGAATCAGAGGATTTACTTGTGGATGTATGGCTACTTTGGGGCTGATTAGTGCTTTGCATGTCTATTTGACGACCATTTGGAATGGGGTTTGTGTTCAAGAAGTTTGTTCCTTGAGGGCTGAAGAAACTAATGTCCATGGATTGTGAATCCTTTCTATTCTCTGGTGGTTCTGCAGGCTTAAATCCATGATATATTCACGGAACAAAAATTGGATAAATCCAAGTAGATATACTGATTGCCACTTGTATGATTATTAATGTCCTTGTCATGGTATTGGAATACCATTTCCTTAAATTAGTGTATAAAAAAGAGAACCTACAGTAACATTTTTTTTAGGGCATGCTATTTTAACCAGCTGATTAACTATGCATTCTAACCATTTGCTTATCAATAAGAAATGAAAAAAATATATATTGAGAAACTGTCCTTCATAATTTGTATCGATTTTGTGATAAACAATACATGGATAAATGGAACTTGACTAGGTATTTTTTTGGGTTTTTGTGGAAGAAAAAGAAACTTAATTAACATTGAGCGGCAACCAATAATGTTAGAATTGAAAACGTTTGAGGTCAACAATCATTTACCTAGACAACTAAGTTTCTTGGCATCGTTAAACTTGAACCTAAACGAATCTATTCCATTTCTTTTATTTCCTTCTCTTTTCCTTTTTTTTCAAAATTAAAATGAAAGGAAAGAAAAAGTGAGTCCAGTAAGACGTAAGTCGTTTATTTGCCTAATTGTAGAGGCAAATGTATACTATCCATCCGAGCAAAATTTTATAGGACATGGACAATGTGTAAATAACAATGAAAACCTTCTAAGATTTTCACACCAATGCTTACCATTTGACATTTTCTTTATCGAAAAAATATTATTTCCTCTGTTCCAAAAAAAAAAGGTCTAGTTTCAAAAAGTTTCCTTAACCCAAAAAAAGAGCCACATTTAGTGGGAAATTCTTATATTATTCTTACTAATAATGATAATGTATAAATCCAATTAAAAAGCAAGGATAAAAATGTAAAATTATATATATTCATTATACATTAAATGTATTGTACCTTGTAATTTAAAAAAAGTTATACTAAATTAAAAGTGAATTTTTTTTGGGACGGATGGAATATTAAATACATAAGTTATGTCAACAAATTTAGTATAGAAAACTAATTATTCAAGAAGGAATATAATACTTTCTTCCCAAAAAAAAGTTCTAGTTTTAATTTTTTTTTGTCTGAAAAAAAGTCCACTTTTTGTGTAAAATTCTTATACTATCCTTACTATAATGATAGTGTATAACAAAAATTAAAAGATAAGGATAAAAATATAAAATTATACATTTAATTGTGCACTACGTGTATTGTACTTTTTGTAAACTTTAAAAAGTTGTATCAAATTAAACGTGAATTCTTTTTTTTTTTGAGATAGAGGGAGTAATTTTCAATTATTTTTCCCTTCTTCTCGCACTCCTTTAATTTCTTCCCCAATTCTGAGTATCTAACCAAGCTATTTATCAATATTATGCCCAGATAAAATGTTATGTGGTAAAATTCCATACTAATTCGCTACAATTTTCCAACATTTTTAACTTAACATTCAAGCAATGATGGCCTCACTTCTTTACTACTCCCTTCATCCAAAAAAAGAGTCCAAATCAAACAAAAAAAAAATTGTCCCAAAAAAATAAGTCCACTTTCAAACCAAATTCTTAAAATACCCATACTAATAACAATTGTATAAAATCACAATAAAAAAGTAAGGAGAAAAATGTAAAAGTAGATATTTAGTTTGTGCATTATGTGTGTTGTATTTAATAATTAATAAAAAGTTATAGTTAAGCCAAAGTGAATTCTTTTTTTTTTGTTGGACGGAGGGACTATTATTATTGTAGTTAAAAAAACCTTTTTCTTTTCTAAATTTTCAATCGCCCATATCCAACTTGGGCCCCTAACCCTAGACCGTTCGATAATTTTTGTCTTAGAAAAAATGGCATGTTTGCTTAGGAAGCCAAATGGGCGCTAACTATCCCTTAAAACTAAAACTAGAAGTTTTACAATAACAAGTGATACACTATTTATTTATAGAAATGATAAGACAACAGTTAAACATGTTCCCACATTCTAATTAATATAAAAATGCAATAGACAAGATTTAGAGCTAATCTCATCTCAAGTACTCAGATTATAAAATACTAGGTTGTAACTCATTATCTAGTTGTTTCATCACTCTAGTGTTTACCTAATGATCCAAACATGTCATTCCTTGTAGGGAAGATATCTTGGATGGGTTCGAATTCTATACGTCCATAATGGATAATGAACACATAACTGGAGTTTATGTTCAAGAGTGATTAGATTTAAAACAGTGTGAAAAAGTCCCACGTTTAATGAAAGATAATAGAATTGACTAGTTCATGACGTTGTGCTCATTTTATTCTTGTAGAGTGCTAGTTTATGAGGTTGGTGATCATTTCACTCATTTTGTGAGGTTAATGGACCGTTCCTTACCAAGTGATGTGGTCGGTAATAGTCCCTTAACACTACATGATTCTACCTTAACTAGTCATGAAATAAGTAATGAAATTAAAAAAAGAAAAAAAGAAAATCTCGTGTCAAATAAAATGAAAGTCATTCTATTCTTATGAGTTGCCTTTTAAAAACAAAATTCAGAAATTCAATGAGTTCACGAACAATATCTCGAATTAATAAAATAGAGCAGTGCAGGCATGATCAAAGGGGAAGATGGTGACTTCATAAACCGAGTAATTGTTGGCTAGAGGTGTGGAATTTTAGTGCAACTACAAAGCAGGGACATAGGGAAAGACAAATAGATCAGCCCAACTTTATGTCGACATCTTAACAATAATTTATGTGGAAATTGGAAAGGTATAAAACATTTATCCTTAGATATAAAAAAATAGGTAATAGAATCTCCGCAATAGAAAAACATCAATGTCTTGCTAATTAAAATCCTCTTGGCTAACAAAGAACAAAGAGATGATGATAAAAGCAATACGATTTGAAGTGGACAAGTTAGAGCTTTTGACTAGGTTTTACCTATTTCAAAGCCTTGTCTCTCTTTCACTTAAAAAATCATGGTAGTTAAGAGTTCCTTGTCTTCTTTTCTGAAAGAAGAAAAATTGAAAACATACCCAAAAAAAAAAAGATAGAAAAGAGCTTGATTTGCCATTGGTTATACCAGTAATGAATTGAAATTCCTCCATCCCTTTCTAGTATATCATACTTTTTTTCTTTTTTTTTTCTTAGTACAACGTTAATTATATTGAAAAAGTAAAGGAATACTTGAATTTTTATTTTTTTTTTCAATTATAATCCTTTATGGATGGACTAGGCACAGTTCACAGCCTATTTTTTGTGGATGCTATGAAAGGATCGGAATGTTTGGGTTTTTCAGCAAGAATGGTGGGAGCCGGAGAAAATAGTAGAGATGACAAGGAATGCTTGGTTAGAGTTCTATGAAGCAAATAGAAGTTAGTTAGGATCATGTGGTTGATCAGTAGCTGACTTGTAATTAGAGGGGGGTAGTGTATAGTGGCTGGAACATTACAGTGATGGAGCTGATAGTTGGATTGAGGGATTTATTTATTTGGTTACTGTCACTTATTTTTTATCTGTTTTGTGTTTTGTTGGAGGCAAGATAATATGGTGATTTTATGATCAATTAGTCTTAGCTATACTTAGAACTAAGAAGAGTCCAGTGTTGGGAGGATATTGATTGTACATGTTAACTTTCAAAAGTTAATACAATTATCAATCTTTGGTAAAAAAAAAAAAAAAGTTAAATTCTCAATTATTTTTAGATCCAAGAACTGTATATTATGCAATACATGCACCTGTACTGTACTTTGCTCTCGTATCACTCTCCCACTGTCAATGTTACCATTGAGCAGCTATTTTCTTAGAGAAGAACTTCATAATACTTCTACTGTTAGTAAATCTAATTAACTTAAATATTAGAATTACTATAAATTAACCTGGAGACTACATCTGATTTCCTGCTTTCTGTTATGACTAGCTTTATTTTTATGCAGCAATTGCTGTTTTTTTTTTTTTTAAAAAAAAACATTTTAATGAGTATTTTTTTTTTCATTTTCTTTTGGCTATTTCACTGTCAATCAAACACATCTGATTTGAGCATCCAAAAACATATTTGCTCAATCGTATTTTGAACTGGAAATGACACTAGAAAATTGTTTCATTAGGGAGCTTAGTGTCCTTATTCTTGTCTCCTTCGGGAGCTGTGTATGAATATCCAAGTTGAAGAGTGATATGGGAGAAAAACTACGGGCAAATGATCTGTCATACAGCACTTTTGCAGGCTAACGTACGCGTATCCTGTAATCCTAGGACAATATTAGATAATTTCCTAGCCTTTTGTGAATTTGAATTGGTCTTCCCAATTTTTGTGGAATGAATGAAGCATTATTTCTAAGGTAAACATATATCCCAAGACGGTGAAAATAAATTTTAGGATTTAGCCGATTGATTAGCTTGAAAATCTTGAAGAAAATTGTACCTTCACTATAAAAAATGCACTTAGATATTAGGTGTACCTGTTTTACCAGATTGGATATGGCATCTATAATTTCTTGACAAACGTACCAATTTTGTGAGAAAATATGCACAATATAGAGGCTCAAAATTATTACATTCTCCATCCAAAAAAAAAAAAATCTCTTTTAATTTGGTACAACTTTTGTTAAATTACAAGCTACAATTAATATATTTAATCACTATTAAATGTATAATTATACGTGATCATTATTAGTAAGGGTAATATAAAAATTTCACATAAAATGTGTACTTTTTTTTCTGAGACAAAAAAAAAACTTTGTTTTTTAAGATTTAGAATTTTTTTTCTTAATTGATTTGTTACACTTAAATTAGAGATGCCAAATTGTACATAATATTTTTCTCTCATCAGAAATGAATTTTGTACCCCACGAATAAACCTAGCCTACTCATATTTGTAATTTGAAGCAAAAGTTGAGAGTTGACAATCTTAATTTTATCAAATTGATGGCCAGATTGATCAGTACTCGTGAGACACATGATCTAAGAGCAAAAGCTAGCTGTAGAAGATGTAACAGCCCAAAATATATAGTTTATGAGTTTTAAACAACCCAAGAGTATATAGAATATCTTTATAAAGTATTATTTACTGTGCGTAATGTATTTTAAGTGAATAGTAATTAAACAACACAAGTATCCTTGAAGTTTATTCCATACTAACAAGTTGACAAGATGACAAGCACAAAGCTCCTATTTCTGGTTTCAATCATTGGAACAGTGTCTTTGCCTTGAATTGCTTTCTCAATTCTTAATATATTAAGATGGTTGTTTATGTGTTTTTAACCATTCCATTTCTGTGGTCCTTAGTACAGCAGTAGAAATTTGTCTTCATATTCCATTGGCTAAGTGTTTAAACTAAATGCACACTATTTAAGGTCTATCTTAATTTTTTTTTTTTAAATTATGCTGGCCTGCCATTTCAGAACACAATTATGAGCCCACATGTAGTTAACAAAATAAACAATTTTGTAAACATAGATAAGTATAAAACATGACTCAACTCTCTCTTACCAATTAGGTAGGAGACAAAACGACCAAAGAGACCATCAAAAGAATTCCTAGATTTAAGAAAATTATTATTCAAGCATTGCACTTAAACTAATTATTGCACACAAGTTTCTCAATCAAATGAAGAAAAAAAAAGTCATTACCCTATAATAAACAATCAATCTTGGACAAATATAACTCCCTCTAAATCCAAAGTTCTTCCGGTTTGTCGATTCTGTTTGGTTTTTCTTTCCGAAAATCATATCAAACTAATTAAGAGGGGAAAACCTCCAAGTTGTGAGACAAAACTTTTTGATACTACCATCAGCATAATCTGAACAATATTTACAAGTTAAAAACATAATCCAACTAATAAGCTGGCTATCTGGCTAGCAGCTAGTAGGCAAATGGAGACACAAGATGCTGACAAAGAAATTTATGGGAAAGTTTATTAAAAAAATTTTAATAAGTAAATAATAGTGCAATTTGAATTTAAAAGTTTCAAAATGCTTATAAGGTGTTTTACTTTTTTCCTCAATCTTTTATTTTTTTTAAAGATTGCTTCCGTGCTCAATTTTTCATGCCCAGTTTGATTCTAGTTTTAATATTATTTGTTGGCAATTAAATTTATCGAAAAGTTTATTACATAGCTCAATAAGAAGATGATAACTCAATTTGATTCTAAACTTTAAGCCAATAAAATTTGAATTACATTAATTTGTTAAGCACCCCTTTTCTTTTTTCTTTTTTTTTTCTCAAACCAATGTGAAACGACATCTTTTCAGACTAATGTGGAACAATTTCTTTACAAAATAATGTGAAACAATTTATTTTAACTATGAACACGACACAAGAGAGAAGTGGAGTGGTTGGCAATCTCTCAACATTCATATCAAAACTGAATTCAACTTTGAGGAACATAAATATTGATTTGAAGTATAATGACCTCAGATGTGTGTAGACATAGACAATCGAGTACAAATTTGGTAACTGTTGATTTGAAGTGGCATAGGTCCACTGATTTAGGGGTGCTGTAAACAACCCTAAATTTGCGGTTAACTTTTAAAATTTAATTTTTGATTTGGAGAAAGTCCTCCTTACGAAAGCGAAACTCCCCTTTGCGGTTAACTTTTAAAATTTAATTCTTTGATTTGGAGAAAGTCCTCCTTACGAAAGCGAAACTCCCCACCTGTACTAGCGACCCCTTTAGCCAGGCGGGTTGCAAATCGAGGGATGTGCACGAATTGGCAAAGGCCTAAGGGAGAGAGTCAACAAACCAAACCCTATGACAGACTCCCACAATATTTCAGCGAAAAATTTGCCCCACGCGAGATTTGAACTTGCGTTGCCAGAAGATTTCTCCCCACATCACCTCAATCTTACTAACTCGCCTATGCCCCTGAGGGCATTCTTCATATATATCATGGTGACCAAAACGCTTATATCATGGTGACCAAAGCGCTGACACTCATTTCTTGCGGTTGTAGTCAGGGATGGGAGCACTGTCGCATTGGAAAAAAAAAAAAATCAATGTGACACAAATCCTTTGATGTGATTTGCGGTTTGACAAAATTGTCTCAAACCTTAAAAGAATCCCCAAGATTTAATGGATGAAATTAACAGAATAACTTAAAAGAAAAATACATTTTTAAAAGTTTGATGATCTTTTTAGATAAAATATTAATATAGTGATCAAAGTTGAAATTTTTAAAAACGTAAAATGACTTTTTTTTTTCTTTTCCATTTACCCTTTGGAATATTTAAGTTAAAAGATGGTTAGTCAATGTTGAAGCAATTTGGGATCTGTTGGTTGAATTACCAAGTGTATAATGAAAAATATTAAGTGATTAAAAACCAAAACCTCGATGCTGAATTGATGGTTTATCGCAAATACAAACTAGGCACATGAAACTATTTCTTTAGTCAATTTTCACTTATTAGAAAGGCTCACAATGCAAATTAGATGACATGATGAATTTGTATAATTTTATATATTTATTTTTACTTTTTAATTTGAATTATATATTTTTATTATTATAAAGGTAATATAAGAATTTCACAATAAAAGTTGACTTTTTTTTGAAGACAAAATAAAATTTTAAAACTGATTTTTTTTTTTAAAAAGAGCGGAGCAAGTGTTAGTTGGGGTCTATTAAAACCTGAATATCTAGTTACCCAAATTATATCAAGTGTTTAATTTACATTCATGCAACCAAAAAAAATAAAATAAAATAAAATACTCCCTCAGTTCCCAAAGAAAAAAAAGTTTAGTTTTATAAATTTTCTTTATATTTAAAAAAATGTTCAGTTTTATATGAAATTTTTGTATTACCTTTACTAATAATGGACACGTATAACCCAAATTCAAAATTAGAGATAAAAATAAAAAATTATACAGTAATTGTATTATATCTTATAACTTAAATTGTGCCAAACTAAAAGTAACTCTTTTTTTTGAAACTAAAGAAGTATATCCATATCCTAACAAAAAGAAAAAGCCAGGACATGTTACTTTAGGAACTTAAGGTCCTATTCACATGTGAAGACTTTCAAATTTTGGCCCGTTTTATTAGCTTAATTAATTTCTCTATGTTGTGTATGTAAACAAAGTTTTTAAAAGAAATCTGTAAATTGTTGACATTTTAGATAATTAAGTCCACATTAGCTTGTAATTTGGAAGAGAATAAATACGATTTTTAAAGTTAATAAGATAATAGAAAGGTATTGTTCAGATCATGGAAGGGAAACAACTTTTTATGCTTAAGCAAATGAAAGATTAAAGAGGTTGTCACTAGTAATCAAAAGCATGATCATATATGCAACTCCTTTTTTTATGTTCTTAGTACGTAAATAAAACAAATCATTCTCTTAAATTGGTCTTATAACTTAATTTGTTGTTCGATTTTCAAAAAATTTTACTTCTTCCGTCTCAGAAAAAGAGTTCACTTTAGTTAAAATACAATTTTTAATTAATTATTAGGTACAACTCATTTAATACACCACTAAATGTATAATTTTAAATTTTTATCTTTTTTTGGGACAAGAAAAGTTTCTAAAATAGACTCTTATTTTCGGACAGATGAAGTAATTCATTTCTCAAACTTAACAATTTGATTATTATAGTTTGTTCTCTTGCCCAAACCCACTAAATCAAGATATCAAATTTTTCACTGAATCACATAGAGTTTGATTTTTTTTTATTTTTTATTTTTTAAACATCACTGAATGCAACCAAGAAACTTTCAATTTCATGTGATTTTTATTAAAAACTTAACTTTTTAGTTTGGATTGATTTTGGCCAATGATAAACCAAAATCAAACTTGAAAATTTGAAAATTGAATTAAAACTTTTAAAATATCAAAGATCGAATTATAAGACCAATTTAAGAAACATTTAGCATCGTTTGCCCCTTTTATTAAAAGCAATTTAAATTGGTTTTCCATTAATTTATTTTTTTCAAGCTTCCGTATTCGCCGTAAAAAAGTGATGAAAAGAATAGGCATGGAATTCAAAGAGAATAGCATTGTTTTGTGTCCGGATAAGCATTTTGCTTCTATCCCAATCCCAAAGATGGTGTAAAAATCTACTTTGGTTTATATATAACTTTTGATTAATTATTAGATATAATATATTTAATATACTAATAAATATATAATTTTATATTTTTATCTTTCATATATAATTATTAGTATTAGTAAAGATAGATTTATTACAAATTGTTTTTATTTTTCACAATATACTAAAAACAAGAATACAAGAGCAAATCCTCTTCCAATAAAAAATCAAATCATATGATTTGATTTTTATTAAACTATACTAACAATAAGGCCAATTCGACCCGAGTGAAAGAAATTATCACTTCGTTGCAAATAAATTAAATTTAAAGAAAAAAAAAAGAAGAAAAACCCTTTTGGCTCTCTGGCTAAAGAACTTTTTTTTAACTTAAGGACCAAACTAAAATTTATTTTCCTCTATATTTTCAGCTAAAAGTTGATGGCTGAAAATGAAATCAAAATATATAGAAATTTATAAATGGATAATTCCCTCATTTCAATAAATAATGACAAGGAGAAGAGTTTAAAAAAAGATTCACATGACATGTTTCGTTGCGGGTGGAAGAAAAGTGCAGCTCTAGTCGCTGGTTGCCTCCTTTCCAAAATAGTATACAGTTGAACTGTGTTAATTTTGAATTATGAAAGGGGAAAATTTTTCAGGACAGTGGAAGATATTAAATCAATAAAAAGGGTCTAATTTTATCTTAATTCCTAATAAGAGCTAAGTTATTTTAGTTTCCAAACGAAATTCTATCTTCGTAAATCTAAAAAATTTTACAATTTTAAATGTAACCAAATATCGAATTTTACTGACAAATTTTTCATATGAAATAAAAGGTTTACTAGTCTTCAAATTCAAAATTTTTGAAGATGGAAAATTCAAAAATTCAAAGTTAGAAAAGTTGTGTAAAGATTCTCCATTTTTTTGATTTTGTTTGAATTTTGATTCTATCTAACAATAAATTCACAAAAGTTAAAAATGAAATATGAAAATATTGAGTTATTTTTAGTAATTTGTAATTATATAATCATTTTAGTGATTTCTTATATTAAGTAACATGAAAGTTCACCAAAAAAAAAATATATCTAAACTTAAAAGTTTTGAATATTTTTTTTTAAATTTGTGTAATTATTTATCTAAAACCTTTTAGATTTTTTTTAAATTTTTTATATTGAGATTAAGAAACTATCATTTGATTTCATATTTAGGCTTGCAAAATCATGTATTTAATTAAATTTAGGTTTAAAAAATTTTCAATTAGAAAGGCAAAGTTGAGTTTAAAAGGTAAAATTGTTTTACCCTTTTTTACAATTAAGAGAAAGTTATACTCTTTTTATTCATTCAATAACTTCCACTGCAACTCAAGAAAATTTTCCCCAGTGCAACTTATCATGTAAACTGGTACAAATTAATTAATTTAAGAATAAAAATGTCCAAAACGATCAATTATATTTCACAAACAATGTCAACCCACTGGTTGAGTATCATCTTTTAATATTTGATTTAGTTTTTTTTTTTTTGTCAATGTATAAATTTCTTTTGTCAAAAGATAAAATATATATAAATATATATATATATATAAGTCTATTGATCGAAGTATATATAATTTAGGGAGTAAAAATTATAATTTTTTTATTAATTTGTGTAGAAAATAAAGAATAACCATTGCACTTAAGATTTAGTGGCAAACAACATTATATGTGTAAGGGCCTTGGGTAAAGTTAGTGATGAAGTTTTTTGCACTTAATTTGATGAACATAAAATATGGTATACCCTAAAAGTATGTAGAAAAAGTGTTTGGAGAGTTGACAACGCATGCCACACAACCTTTTGCTCTATATTCTGCAACAAAAATGACCCATCAATGAGTTAGGAGCCTTATATAGCCCCATAAGGTTTTGAAAGGATTAATTGGTGCCTTTTGTAATTTGAATAAAACTGGATCCCACAGCATATTGAAGCAAAATTACAAAAAAAAAAAAAAAACTCTAAGATTATTTCTAAAAGCAGGTTTTATTTCTTCTTCCTCTTCAATTTCAAATGCATTATGTTGTTTTATGAGTGGCAAGAATTCTAAAAGATTACTCAACTTTTAAAGTTATCATTTTAGTCACTTAAATTGTTTCGATTTAAAATTGCCCATTTATCTAATAAAAACGCTAATATTACCGTTTTATCAATCGCAACTATCATGTACTCTTATTTTGTTAAATTTATGGGTGTTTATTATTATCATTTTATAAATATCATAATATTTCTTATTTCATTTTATCTTTTTGAATACTACTTTTAAAAAAACAGATAAAGACTTGGGGTGGCAGATAGGCGAGTTGGATCACTCATGGGTTGCATTAATGATAAGTTATAATTTAATGGGTCCTAACCCAATCTAACCCATTTAGTTACGAATAATATTTAGATTGGATATATTTAGGTTGGGTTAAACCTAATCAACTCGATGGGTCAATTCAATAATTTTTTTCTATTTAATTAAGGAAATTAAACTTACATTTTTCATATTTTTTAGTACTTTTCTTAAACTAATTTTATTTTTATTTTTTTTTATAAAAATACTATTCATAAGTTTTCACCAAAACCAAAAAATAAACTAATTTTATTTAGTTTCTCTATTGACAGGTATCAGTTTCTTGATAGCCACCAATAATTAGATTAAATATTGACGCATGTTTTACTATTTTAGTCATACATGGATCAAACAAATATAATTCAAGACTCAAGTAGACTTAAAGGAGGAATGCAATTAATTTAATTATCCCCAAATATATTTAGATTTATTCTAAGTTGTAATTTGGGCTACTTGTAAGTCCACTAGCTTATTTTATTATTATTTGAATTATTTATGTTCTACTTGTAAATCCACTCGATTGTGGTATCATTCTTCCATTGATCATACTAAGGTTCTTAGTTCCTTACTGAGATAGGGATTAAGGTTTTCCATCAATTCGTTTTGTTGATTGCGTTTTAGGATCTTTAGGGCCATGTCCATCTTGTTCATGGGTTTTTATGGTTTCTTCCCTATAAGGTTCACATCATGTGAGTTTCTAGGGTTTCTTCCTTACTAGGTTCACATCAATCACACTTTCATTTTTCAACTAAACTTTATAGATATTGTCAAAGTCACTAGAACCAATAAGGTAATTATTGTGAAAACCATTAGTGGGTTTAAGAAAGTATGCGAAAGTGAACTTCTTGAGTGGCTTCTTAATGTGGCAAGTCTTATATTCAACGCATTATGGTGGGTAAAAATAAGAGGGAAAATTTTTAAAATTATGTGAGAGGAATTTGAGTGGAAAAATTTGAATTCTAAATTTTGAAATAAAAATGTGTTTGGATAGTTTGTTTTTATTTGAGAATTTTTATTTGCAAATGAGATTTTTCTTTCCAAACAGACACTTAGTTTCTAGTTGTTATTTACAATAACAATGCATCATGTATTTGCTTAGTTGCCTTAAAAATAAAAATAAAAATGGAAAAATTTTAAAAAGGGCAGTGGAAGTTATTAACTTAATAAAGGGGGCATAATTTTATTTTAACTTTTAATAAGGGTAAATATATTTTACTTTCTAAAGAATTTTATTTTTTTAAATGAAAATTTTTTGCACTTTTAAATATAATCAAACATCTAATTTTAAAAACAAATTGTCCATATGAAAATAAAGATTTATTGGGCATCAAAATTCAGAATTTTTGAAGATGAAAAATTGAAAGTTAGAATATTCAAAAAGCTATCAAAAGATAGAAAATTTATATAAAGATTTTTTTAAATTTTTTTTGAGAATTTCAATATTATTTAACATTAAATTTTGCAAAAAGTTAAAAATAAAATATCGAAATAGTAAATTATTTTTAGTAATTTGTAATTATTAATTATGTAACTAGTTTGATATTTTTTTAATTATATAATATATAGGTTCACAAAAAAAATGAAAAATAAAAATTTTAAATTGTGTAATCATTTATTTAAAACTTTTTACTTTTTTTTTTTTGGTATTGATGTTAAGAAACTATGATCATTTAATTTCATATTTAGCCTTTTAAAGTTATATCTTTAATTAAGTGTAGGTTTAAAAAACATCTAAAAAAGTAAAGTTGTCTCTAAAAGCAAAATTACTTTGTCTTTTTAGAAATTAAGAGAAAATTATGTTATTTTTATTTATTAGATAACTTACATAGCATTTTAGAAAAAAAAAATTCAAAAAAAAAAACACTTAACCCAACATATCAGATTTACCCAACCTAATCGAACTCAAAAACTACAGGTCATTATATGACCCAATCAATCGATAACTCATGACCCAAGTGACTCAACCCGTTGGGTTAAAATATTGGATGAGTTGGGTTAATTTATTGGGTTGTGTCTAATTTTGCTACCTTAATAAAGACCAATGACACTTCATAATGAATAATGTATTTATGTATCCTAACATAGTTCACTTCATACTAAATAATGAGTATAGAATGTTAGCCCAATAAGGTGAAGTTCATGGGCCTCAACGCCTAAAAGTTTATATGTGTGCTAAGAAAATTTGTCCCTTGCATAATTCTACGAGATATGGAAACTTTTTCTAATTTACAAAACATGTTTTTAAGAGGTCAAATCTCAACTCCAGTTATATATCATGTTTATTGATAAGTAAAGTTATACAATATCAATTAGCCTAAAAAAGATACTAACTTGATCGTTAGAGTGTTTTCCCATGAAGGATCTCGGAATTTGTTTCATAAGAGAAATTAGTGTTGCGGATGGAGCTTGGTGTTCGAATCATTATGTGATGGATCATAGCTTCATCAAATGGTGTCATCTATTAAAAAAAATCTCATGAATGCTGTAAGAACACATCTTAGATGGGGCTAATGATAAGGTAAAAAAAATCCCCCATTGGATGAGAGTTAAAATAGTGTCCAAGTTCATATTGAAAGAATTCACTCTATCAATTGAGGTGCTTTTTAAGGATAAAACTCAAAAACCTATTGGGCTAGTACACAGTACATTGTATGAGCATGTGGACAAATCTTAGTCTCATTAATTGGCACTGCATTTGAGAATATTCTTTTATTTTGGGTTTGTAGTTTGATATTACTCTAGGCAACATGGTGGATATTCAATGATATACAGGCAAATAAGGGGTTGGGGCAAGCTACATAGATGATGATTAGAGGAAGTCCAACTCTAAAGAGAGAAGAAATAAACCCATGGGTGATATCCTAAGTAGTTTACTGAAAGCACTCCAATAGTCAGAAATAGACTCAAAAATAAGATTTTGATAACCAGACATGGTATATGGAACCCTTTAAAAATCAAAATGAGCAAGAGTTCATATAGCAAAATCATGGTTTCTTCAAACAATTCAAGAGGACCAAATGAAGTAAAAGAAGCATGAAAAAGCAAAAGGATTATAACAGAGAAAATTAAGATGGATGTGATAATTGTATTAGGAAAGAAGCTTACAAGTCCATAACAGCTAAAAAATAAATTGGTTATGATAAGATCCTATCCCATTTGAAGCTTATATAAATAATTTTCCCAATCCAATGGGGTTTAAGATGCCTGGATGATTGGAAATCTATAGTGGAGATATTGATCATTGAGATCGTTTGTCTCATTTTCTGACATAAAACATATTGGAGTAACTTTGGGTTTCAATAAATGTCTAATAAAACAAGCTCTTTAGGTTTTATGGTTGCAATAAATATGGTCTTTATTGGTAGTCAAGTTTGTTTTATTCTAGAAATATTAATATTTTAAAATTATTGTTAGTAGACAAGTTAGTTTCTTTTACTTTTAGGTTTAGTTATCTATATAAACTCATAAGGGTTCAATTTAGTCAGGCAATCAAATATATTTTTAGAACAAGAGTTCTAGTTGAGGTTAGATTAAATTTTCCGTTAGTGCACGTATAGTGTTCTTTTTAGTTTTTGTATAAACTATTTGGGAGCTGATTGAGTGTCTCATCCTTTAATCACCCTTTTAGTACATCATTTTCAATCTACCATGAATTTTAAAAATGCACCAATAGAGTTAATATGTAAAGCTTTCCCTATCTACTTGAAAGGTAAGGTCCAAAAAGAAGTTCTAGAAAACAGCTAGTAGAACTCATGAACATGAAACCCGGGGAACTTTTATATAAAATTGTTCCCAGATACCCCTACAAGTGTTCAAGCTTATGATAGATAGTTTGGAATTATATAAAGGGAAAACAGGCAAATAGGAAAACACAGGAAATAAAAAGAATGAAAAAAAACACTAAAACGAGGCTAGAGCCCAAGAGAATCAAATAAATACTAGGATTAGCATTTTTTATAGGTTAAATTAAACTCGAGAACACTTAAAACCTTGATGCTAGGCAGAAACCTACTCATTTGACACAAACTCATGCTAACATTTTGTTAATTCATTGTGATTTGTTGAGACAGACCCCTCTTATGATTAGGGATGACGGGAGTACCCGCCACCTGCTAGTCCTAGTCCCTTTTAACCCCTCGCGGGAAGCAAGCGAAGTGGGTGATGAGGGGAGTTTTTCCCCCCCACATCTAAATGAGGCAGATGGCAGGGCAGGGAACACACTTAAATTTATTTATAAAATATATATATTTGAACTTTAATAAATATATTAGTTATGTGTATTAGTAAAAATATTATTTATATGATTATATATATGTTATTAGTATTACTTAGAATACTAATTTATTATTAATATTTCTTAATTGTTGCATGAATAGTAATTTTTTACTATTGTATGATTTAAAATATTAAAATTTTAATTTTTATATATTTTTTATTTAAAATGAGTCCCCATTGGGTAACCACGAAGAGAGCGGGACGGGGCAGGATGAATGGCGGGAGAAAAAAGACAGATGGCAAGGTGGGTCTCAGGGTGGAGGTTGAATAAACAGGTTAAGTGGTAGGTAGGGCTCCACCCGCCCTATTGCCAACCCTAAATATGATGAGTCCTACACATAAAAGATCTAAACACCTGGTGATGTACCTATCACAATAATCATGGCCATAATATAGAGGATTGTAATTGTTTGAAAAAAGAGATAAAAGATTGCATCATGAATAGCATGTTATAGTAGTATGTTTAGAGGTTTCACCTACGTGATGATATGTTTTAACATTGTCATGACCAAAAAGGACAAGGACAAGGGAAAGGTAACATCAAAGGAAGTTGACTGCAGGGTATTATCAAAAAGGTTAAGGTGCCTTGTGAACACTTCCAGAGAATGGAATGGAGTGGAATGCATCACAACCTCATCTTCAACAACCCACTCAAACTCAATAACCTAACCTCCAAGTTAACAGGCACATTACAAGAGTCATCCATGCTATTTTCAGTGATATTCTAGAAGGCTAATGTCAAGCTATTATCAAAGTTAATGTTAGGAGAATACTACTACAAAAGTCTATGCAAAGAAATTTAAACCATCTTAGGTCATGAACTTTTGAAATGAAGATGTTCCTCTTATTTGCTTTTGCCCTCACAGTGTGTCTTGGTGGATAAAGTCATAATAGTTAATAAGGAGGTACATTGTGTGTACATAGATGATGGTAGAGAGATAGAGATTGAAGAGGAAATAGGATTAAGTACCCAAGTATTCCATGCCGTAAATGATAAGTGTTCACCTTGGGCCTAACAAATATTTTTATCTAACCCTGTGATAGTCAAAATACTTAATGGAGGGTAGTAAATATGAGTAGATTATGCAAATCCCAACACATACTACTCCAAAGATTGCTACCCCTTACTTATGATTTGATTAAAAGATTAAGGTACTATAGATGGATATAAAGGATACCATCATAAATTGATGGATGAGAACAATGTCAAAAAAGTGGCTTTTATCATAGAGCAAAGAGTCTTGTGTTACACAAAATGTCTTTTAGTTAAAGAATGCAAGAACTACAAATCAGAGGTTAATGAATTGCTTTTTTGCTAAACAAATTAGGCAAAATATGGAGTTGTTTATAGATCATATGGTCATTAGAAGTAGGAAGGTTGGAGATGAGCCTAAAGATTTGAAAGAGACTTTGCATACCTTAAATAAAACTAATATGAAGTCAGAACTCTAAGAAATACACTTTTGGGGTAGGTTTGATAAAGTTCTTAAGTTATATAGCCTTTAAGTAGATATTGAAGTGACATATGAAAAAGTCAAGGCTCTAATTAATATGGTTCATCTAAAAATTGCAAAAGAAATTCAAATGTATCATACGGTGCTCATTGGATGATAGATTCGTATATTTATTAGCTAATAGGTGCTTATCATTTTTTTTTTCAAATTCAGAAAAATGTTAGATTTCAAATGGAATGTAGACTATCAAAAGGTATTTGAGGAGTTGAGGGGACATCTAGTAAGTTTACTTGTTTTAGTTGTACCTTGACATGGGGAACTATTATATTTATACCTTGCTACCACTGACAAGTTATCAGTATAGTTTTATTATGTGAAAACAAAAACATTCAAAGTTGGTGTATTTTATGAGTCAAGCTCTTCAAGGACTTAAATTGCAACATCTTACTATAGAAAAGGCAATATTGGCACTAGCCAATGCAAACAAGCATTTGACCCCAATCTTTAAGCACAACTTATCTATGTGCCCACTAATTAGCTTATAAAATAAGTATTATTGAAACTTGACACATTTTAGGTAGGTTAATGGAATGGGCAATTGATGAAGTCTGAATTGGTCCATGCACTCATGTACGGTATTGGTTGCTAATCCAATAAACTTTTTGGCTTTACTTTAAAAGGTACCTTTTATAGGTAGCGTGAGCCCTTTCTTATAAATTGACAGTTTTTCAACTCTTATTCAATGTGAGTTTCTTTTCACCTTATCGCCAATTGCCTGACTAAGGTAGAGTTTTGATGTGTTCAAGAGGTTTTTATCCACAAATGTGAGAATTTTAGGTTGGGAAAAATATATGTACTCATGCAAGATATTGTTCACTATCCTAATAGACTTTTAGGTCTTTTCTATAAAAAGTGCCTTGCATAGTTAGGGTGAACTTCTTCTTTATAAGTTAAATATTTTTTTAAATCCCATTTGAGGTAAACGTCTTTTCAACTCATCAGTAGCAATAACACTAAGGCTATGTTTGGATTTAGATTTACTTACATAAAGTTAATTTTTCTCACAAAATAAATAAAGCATCCAAACATCTTTTTATTTCATTTCAAAATTTAAACTTAAATTTTAAAATTTTCCACTAATTTCTTCTCACATAATTTTTTTTAAACGCTTTTTATTCTCCCTCCAAAACACTTCTTCTTAGAGAAAATTCCCACCAAAATTTTTATACATTCCAAAACAAGTCACAATCCAAACATAGCCTAAGTTTCGCTCCATGATATTAATTTCTCCTACAAAATAGATCTCAAAATTAAGTCCAAGCTAAGTACTCTAATATTTAAGTTGGTATTTTTTTAAGACTTGTAAGGTTGTTAGTTGATATCACATAGTCCTATTTTTTAATAAACATGATACATTTATACTAAAGTTGAGGTCTGATATCGTCGAAATATGTCTTGTAAATTGAAAAAAAAATCCATATCTCATAGTATTATATAAGAGGGCAAATATTCTCAACATACTTACAAACTTTTAGGGGGTTAACCTATGAACTTCACCATATTGGGCTGATTTCCTATATATTCATTAGAAGTACCCCAAGTCTCGGTGTGACAATAGCATACCTAAGTTTAAGAGAGAAAAGTTCTTAACAGACAAGTAAATGAAGAGATGTGTGAGAGAATCAATAGCGATCATAATGAGGTGATTGCAAGTTCTGTGATAAGTGCTAGTTTCTAATGTAGATGAGTATCTTTGGGAACCTAGCAGTTCTATTAACTACTGATACATATAATATAAAATTTATTTCCATCACCCAATCATTGTCACAAAGCTTTTGCAACAAAAACAGACCAATTAAAAAAAAATTAGGCAAGCCCAAATGAAGCAAAAAGGAAAAATAGTAATGTGCAAACTAAAAAAAAAAAAAACCAGGAATTTTGTTGTTTTCATTTACAGTACAAATCCAATACTAAAACCATCTCATTCTAATTCTTTGTCGTCAGACTCATTAAGAGTAAGAAGTATCCTCTATTCTATCTCTAATGAACCCATTTGCTCTAACTCCCTAGCTTGTCCTTAGACCATATATAATTCTTCCCCAAAACTACCAAAAAAATATGAGAAATCATCAATCACCCTAGATTTATCCTAGGAAAAAAAACAAAGAGAACGGATAGATAGAAGAAGAAGAAGAAGAAGAAAACAATATCTGAGTTGAGAGACCAATCATAGGTTACTCTAGGGCCTTAAAATTTATAGCTTTAAATGCAGCCATTACAACTATAATCTAAAATATAAGAGAGCGTTTCGTTATACCCTTAGAATATAAAATTAAGGCTCTGGGCCAAAATATATATCATGTTGACCCCAACCTCCAAGTGGATACGGGATTGTTCAACATAGGATTAAAATTTCCCTTAAATGGTATGGTGTATAAGTTCTAAAGCATTACTACTTTGCACTATTTTAGCTAGCCCCTAACACCATTAAGAGAATTATAAAACTAGAACTACTTTGTAAGGAGGGCGAAGTAAAAGTCAAAATAGATTTATTTACATACTTTTATTGTGTAAAAAGCTCTGAAAATTCTATAGGATGATTTATCTACTATTTGAGATTTGGAAAAAGATGGAGAGAAATGAAAAGTCTTCTATTCATTATTAGAAAGGAAAATTATTTTTCGTTAAAATTATACTTTGTAGCTTAGAGATGAATTGGTATTATAAGGAAAAAGTAGACAGGTTCCTTAATAGAAAGTTTACAAGCCTAGATGGCCAATGCTACATAGAGTTACAAAGGAATAAAATTAAAAAATTTATTAAGTTCTAACTTCTTGAGTATGAATTAAGCCGCAACTAAAAGAGTGACGAAACTCATCACCAAATAAGTGAACACACCCAAAAAGAGGAAAAAACCTCAAGGTAGCAGACATAAGTCATGCATACATATGCATAATTTGATAGTCATTTAACCATCTATCTATTCTTTTGTGATTTTATAATAATGAATCTTGTCAATTAGATACAAAGAAAAAACTATGGTAGTTGAGGTTGCAGCTTAAAAGACAAAAAGGGGATAACTATCAATAAGCCCACAACCATAGTATCTTATGGTACATCAAAAACAACTAAAAATGAGCCCACAAGTGAGACTCTGACCCAAAAGAAGAAAATAAAAAATAATGGCCCACTAGGGGTAGGGAACTGAGATCATATCTAAAATGGGATGGTGACCAAAACTTTATGCTTCCATCCTCTAGGGATAGTATAAGTTGGATGGAAAGCTTCCTATTGCAAAACCTATAGCCAAAGAGTGCACCATCCTACTCGATGTGAGATATAAATAATAAAGCAAAGTTGATGAAGATCAAAGAACATAAATACCATAAGATTCAAGTCAATGCATGAACCAAAGGGCCTAAGAACGAGTTTAAAGATCCACTTGAAGGTGTTCACAAGCCAATGACAAGGGATAGAGTTCAAATACTTAAAGAGGCTCTTATTAGGTTTATTCATGAGGTCCAAGTGAAGAAATAGTCAAATATTAGTGAGTACAAATTTTATATAGTCCAATTATGAAGTGTATTTACTAATGGTTATTCTTTATAAGTCCAATTGTATGTTTATAGCCCAACTTATATTTTAATGCCTAACTATGGTAATTAATCTAGCATAGCCAAAATTGATTAAGAAGGTTGGCCAATGAGTTTTCTTTACTCTAGTTTGTTTTAGTTTCCTAGTTAAATTAATGGCTGAATCCTTATGGGCTTTTTTTGAAAGACTTCCAATTGTTTTAGGATTAAAATGCTTAATTTAATATTGTTTTTATGTTGGACTCTTGGTTGGATTTGTTTAGAACAGTTTATCCAACCAATTATAGTAATTTCTTTATCTATAAGGTAGGAAATGAATCTTATTAGTAAAAGGATGTATAAGCCTAACTTCACCCTATAAAAGGGCATGTTGGACAATTTCATAGAATTTTCATCAATAAATTTCCTTTGTAAGGTTACTCACAATTTCAAGTTCTTTTATAAACATTTGAGTGCATGAAAGTTGTCTTTATGTTATTCTTGCAAGTTAAGTTTTGTTCTTTAACTTATGCCATTTTTTTAACCCTATTAATACCAAAGTTTCAATCTACATAGTTAGATTGGGGTCAAGGTCTTTTTTTCACCTTAAAGAAAGTAGTTCAATTCCTTATTAATGTTGTTCTTGTGGCTATTTTTACATGTGTGGGTTCTTAGAATGAGTTCTCTAAGAGTTCACCTCAAAAGCTCTTATCATTAGGTATTGGAAACTTACATATTTGGTTTATCATTCTAAGCTTTAGCTATTCAAAAAACTCACATCCAAGATGCAAAATTTGATCACTAAGTTATAGGAAGCCATGGCTTACTGTAGAGAAGTAACTCAAGATTTAAACATAGCTTGAAAAAATGAGTATTTTGAGTTAGAAGTTACAAATTAACCCAAGATAGGGTTCAATTGGAAGAAGAGGTGGATAGGCTACAACTTCAAAAGTGAAGTTATGAAAACTACCTACACTTTGCTATGAAGAAGTTGTTCTTTATGAACAACTTCTCAACCTATGCTACAACTTTAAATAATGCAGCCATTGAGGTAAGGAGGCATCAAATAGCCATAGACATATAGAAAATGCATCTAGCACTACTTTTGGACAAAGTATTAGATGATGATCATGAGGTAAAGAAAAAGCTAACAAAACATAAAACTATAAAGGAAAAAGCTTTATTGTTTCATAATAGCATTTGAGTCTCGAAAAGCTACAAGAGTTGGACACGAATGTGGACAAAAAAGTTGATAGCTCCTACTGAGACTAAGGAGTAAGTAGCGCGCCTAATGCAAGAGCAACAACCACTAGAAGTACCTCCTCAAGGCAACAGGAAGCATGTCGAAACTAGTGTCTAGGCCTTCTTCCCTTCTTAAATAATACTATTTCAATAACCTCCCTTTCCTAGAATCCCATGCATGTAATTTTTAAGTAAAGGATAAAAAAATAACTAATATTATTTGTCTTCATTTTCAATTAACCTTATCTCCTTGATAACTTTTTGAACTCAAATGCTACACTACCATGTGAAATTAGAGAAATTAAAAGAAGAAATAGAGATGCTAAAAAAAATGAAACCAAATTTAGACTTCTAGTTTCAACTTTCGACCCAAAAGGCTTCGATATCTAACCTTGGCCAATAACAATAATACTTGAGATTAACCAAAGTTTTGTAGGTTAAAGTTAAAATGCATAAATAATAATTTTAGGTGTAAGAATCAAAACTAAGTCTTTGAAGATATTATTGATCTACATAATGGTATTATTGGTCTGTCCAATCCACTATTGGTGATGTCATATATGTGGAGGATGACCTCTGTCATCGTCTTCTTCCCCACCCCCCCTCTCTCCAAAAAAAAATACAATCGTGAATTCTTGTACTAATAAAACCCTAAACCCAACAAGACACTGATAATTATTTATTGCTTTGTGAAGGCTAATCACTTGCAAATAGGAGTGAAGACAGTGTTTCCTTTCGCCTGCAAGTTTTTTGAAATTTCTCTCAGCCTTAGGTTGTGCCGGTTAGCTGCTGTTCCCGAACCCAAATCCTCAATTTGTTAGAAATTATTGAAATAAAAAATCCGAAAAAAGAGGATTATTTAGAAATGTGGCTTTAGCAAAAGCAAAAGAAAAAGCTTTAATATTATACATTGTGGTGGTAGATTTACACCCGCACCCTTATCCTCACATCATGGAATTGTTGCTGGCTCGTGGGATTGGATTTTGGCAAAACATGGAAAGGTGGTGGAAAATTTAATGGGAACAAACAATGTGTTTGGCACAAAAATAAGAATGTTGGTGGTGGTTTTGATGGCTGCAGTGTTTAATTTCTAGATTCTGCACGAGCTGCTACCAGCTTTGTTTTGGGTGGTGAAATGATATGTTAGCAATAATTCTTTAAAGGTGTATTGGTGGTTGAGAAATAAGTAGTAATTAATTGTGTGTTTGTTTACTTTGATTACTACTTGGGGGAGGGGCAGTGCAAGGGTTGGCATGAATTTTTTTTTTCTTTCATTAGTATTTCTGTAATGCGGTGATGAGTTGTGGAGGTTAAAAAAAATGTGGTTAAGTTGGAGATGAGATGTAGATTTAAACGATCAGACATATCTAAGAGATTAATTGATGAAATATGAAAGGAAGGAATACTATATTGATTTGTAAAACCTTTGAATTTTTTTCGAAATTCCAGATGAGGAATCAAACAGAGGACCTAGGGTTTTTTGTTCATGTTCTGAATAATTTATTTACTACTTTATGAAGGAATATAATAATTTTATTCATTTTCTTAACTTTACAATGTCTTAGACAAATCAAAGTAAACACAAGACCCTAAAAAACAAACCTAAGTTGTAGCCGACTTGAAAGTAGGAAGAAGAGAAAAGGAAAGAAAAGGGAGAGAGAATAAGGAAAGAAAATAAGAAAAAGAAGAGAAAAAGGGAGAGAGAAGAAAAGACAAGAGGAAATAAAAGGGAGAGAGAAGAAGGAAAGATGAAATTACACTTCTACCCATAGTAAAAAGGTGTGCGGCGTGTGTGCCCTTCTTTCCTTATTCTTTCTGAAAATTTAACAGATGTTAGACAGAGTGACTGACTTTAGAACACTTTCAAGAGTTCAGTAATCTTTTTTGAGAAAAAAAAAAGTATAATAACTAAAGTTGAGATTAAGTAAAAGTATAGTGACTAAAAAATATATTTACTCTACATTTAATAATACGTTAAAATTTTTGTAATTAATAATTATAAAAAAGTTGTTCTCAACCCAAAGTGAATTTTTTTTTTTTTTTGGATGGAGAGAGTATTTCTTTTCAATACTATGCAAAAAAATTCTAAATCTTAAAACTAAAGTTAATATGGGAGTAGTTAAACGGTAAGGTGGGAGGCATTAAAATAAGTAAGTTTCAAATTCAAAACCCTCCAGTTGCCAAAAAAAGAAGAAGAAAAACACAACTCAAAGTCTTTTGTTTAACAAAAGAGAAGGTGTTCTTCCATGTAATATTAGTTGTTAGATTTAATCATAAAACTCTGATAATTGCAATGCCTAATTCTTAAAAGAACTTGAAAGATGAATAAACAAAAGAAACTAAAATACAAAAGATTTTTAGAGATCCATTGATAAAGACAAAAACATAATTTTTCAACAACACAATAATTTATCAAGTTAATTTTGTGACCTTGAATCTTAGTGGATATTAAAGAGAAAGAAGAAGAGTGCTGCCATTAGTTAGGTTAATTTCATCCACTTCTTTCGAGATTTGATAAAATTACAAAATGAATGTTATTGTTTGAAAAAGCTACAAATATCTCTCTTGACTGGTCAAACTTATAACATCTAACCCCTCAAAATTTGATAAAACTACAAAACAAATCCTACTAGTCAAAAAAGTTATATGTATAAACAAATTTATCCCTTAATCTCTTTTCATAATTATTTTATATAAATCTACACTTCCGACTTTTATTGTAAAAATAAAAAATATGCAAAATATTCTGTAGATATAATTAAGTAAATGAGTAATGATACTTTTAGTGACTGTTCATAATGAGAAGTTATAGTGACTGGTCTAATACGTTAAAAAAAATTCTCTTATTATTTTGCACTTTTTAAAAAATATGATAAATGATTTTATCTTTTTATAATTACACATCAGTCACTATTGCTGCTTTTCACTATGAAAAGTTACTAAAAATATCATTATTCTTAAGTAAATAGATGTATTTTTTGTGTATTTAAATTTGAGTTTGAGGGTTAAAACAAATTGATAAACAAAAAAAATAGTAATAAAAATTTTGATTTAAGAGAAAAAAAAAGTGTAAATTTTCAATTAAATTTTGAAACTGTAATATCGTGTAATATGTATGATTAGATTTTTTTTTTTTGCTTTTAATGTTATTTTTTTTACTTATAATTTTGTTTCATTAAATTGATGGGTATTTTAGTTTTTCCTTACTTCTTAATGATTGATTTTCAGTTAAAAGGATATTTGTAGTTTTTCCAAATAGTACAATTTATTTTATAATTTTACTAAATATGGAGAGAAATGGATGAATTTAACTCTTCATTACCTCACTAAAACTCAATGTTCACGGTTCTTCAAGGAAAAACCTTCTTTGTCATCAATTCTTCAATTAGACATGTTTTTCATTGTTTTCTTGGTCTTGACACCAATTTTGATGGAAGCACAAAATATTCTAGATGGCGTATGACTCTAACTTATTCTAAACATAGGGATTTTTTCATTTTTAAAATGCTTAAATCATTTACATTAGTTTCCATTTAAGAGAGAAGAAAAGGAAAAAAAAATTAACACTCTTACTCTATATTTTTTTTTTCTAAGAAAGAGTAGTGTATTAACTTGATGAAAGTTAATGGATACAAAGCAAGTCCTCTAAAAAGACCATTTTTAGCACTATGTTAGGCTAAGACGAATTAACCTCACGTCACTACAACTCTAACATAATCCCACAAAACAACAATACAAAGAGGCAAAGCCGCCTATCAATGCAGTATCCCACCAATGCTATACAAAGTGAAAAAATAGTAACGGAGCACCAGAATTACCACCAAACCTCAGGGATTTTGGCAGCATCTCCTCTGTACACGGAACACCCCCTGGTTCTGAAACAGTAGAAACCAGCCTAATCCAGATTCTAAACCAACAACAGTAACCCAATCTAGATATAGCAACAAACATAGCTATCAACAAAACCAATAAACAAGACTATCCACAAAAGGCAATATAAACAACAAACTAAAATAGGCATTGGGATGGTAGACAAAAAATTCATTGGAAAGCTTGGTTGAATATGCTGAAATTGAAGATGGATTAAGGGATGGGGTTTCAAGATGTCTGGCAATTCAATGATGCGTTGTTGCCAAGCAACTTTGGCGAGTGCTTACTAAACCTGAGCTGCTGATGAGTAGGTTGATGAAAGTGAAGTATTTTCCGAATGATGTGTTGTGGCAGGCAAAATGTAAAGGATCTGCTTCTTGATTGTGGAAGAGATGGATGGCGGCTAGGTAGGTGCTTAATGTTGGAGTAAGATTTAGAGTGGGGGATGGCAGATGAATTCGGGTGTGGGAGTCTCTGTGGATTCTAGGCAGGCAAGATTTTACTGTGCATGGTTGTCGCCAAACTCAACCTCTTGTCACTTAGGTTAGTGATCTTCTAACTAAGGATGGGCGGGATTCCTCCATTATTTTGCTGCAAGATGCAGACATAATTTTGCAGTTACCTTTGGAACTTGCTGGTAGCCAAGATAAACTTTTTTGGCAATTTAGTAAGGATGAGAGTACACTATTAAGTCGGCTTACAGACAACTGCAAACTTCAAAACATCGCATGGATTAGGGGGCTGAGAGCAGCTCCTCTCGAAGCCTAAGGCATAATATGTGGAAGGTAACCTGGAAGTTGAATATTAAACCTAAGTTGAAGCACTTTATGTGGCAATGCTGTAGTAATATCAAGCCTATCAATCATTTGTTGCTATAGTGTAGGATGACTGTGGATTCCATGTGTCCTATGTGTGGTGAAGAGGTTGAAACTTTGGAACATGCTTGTTTTCTGTGCTCGCATGTGAAGCGGATATGGAGTTTAGCCCCGGTTAACTGGAATCATAACGCTTAGTTTAGTGTGACATTTTGGGAGTGGTGGCAAGATATTTATGTTTATCAAAAGGAGGTTTTAGGAGATAAGAGGGTTCAACTTTTGTGTACATTCTTTAGCACATATGGAAAAGCAGGAACTTGTGGGTAAAAGAACCTTGTCGGTAGATGCTGTTGACCGTTGGAGCTAAAAAGATTGAGGACATGGCCATGTTAATAAGTTGACCAGAACTGCTGCTATATCGGTTGAGGAAAGCTTGCAGTTGTTGAGCTTGTTGCTGGTCTACTTCGCAAAACAACAATGAATCATCCACAAAGAACAAATGCATAATAACAGGTTGCCACTTGCTCATATTCCCTTATAGCCCCCCGTCACACTAGCTTGTTTAATTAAGTGCAATAGAGCCTCTGAAATGATAACAAGCAAATAAGGAGAAATAGGGTCGCCTTGTCTAATCCCTCGTGAAGGTTGAACAAAACCACATTGCTCACCATTTATATTAACCGACATAGTAACCATACTAATACATTGCCTAATCCAAGCTATGAAGCCCCTATCAAACCCCATTTTCCTCATTACCCTCTCCAAAAAATTCCACTCAACACAGTCATACACCTTCGCCATATCAATTTTCATAGCCATGAACCTTTTCTTACCCCGCTTCCTTGAATTCATTGTATGAAGACACTCATGTGCTATAATGACATTATTAAGGATTTGTCTACCTAGAATAAACGCTAACTGCTCTGGACTAATACACATAGATAGACACACTTTGAGACGTTCAGCCAATATTTTAAAAACAATTTTATAGACCACATTACATAAATTAATGGGTCTATACTGAGAGATAGAGATTGGAACTTGCACCTTAGGCATCAATGTAAGCAATTTATGGTTAAGCTTCCGAAACATGCGCTTATATAGAAAGAAATCCTTCACCGCATTACAAATATCAATTCTAACCATATGCCAATATGTCTGGAAAAATAAAGGTGTCATACCATCAGTACCAGGAGCTGAATTTGGATTCATTTGGAAAAGAGCATGTTGAATCTCCTCATCTTCAACTGACCTCATCAAATTAGAATTCATCTCCCTAGAGATGGACCTAGGCATTCTTTCTAACAAAGATGGGCATTGCACTCGGTGACTAGACCCATAGAGCGTTTCATAATACCCTAGAAACTCCCCTTCCACTGCCTCCTTAGTCAAACAAGCCTCACCCGTGGCTGAGGTTAATCTGTCAATACTATTCATCTTCCGCCTTTGAGTAGTGACTGCATGAAAGAAACTCGAATTCTTATCCCCCTCCCTTAGCCATTGGTTTCTTGATTTCTATTTCCAATATGCTTCTTCCTCCCTACAAGCTTGATGCAATTGATTCCGTCTGAAGGGCTGGTGCAGGCTGCTACCTTTTCTTCTGAAATTTTTGTCCAACAGCTTGGATACTGGCTGAATTTCAAAATCAACAAGAACCAAATGCTGCAACTCAGGAACAGGAAGCACAGAAAGGACGTTCTCCAAGAGCTTGCTTCCAGAATTCAGTAAAGAACAGGACAACGGAAGTGCTGCAGGGGCAAAATTCCATTTCATCGTCTCATGCGGCAGAAGAAATGGAGGACATTTGCCTGAAACAACTCCCTTGCCCGTAGCTACACCAAAAGGAGGAACTAAAGCTCTGAACGCCAAACTCTCCCCCTCAGCCGGCTCCAGTCACGAATCACCACTCACCACTTCCTCAGCCGGCTTCAGACCCACCTCTTCCTTAGCAGCACTCCCTGAACGTTCCATAACCTCAAAATCAGTCCCACATGAAACAATTTTTAGAGGCAAATGACCCTCCTCGTCCACAACAAGAACCTCTAACTAGAAGTTTCGTAATCCTCCCTGCTCTGTTTTGTCCATGGCCGGTACCTGCAACATCTCAAATGGACCAGCACCTCCAATTCTCGCCCGAATCCATGTCCCATACTGTCCCTCAGCAAGACAATCGCATTTCAGATCCTCACCTCTCTTCCCACACTGCAATACCCCATGTCCCACTCGGCCACAATAGACACAAAAAGATCCCAAAATTCATACTTAAACCATACCCAACAAGATGAATCTAGAAACCATACTTGTCTTCCACGCCTAAGAGGTTGCGTCAAATCTATAGTGACCAAAGCTTTCATGTATCGCCCCCAAGGACTATCACCTTCTGGAATGAATACATCGTGCACCACTGGAAAAATACTACCAATCCGTCGTCATGTTTCTCTAGAAATCCATTGGGTTGGCAAATTCCAAAACTGCACCCAAACATCAACACAATCAAACTCTTTATCCTCATGTTTCACACTCTCAGCCCATTCCCTTAACACTAAATACTGATTCTCAACCTTCCATCCTCGGCCAACTTGAACTTTCATCCTATTGGCCACTTAATGGAACACAAATTGATAATAATTCACCCCTAGTTCCCGTACAAGAAAAGACTGAGTAACTGGCCAAATAGCTAGTAGAGTATGTTTTAACCTCAAAAAATTGGCTCTTTTATTACCAAATATCTTCCCAAGTAGACTGCGGTCACACCCTTGCTTGCTTGTCTGAATATCCTCCACCCTCAGCTCCAGCTTGTTTGCTTCCACAAAATCTAACTGGAGCTGTTGTAGTAACCCAACTGCCTCAGCCTCCCAACTCACCGCATCCTTCTTCTCCATCCCCACCACCAACCACCAACGTATCTCAGTCCAAAAAACCAACTGATAGAAACACACGACTCTCGCCTAACAAAGAAAACTTAACACTGAGAAAAGAGCTACAGTGACACACGCACACTTTAATCGCACCAACTTCGCCCATAGAGATATTTGTTGTTATCTCTAAGACCAAAACCGACTTTAGCCCACACTCTTACTCTATTAAACTACTCTATATCACTTTAGTTTGCTAATGAAAAACTCCGTCTGTTTAGGAAAAAACAAATCTATTTTAGATTGGATACATTTTTTTAATTATTAAATATAACATATTTAATGCACCACTAAATGTATAATTTTATAATTTTATTTTATTTTTTAACTGTAGGTATATATAAGAAATTTGATTAAAAAATAAACTCTATTTTCAAGACAAATAAAATTTTAAAAGTAAACTCTTTTCTTAAACAGGAAGGAATACTAAAAATATTTCCTAAGAAAAAATATCCACAAAATAAACACCCGATTTTTTTTGCCAGATCGTTACAATATTTTACCAGAAGTGTTAAATTCTTAACACGAAATAACTGGTCAATTCAAAAAGTACTTTGTTTTATAGATATGACCCTCTTTTGGTTATAAGAACAAGCAGGACGGAAAAAATAATCACATCAAAACAAAGCTTCTCCAATTTTGTAGAAGAGAACAACAGTAAAAAAGGGAGGAGCAGATACATTATGAAGCAAAATGATCTGATTTGCACGTTCTCCCTAGAAAACATAGCTTTATCATCCTCATGGTAATTCTAAGCTAACCTCCCCTAGTTGCATCACCCTGCAAATCTCATCAGGTTCATAACCACTGCTGGAAAAGTTGCCTATCAGTACCTCAAATGTAGCATTTTACCAGTGATGTATAAAGATTGACATTGCAGATACAATAATCCTTTTGATCAACAAAGAGGAGAAAACCACTGAATAAGACGGACTATTGACAAGAAGGAAGTTATAATAAAAATGAAAAAAAAAAAAAAAAGTGATGCTGCTTCGCCAAGTTTAGTGCTTCCATCCCTTCAAGTGACCATCAACCATGTATGGCTCAAGGAATCCTATGAACTGCAATTTCAATTAAGATTTCATCATTGCTTATCAAAGTTTCATTAGCAATTTTAAAGCATAGCCAGCAGAAGATATAACGTAATCCTGTTTCATATATCATGACAATATGGCATAGTTTGAAAACCAACCAGAATAAGAAACACAATCCTGTGTCATGTAGTATGAAAGTTTGGAATAGTTCTTAAAAAGCAAACAGAATCTATAACTTGATACTAGGTTTAAGAATGAATTTATTAGTGTGCACGTCAATCAATAGTTGATCATAATAAAGATCCACTAAATTTGATGCACAGTACAGACATGATATTTTCATTGGGACTAGTCTGCAGTACTGCTATAGTATAAAAATCAACAAAGAAACATAAATCAAATAAATATGGTTTCCAACAGTCAAATTCCTTGTAATTAGCTTCAATACTGGGGTAGGATCTCTATTCTTCAGGACTTGCAAGAATATGGGGCATCCATGGCCTGATATTCTCTTTTTCCCTATCTTTTCTTCCTTATAGAAAGGAATATCCCAGTCTGATGGCATTATCTTCCATCAGGGTCTGATGGACAAAGATGGGCCTTTAATGCAAACAATCCAGTATGGGATCGATCCTAACAAAGGTTCCAGGCCAACAAGTTTCCTTGCTTACCCCCTCGCCAGATCATCTTTTAAATACTCTTTCTGGCTATTCAGTTAATCAACAAACAAACATAAATTAACGACACACCCCAAAAACTAAACAAACTTTATGGTTACCTTGTGTCCATCTCCAGACCACCGTGCACCATAGCCATCAGCTACCCTTATTTCAAAAACAACACCATTTGGTGGAACAGTATGCATATTCAACCAGCAGCAATTAGCAATTAAGTGGCTGATAACATCCATTGCAAGCCTATTTTTATAGGAATCTGGAAAGTGAGCATGAAGAATTTAGGGACTAAGTATGCCGAAGAAAAAAAGATGTTTAGGTTTTGAAATGCATCAATCTTCTTAGACCCCACAACATCATGTCCTGCAGTTTGATATTCCATGCAAACCAATAAATGTGTGTTCCAGTAGTGTGCACAGCCTTGCGTTCAGACAGATGATTACAAATAATTCGGGGAGTTTTTGGAAGCTGGCAATTGCAGTAGAGTGTTAATGTACTCAGTGGAGTTGAACAACAAATGTTAGTGGGAAGAAAATTGAGAATAGAACAAGTATACAGGAATCAAAAAGGGGCACATAAAGGGTGCCAATACACCTACTATTACCTTGTGCTAAATAACCAGGAGGATGAGGCTTTTCCTCTTTCTTCAGATATCACTTGAAGAGATGAGGAGAATTAAAAATGAGACACTTAATGGTTAACGTTATTGAGATAATGTTATCTTAACTTCAATGTTTGTTTGGGCACAACCTGCAAAAGTTAGAATAATGATACTCCTAGTGTATTTAAATAGTATAATGCCTAAGTGAATGATGTGACAAAGTTTAAAAAACATTATCATCACTGTCTTGTTCATTAGGAGTGTGATTAATAATGTCATTTTGTTTTTGCCGCATCAGTCACTGACACATTTCACAATATGAATTCAGTGATAGTATCATCAACGTAAAAGTTATGTGCTCCTTTTCACAATTATTCAAGAAAAAAGAACTAAAAATTTGACGCTTTCTTGAAGAATACATATGCTTCTTTTCACTGTTACTCCAGGAAATGGAATAGAACTTTGACAATCATTCCCCCAAGGACCATACGTTTCATTCCGAGAAAATCACTACTAAGAGCAGTTAAGAGATGCAACAAGTGCTCCTATCATTATTAATAACTACCATAATTAATAAAAGACAAATGTCATAGACCACATAATTTCTTAGCATTTTGAGTGAGTTAATTATTCTAATGCTTTCTATGCCCATTTCACTTCAGAAGCAAGGATGGAAGCAATGCACAGTCTTGCCTCTTGCTTTTTCGAGCTATTCTGTAAGATTTTTTTTTCCCTTTTATTTTATGCTCTTAACTGCTTTTCTTTCTTATCCTCCAGATCTGTTTATGAATCTTATTTTCCTTTCCTGTAGTGTTTTTCACTTCTACATCGGAAGACATTAACCAAAGGAATGACACCAACAGCTGAAGCACAACTTGCATTCCAAACACTAATAACCCAAGGCAATCCTTATTTTCCTCCCCGGTTGTGTTTTCACATTTACATATGTAAACATTAAACAAAGGAATGATGCCAACAGCTAAAGCAAAAAACTCGCCTTCCAAACACCACTAACCCAAGGCAATTGCCCACCTGGCACCATTCTCCCATGTCTTGCATCTCTGTTTAAAGTATAAATTGCTCAGAAGTTGAGACTCTATTATCCCGTAGTTAAAGAGATGAGCCATGGCAACTCCATGGTGGCGGATGACACCAAGAAGTTTTTTTTTCTAGACAGGGTACAGTGAGAAGGTATGAAGTTGCAGCAAAAGTAACAGAGCTGTAGGCAGTAGAACTAGCAATAACATATGTGAAATGTAGTATCAATTAAGAAGAGCCATAATAACAATTAACTAACCACTTCCCCAAAAGTTACCCCAGTGCTTGTCAATGCTCCTGTTCACATGTTTTGCCAAAGCCCTAGCTCCATCAGTCAGAATAGAACCTCTAACCTTAAGCAATAAATCAAATTCAAAAGCAATTACAAACTAATAAAAAGTTCTACTTTAGAAAATATATGAAGAAAATACAAAGAATTATGGTTGAATGATACTTGCAGGCAACAAAAGTCATAACAAAACTCAGCAGAACAGAATACAAGATAAAATGCATCAAAGTAAAAGTCATTTAGCAAATGAATAGCATCTGATGCAGTACAAGTGTGGGGTTTCAAACTGCACTGATCTTAGAAACTTTTCTTCAAGGCTTGGAAACACAAAAAAACTAAAACAACCACAGAATCAAAGTCTAAATCAAAAAGCATTGCAGAAATGTTGATGAACAAGACAAACAGTTTGATAAATCTAGTAATCACTTCCAGAAAACCTTTGGCATCACAGATATGGACATTTAGGAATCACATTTAAGGATAAGTTGTATCACAACAACCCACAAAGAAGAGAATATAATGTCGCAGGAATATTTATACACTTTCCTACAATCCCTATGAAGAGAAGTACAGTATTTATAGATTCTATATCCCTTTCCGACTAGGATTCACCTATGAATTTTCATTGATGCATCTAATACCCATAAATATTCCTAATTAGGCTATCAAGGACAGAAACTAAGGAAAGAAACACGAATCCAAAAACTTCCTGCAAATTAGTAAATATACTGAAATACCACTACTTTCTATACCTTCAAAAAAACACCATAAACATATAAAACTAAGACGTTTGTCTTCTGATAAGCATGACCTAATGCTTCAGTAACAATTATGGAAATCCTTTAAATTAGATTTCCTTGAGTTTTTTGTTGTCTGCATCAGCATCACTAAGAGAAAAACAATAGAGTGAAAACAAATTGAATAATAAATCAAATCTAGTTTGTGCTTTTCTTTGTTGATATAGAATTTCAGCCAGATAAGTTTAGTTAGAGAGCAGGCAGAACTTGACACTTCACGATTTTCTACTCTTTTTATTCAATTTTCTTACATTAACAGTTCCAAAATTCACAATTGTGGAACTTGATATGCAGTTAAGTACACGCAATGATGGCAGCAGATTACTGAACATACAAGGAAGAGAGAATATTCAAAGGTCATTGTGGTACATGTGGATTATATGGAGTTAAAAATGACGAAACTAAAGCTGATGCTGGTGGAGGAAGTCCCTCCCGATTGGTCCCTGCTGTGTGTACCATTTTCAACATCCTCTGGATACCACCATAGCTCAATCCCTGAATAAAATGCAATTGTTAATCAGGCACATGTTAACCATCTCCTACAGTCTATCCAAGGGAATTATTGAGCCATATAGTGTATGCATCTCAAACAACAAAAATATAGAACTACCGAAATTTTAGGCTGACAAACTAGGAACACTGGTTTGCACTTTTACCCAATGTGGGGTATCAGCAAAAATTAACTCCATGAGGGTTCTTGGTTATAAACAACTAGAGAATACTCAGCATACTAATTCCTATTTAGTTGAGATGAACTACAAACTTATCAAGGAAACCTACATCAAAGTAAGTTAGATATATTCATAAATGGGTATGTCATATATTCAAATTTATGCAAAAATTATCAAGTAAATATCCATGCACAGATTGTGGAAAATGACTGTAAAGCTTAAATCTAGAATTCCAGATTGACCACATTTCAGTAACCCAATTTTAAGAATCCTTCTCCAGAACAACATATCAAGGCAATTATTTCCAAATTTTAATTGAAATATTAAATTCCTTAAAATTTGAATTCGATGTCAAAATTCCATAAAGTGAAGTTTGTAGATTTTGCATTTCCATGGCTTGAAATATCCTATTAAAACTTCTTACTCATCGTGAAAGAGAGGTGATACAGATGATGACACAATAGAAGATTACGTATGCAGAAAAACAAAGATCAACATTCAAAATGCAATCAAAGGAGGAAAAATGAAATAATTCCAATCAAGTTTTGTAAAGATTTAGTAGCATGTCAACCCAGGAGCTACCTTATGTCAAAGTTATATTAGAGAGGAAATACCATCCTCACTCATTCTCTTTTGACTGAAGTCTTATCACTGAATGCATCATCAAACAATATCTTGCCCCACAAAATTAAAAACTTAAAAAAAAATTAAATTTTTTTATAAAAAATATATATATAATCATTGATGTTTAAAAAAAAACATAATATATTTATATTCGGACTCATCCAACAAAAACTTAGGTCAGAATGCAATTCAGTAAAAGTAGAGAGAAGGTTCAAATGTTCATTTCCCCCAATACTTGGAGGAATATATTACAATTTTCAGTCAAAATGATTGTTCCATCGTTTTCAGGAATGAAATAAAATAAAAATGCATATCTTAAATGTTGTAACAGGAGAAAAAGAAACACAGGAATATAATTGAAAGATTTAAAACAAAACTTATGATAAGGAAGGAGAAAACACAATCACTTAAATCTGTTGCACACTAACCAATAATATGGTGGCCATGCAATCATAAAGCTGAGGAGTTGGCTTCGTAACACAAATGGCAAGGACACCACTTGAATATTCTTTCTCTTCTGAGTAGAAATTTCGATAGACTTGCACTCCTGAAAATGTCACAGGTCTGTGCTGTAAGAAATCTACTGACCATAATTTTAAATCATCACTTATTACGTCTGATATCAATCTATAAAAACACACATTTTAGCGCAAAGTAACAATCTCGAAAGCACATGCTTTTAAACAGAATTAGGCAAGCCAAAGACTCTTCTACCAAAATCAAACAAAAATGCATGTACACAACGAACTGAGAATGTTACGAGGGAAATTGGAAAATAGAAATGAAGGATCTTTTCACCTAAACCTTTCCCTCCAACCCCGCCCCCCAACTCAAAAATCGAAAAAGCAAAAAGACAACAAGAAGAGAAAGAGCCATGGCTCTCTTAACCTCTCAAGTGAACAAAACCAGAGCTGGAAATGAACTCTAAGCAACAAAAAGCTGCTTTTCTGAGTATTAATATTCCAAATTTCTCCAGGCCTTAGAAGGAAAAATGTAGAGAATAAGTCCTTCATGGAACAATAATTTCCCCAGAGATAATAAGCTAAACCATCCGCTGCTTGTGAAGGTCCAGTTGATTCTGTATTTACTCCAGATATTGTCCAGTTTCTTCTAGTTCTTCTGAGATAGCAAGACAGTGCTACAACAAGAAGTCAGCAACAAATATGTCTTTATCTCACTATATGGGGTCGGCTAAATGGATCGTTTTTCACCATTGCTTTCTATTATAAGACATGTTTTCGTTTAAATTTTGATAATTCAAGTCTTTTTGCATAGTTGCTTTCCAAGTCTTTTTTAAGTCTTCCCCTTCTTCTTTTTAGTTTGAGTTGATAGCAAGATAGTGCTACCCATTATTTAAATTTTGCACTTCACTTTGGGGTTAGACTCTTGAACCCCCTTTCTCTCTTCAATATTTGATTCACAATGTTTTACTACTAATGTCCGAATCCAAATCCATGTATCATCTTTTTCTGTTGAAGGAGCTGATACAAAAACTCTAGCACGTTTTTCAACATCCAATTTTCAGTACCAGATAGCTCTACAAAGATCCAGATTCCACCTCCAACACCCATACCTTGAACGAACCCTTTCTGCCTGTCATATGTCTTTTTGCTGCAATTCTATAAAATGGATACTCCTATCTTCTTATTGTCAGGTCCCACCAAGGATGATGCAAAAACTCCACCTATCTACCACTCCATGTCATTCTACATGATGCAAAGTTTCATCAAACCTTCATAACCCCTTAAAACATGCCAGTATCATTCATCATTTATACATCTGTTCAAAAGTTTACTATATATAATTCGTTTCAGTTGTTCTCTAAAAGGCATATTATCCATGCTCCAGATCCACATTAAACAATACAATTTCCCTTATTCCATGAAATATATGTCTCCTCTACTTGAGCACTTTCTGACAAAAAGTCTTTGTATTTGTTATATCCTGTTTGCCTTGAAAACTGGCAATGCAAATTTAGTAAGACAATATGTTCTAAGTCAGATATTGTACGTGATGAGCATAAGTCATGCAAGTCTGACAAGTAATGCCTTTTTCAACTTCATTAGTTTTTATTTCAAGTTACCTGATAAGAGGGATATATCTTTCTTTGTCTTTGAAGTGGGTCCTACAGACCCTCAAGTGATGAATCTCATTTGAATTACGAAATACTTCATAATGAAGTAATTTAAATAGTAACCTAATATACAGATCCTCTATGAAAGGGAAGGTTTCATAGAAGGCAGTCAACATAAAAGGAACTTTTCGCAGAAATATTTCTTGGACTCAGCTTTGGTATGAAACCAGCTCTTAAGGAGTGATTCCTTATTTGCTAGGCGTGATTCCCAGTAAACCTAAGTGTCATTCCAAGGATTTCTTCTTGTTCTTACTCTATTTCATACTTTCATGTCTAAATACCAGACCTATTCTTGCACTTACTAGAATCAGATTTTAGCTGCTGAAACCCAGGAGAACGGCTGCATCATAACAGTAGCAAACAGCTAATATATCCTACTTGCTTAGCTGCTGAAACCCAGAAGAACTGCTGAATCATATCACTAGCAAATAGCTAATATATCCTACTCACTAAGCAATGACTGTTATTTTCCTTGCTGACTCAACCATCCTCAGCTCTAGTTTCTATCATGCGTAGATTGCTGAAAATCATTACAGAGAAAGAAATCTTTATAGCGTGTGCACGAATGATAGTTCTCATTAAAAGCTAATTCCACTGCTACCATAAGAACTTTATCCTATATTTTCTCTTCAATACTAGAAACTAAATCTGAAAGTCATACCTTGTTCTATGGTTTTTATTCCAGGAAGAACTCTTTGGAGACCTTCTGCCTGCAACATCTCATGGAATGAAGCATACCGATTGCATTCCTGAAATTTAGTTGAGTAAATTCTCAAATACCAACAGAAGTTAAAGATGAACTGGATGTAACATGTTATAACCTGAACTTGTAGGAGCAAACATTTATTGAAGAGAATGAAAGTTCCTGGTACAATTCTGGCACCCAAAAGAACAAAATATCAGAGATAAAGAGACAGGAAAGGAAAATAATACATTAAACTGATATAAATGGTTCCAAAGATTGGCAGCAAAGATTTTACTTTACAAAAGAGAAATTGCTGAATTCAAGACAGTCTGACATCCAGGCTTAATAACACAAACAGATGTAATTCTTTTGTATCACCAAAAGCATAGTTTGGCCATGAGGGCAATGTAATATATAATTCCAGGTATAAACTCATATTACACGCACAAGAGATAGTACAAACATAGTCTCACCAAATCATAATGTCAAATCAAGCAGCTTCCATTTCAAGTTGATTCCGAAGATACAAAAAGAAATGCTCAATGTCTTGCAACAACAATAACAACTAAGCCTTTATCCCACTATGCGAGGTCAGCTATATGGATCATATCTTGCCATTGCTTTCTATTAAAGCACATATTTTTTATTCAGTTTAGGCAATCCATGTCATTTTTAATAGTTTCTTTCCAAGTCTTTTTAGGTCTTCCCCTTCCCTTTTTAGTTTGAGTTAATAATTCTCTAGTCTCTAAATGCCATACTGGTGTATCTAAAGATATCCTATGCACATGTCCAAACCACCTTAAATGTGTTTCCCTCATTTTCTCACCTATTAGGGCTACTCCTACTTTCTTTCTAATATATTCATTACTTATTCTATCTAGTCTAGTATGTCCACACATCCATCTTAACATTCTCATTTCTGCTATCTCATTTTCTGTTCATGTTCATAGTTAGTGCCCTAGATGATCCATAAATGGTCAATGTCTTAGCAACCAGAAAAACACAGGAAACAGCACAACAGCTAATACAGCAGCCAAGTTTCATCAATGTATTGATGATTCTTATAGCAACTTTATAATTCTGCTCATTCACCTATGCAAAAGTTTTTTAAGACATCTACCAGACTATCCATTTGAACCATATCTTCAATGAAGAAGATGTCTCAAAGCTTGAAAGTTAAACCTTGAGTTCTGTTTTGTTCATCCAAAAGATGCCAAGCCACTATCAAATAAAAGACCACATAGACTGCAAGGTTTATGGGTTTTAGGAATAGAATTATGACTTTTCATTGTGGATATCAATAGTAGCTAAAGCAAATTTTAGGTAGGTAGATTCAAATGTCAAGTCAAGAATACAAGCAACTAGTTAATATGGTATTCCATCAGACCAAGAATACAAACAATTAGTTAATATGGTATTCCATAAGAAAACATTTTCAAAGAAGATGGACATCAGAAAAGTGCACACTACATCCAAACATGTATCAAAACTATTCTTTACCTGTTATAGTTCCCAGTTGCACACCTTCCTTCAACTATCTTGTATCCATCTACAAATTATGATAAAAAAAAGTTCCCATTACACTCATAAGTAAAAGACCAATGATAAAGATAATTCAGATTTATTTACAAAAGAGAAGCATTTCTGTTGCCAAATTCGGTACCCTTTAGCTGGGAAAAGAAGGGCTCCTGAGCATGGAGTTCAAAGTCTATCGTAGTTAATATCTACAAGAGAAAATGCCATTACATCAGTAAGAGCAACAGATGGTTTCATCACTCATTCTCATATAAAGAAAAGACTAAATCATGCTTCTAACTTACATTTAGCAACTTAGAACCCTTTTCAATGATTAACTTAGTCCAATCATCTTCTTTCAGCTCCATGGTACAGCCTTCATGAGTAAATTCCAGCTTGTCCAACATCGGAAACAATGTTCCAGAAGATATAGACTGATACAAAGAGGCCGCAAGGTGCTTATATAAAGGATATGTCGGAATCCCTTTAGGAAGTTCTGCGGAACACAATAATGACAATGGAAGCAATATGTAAAAAATGGAAAAAAGATATTTTCTCGAAAATAAAAATCAATCAACTATTACACTACAAAATATAAATCTGGTGAAGTAAATTAGATATGAAGGTAACATTCTTTTTGGTGTATTTCCTCAATTCTCTTCTACTTCTCTAAAAACAAAGATTGATGTGCGTAAAGAAACATGAAAATTCCACTATTTTTTTTATCATTAAATGGTACAACCGCTACTCGAAATGACTCAAAAGCAGGAATACAAGGAAAAGGAGAAAAAAAATGTTTATAGACGCATGCAAAATGGCCAGCATTCTGCCTGTTCTACTGTCTCAGGGCAACTTGATCAACAATAACTAAGCACTTTCTGAGGATTTCTTCACAATAAAAATGACATCCCTAGAAAGCAGCAAATCTAAGGAAAACAAATCCCATACAAAACAATCAAGCAATGTGAAACTTTTTGAGTAAATGATTTAGATGAAGATGTCACTGAAAGCACTGTGGAAACATTTCTACAACATCATACATCTGATACAACCCGTTATAACCATGTTATAAAATCTCTGGACACGCGGAATAAATTGCACTAACAATCACATGATGCCACCTAAATCAACCACTGGCAAAAGACCACTCAATTGGCGCATAAGGCATTCTGGTCAGGTGGCATTGCGGCCTAATGGTGTCAACTAGGCAATGAGCCGACATGGACAACACGGCCCCAGAAAATAATAGTTCAGAAGACCGCCTATTACGCTTCTAAATAGCATGCCTCAAGTCACATTTTAAGTATCCGAGTCTTTCCCCGGGAAGTTACTCTCACTGCAGGAGCAAACTATTGGAAACTCCCCACCTTACTGATTATCTACCTCGGCAGCATCCGAAGTGGGATCCACCAACTTCAACCACAACTACCCGACTTAAAAAGTTCGCAAAGATTTGAACAACCACATTGACGACATTATAGAAACAAAAGAATGACAGGATGAAAATTAACTCGAAGAGGCCACTAAGTAAGCACAACTCTTACAGCATGATGAACAACATACCAGAGGAAGAAGGGAAGGGATTGCAAGGGTCATCTTGCAGAAGTTGAGAACAGTAATCCTTAGAGAGACCCGATTCGAGCTCTCCGTTTATAGAGGCAGTGAGTGTAAACCTCAGCAATTCTTCTATGCAGTCCTTCAGTTTGATTGGGCCGACTCCCGGAGAAGGTGGTGATACCGCCGTGGAAATTTCTTGCTCTTCCATTTGCTGGTGGTTCTGTTTGGTCAACGGCGATTGAAGATTACAGAAAATTATTAGTATTAACCATTAAAGACTAAATTCGGGCATAATTATGTCGTATCCCATCATAAAGTCTCTGTGTTATTGAAAAAATTTATAGGAAGTAATTACTGAAAAATTATGTTATTAATGAATATTTTTATTTTTAAAAATTTTGTCATATGAGTCACTATAATTTCTCAATGAAAATGTCATCACACATAAAAAATTTATATATAAAAAAGAAAGGTTGTCCAAGTTTATAAATGAATAATAAGAGCTTAACTTTTTCTATAATTTTTGAGAGGTGAATTAATTTGTTGAAAAATTATTAAGTCAAATTAAGATTCCATTGGAACAGCATGCTTATAAAACAATTTTAATTTTAATTTAAAAATATTTTAATAAAATGAAATTCTATTTGGACAGCTTTTTTAAATATTTTAAACATGTTTCTAAAAGAACATTTGAAACACCTTTTTTTCACTCTTTCCACAAATGAAAAAAAAAATACAAAAAATATTCAAATGAACCAACATAGTCTCTCAAACCCATTAACAACCTTCTTTTCAAGAAAGGAATTTTTTTTTTTTAAGAAAAACGAGAACTAACATTTCATTGAAAATGCATATTATATCATAGTTTTTCTCAACAAAATACTAGAAGTTAAACAATATGCTTGCCTGACTTTTTCTCTAGAGGATTTAACTAAAACACACAACTTTAATTCTTTAGCGAATTTTCCTCAATCGATAATTTTTTCTCACCTTTTGTGAGTGTAAAATTCCTCTCCCACGGGTAGAGGTGGTAGTGCTCGTAAGGAGGCTAATTGTGATGTACCATATTCATTTTAAACAGTAGTATGTGTTTAAGGGTCATTAAAATATAAAATATACTTGAACTCGAGCTAACCTCTCTCACTTATTCTCTTCTCCTTCTCAGCATGGTTGCTTATCGTTCTTAATCATACTTACCTCTAATCTGTTTTCTCCTAGGTTCTGCTCTCAACTGTGCATACTTACTTTTTTCTCTTTCAATTCTTCTCTCGATCTCGCTTCTCCCTCAGTTGTTTTCTTTAAGATCTTAGCTTCTGTCGTTAGGTCACAAGTGTGTCTCGTCCTCATCATTTTCCTCTTAGATTAGTTATTCATCAGTGTGTATCTACTATTTTGGAAATCTTTTCTGGACACAAAATTTCTATCCCGATCTGCTATTGTGTTTCTTTTACTTAATAATTCACTGCATTCTCAGCACTTTTGTTTCTGTTCTATCCAGGTCAGTAATAAGCTTAGTGTAGTTTGATCAGCTGAACATGGACATGGGGAACCTTTCAGGCCCGCTATTAGATGTGGCCAATTTGATGCAAAGTCTTGAGCTATCCTAAAAAGAGCAAGGGGTTGTCTTACTTCAAGGGGACGATGTGAGCAGAAGCATAGATAAATGCTCTTGCTGTCTAACTGGGAGAATCTTTAGTGAAAAGAGGGTGAACTTCACTAGTTTGAGGCAAGTGTTAGCTGGTATCTGGCCGATCTCTAGACCATTTAAAGCTAGGGAGTTAGGAAATCAATTGTACCAGTCTATGTTCAGTAATTCGGCTGACAAATTGAATGTGCTGAAAGGCAAGGGGTGGTTGTTCGATCAACAATATGCAATTCTCAAAGACTGGTATGAAAACCTACAACTAAAGGAAGAAAATTTTCTAGCAAGTGGAGCTTTGGATTCAAGTGTGGAACATTCCCCCACAATGAATGTCTAAAGAAGCAAGCTTTCGGTTGCAGCCCCTTTTCCCTAAGGTCATCGATGTTCAAATTCCAGAGACTGGAAGTAGAGAAGGCAGATGCATGAAGGTTTTTGTGTCAGTTAACCTAAGCAAGCCTCTAATCTGAGACACCTGAATGAAATTTCTGGAGAAGGAGTGCTAGATTTCTTTTAGGTATGAAAATCTTGCTATTTTTTTATACTACTGTGGTAGAGTTGGGCATGTGGAGAGACTGTGTCCCAAAAGAAAGGTAGACTCAGAAAATCATAAGCTGTGTGAAGGTCAATTTGGTGATTGGTTGAAAGCTCTTGGAGGTAAGGTGAATTCACGAAAGAAAGTGGACAATGAAGACTCTAGAGTCCATCAAACTAAGTTTGTGTCTAGGTCCAATACTCAAATTGATACGGCCACTCCCAGTTCTTGTCCTCCTCCATTAGCAACTAAAAGGATTGGTAGTTCTAATCTAGCTAAGTCTTCTATCCTTGATAATTCAGCTTCTAATCCTAGGTGCGAAGAGCTAGAACCTAATTTTGTGTCTCATTTTGGATTTGTTCCTATGACGATGGATTTCACTACGATTTCTGCTCCCAATCTGGTTCAAGATGTTCTCATGGCTCGCATGGAATTGGTGGATTCTGTTACTCCAATCGATGAGGCCACTCAGTCAATTTTTTGTGCTGATAACCTATGTGATCATGGAAAACTTCATTCTATTGTGATGGTCCAGTCAAGTCTTAGTCCAAAGGATGCAGTTTCTGCTCAAGCTTTATTTGATATATGTGTAGATAATGATGCCTTGATGATTGACAGGTCTTAGATGGCCTCTAATAGCCAAGTCATGCGGTCTAAGGTAAAAATCTACAACTACCGAATGGTTTACTTGGAAGAAAGGAAATCATATGGTAAGGAGAAATTAATCTCTGTTCCTGTTGGCTGTCACATATGTGCCCCAACTAGTCAAAAACCTATCTTTAAATCTGAATTGGCTGAATCCTCATCTAGGAAAGGGATGGTTACTCGACAAGTCAGAAAATGGACTAGGCTTGCAAGCAATGTTGAAAGAACAATTAAAGCTAAAGGCAAGAATGTTACAAGGAGTAAGTGTTCTAGACAGCAACAAGATGAAAACCTTGAAGTTGAGATCTCAAGTAGCACAAGCAACAAAAAGTCCAAAAACTCTAAGGATGGTTATAATTCCTCTTCTATGGTGGTGGCGACCAGCCTTGAGTGGTCCCAACTTAATAAATAAAAGTTGAGATGTAGAACTGTAGAGGTTTGGGAGAACCATCAACAATTTCTCAATTGAAGGAAGTAATCCGCTCTCACTTTCCATATTTATTATTCTTATCTGAAACCAAAAAAAAAAATAGAAAGTTTGTGGTCTTTGTTTGTCGTAGGTTAAAATTGCATGATAGATGAAGAGATGTTGAGCCTGCTGGGAATAGTGATGGTCTGTTGGTTCTTTGGAATGAGAATATAAATATCAAAAAGATTATTTCCACTAGTTTCTATATCCAATTGGAATGTGAACTCAAAGGGGAGAATAGAATCTTTTGGGCTGTCTTTGTGTATGCTAATACAGACAACAAAATAAGGCAAGAACAATGGAAGTATTTCGAGGTTCAAAGACCGGGCTAGGGAGATTTGTGGTTTATTGGAGGTGATTTTAACGATATCCTAAGTCCTTTTGAGAAGTAAGGAGGAAAGAATAGATCAATTGTTAGTTACCAACCCTTCCAATCTTTTGTTTACAAAATGGAGATGGGTGATGTAAACTTTATGGGAAAAAGATTCACATGGGCCAACAATGGATCTGGTGAAGGCTTGTTGAAGAAATGCTAGATCAATTCTTTGATTCCCCCTCTTGGTTACTTAGCTTTCCTAGCGTAAAAGTCTTTTATATGCAAATGCAGTCATCTGATCATTCTTCATCCTAATGGACACTGCTCCGTCTGAGCAAAAAACTAAGAAACTATTCATCTTTGACAAACGATGAGTGGTCAAGAAAGAGGAGGTACACAAAATTGTTGAAGATTCATGGAGTAGATTGCATGATGGCTACCAGACGTATAAACTTTGTGCCAAAGTCGGTACCTGCAGAGTAGCACTATTAAATTAGAGCTAGAGGCATATGTACAACTCAGCATGGCAAATCCAGATAATCAAATCAAGAATGGACTTCCTTTCTAGTCTTGGGGGAAACAGGGATTGGTATGAATGGGGAAAACTGAAAAATGAGCTTCATAATGCTTACCGTGATGAGGAGACTTATTGGCATCAAAAATCAAGAATTCGATGACTTCATGAAGGGGACAAAAATACAAAATTCTTCTATACCTCAACTATCAATAAGAGGCGGCAAAATTCCATTGACAACTTGATAAAGGAAAATGATACTCGATGTGAAAATAGCCAAGAAATGAAGGAAGAAATTCTATCATTCTTTGAAAATCTCTTCTCTACCTCTAGCCTGACCATGAGACAGGAAGATTTGGAAGGTATCCCCATGTCCATTAATATTGTAATGAACCAAAGGCTTACTAGACCAGTGATTGATTCGGAAATCAAAAGTGCTCTTTTCAACATGAACCCAAACTCTGCTCCTGGACCTGACGGTATGACTCATCTTTTCTTTCAGTCTTATTGGAATGTGATTTGTGTTGATCTTTGTTTAGCTGTTAAGCACTTTTTTATCTACAACAAAATGATTAAGCAAGTTAACCTCACTATAATCACTTTGGTTCCAAAAATCAAAAATCCTCAATCTGTTGCCTAGTTTCGTCCTATTAGTCTATGTAATGTTGTGTACAAAGTAATTTCTAAAATCTTAACTAATAGGCTAAAAGTCTGCCTACACAAATGTATTAGCCTCTTTCAGGCTGCTTACATCCCTGGGAGACAAATTTTGGATAATGTTATAGTGGCCCATGAGTGCATTCATACTCTAAATGTCAGATATAAGGGAGAAAAGGGGTGGATGGCTATTAAATTTAATATGGCCAAAACTTGTGATAGAGTTAAGTGGAAATTCTTATGTGAGTTCCTTAGTAAAATGGGGTTCGATGCTACTTTTATAGGGTGGATTTAGCAATGCATTAGCTCTTCTACCTTATCAATTAATATCAATGGGGGAAAATATGGGTACATTCAACAATCTAGAGAAATTAGATAAAAGGATCCATTATCACCTTATCTTTTTTTAGTTGTTTCTGAGGCATTTGCTAATATGATTAAGCAAGCCAGCCTGAGAGGAGAATATAAGGGTTTGAGAGCTAGCTTTAAAGGTCCCCAAATTATTCACTTCTTGTTTGCGGATGACTCTCTACTTTTTTGCGAAGAAGGATTGAAGCAAGTAAAACAGAATCAAATCTCTTCTATCCAACTTTCGCCGCTACTCTAGTCCAATGGTAAACTGGGAAAAGTCTTATATTTTCTTCAGCAAGAACATCCCAAAGAAGGTTAAAGAAGATATCTATCAAATGTCAGAAGGAATCAAAGAGAAGCTGAAGGCTAGGTACCATGATCTTCCCATGATTATTGGTAGATTGAAGAAGAAGGTGTTTAACTTTGTGGGAGAAAAAGTGCAGCAACGAGTTCAGGGGTGGAAAAATAGGTTTCTTAGCATAGCAGGCAAAGAAGTGCTGATTAAAGCCGTTCTTGATGCTCTTCCTACTTATGTGATGGCATATTTTAAACTTCCTAAAGGTGTCTGCCAGCACATCATAAGTAGTACCTCTAACTTCTTGTGGGGTGACAAAGGAGACAATAACTCTAAAATTCATTAAAAGGCTTGGCAAAATCTAACATGGCCTAAAAATGAAGGGAGTTTGGGGTTCAAGAATATCCAGTTGTTCAACAATGCTCTCATCGCTAAACAACTTTGGAGACTTATAACGCAGCCAAATCTTCTGATGAGTAGGGTACTTAAAGCCAAGTATTTTTCGGAAGGTTGGTCTAATGCATGCCTCGATTAAAATAAATACTTCCTGGATATGGAAGTGTTGGATGGGAGCAAGAGATATCCTTCAGAAAGGGGCCATGTTCTATGTTAGGGATGGAAAATCTTTCTGAATATGGGATAGCCCTTGGATTTTTGGTACACCATTATACCGTCCTTCAACTATTTCTATTTAGAGTGAGAAGGCAATATGGGTTAGTGAGCTTTTAAAGGATAAGAGTGAAAGCTGAAATGAGGACCTTGTGCGGCAAATTTTTAACAAATCAAATGCTGATGCTATTGTGAGTATTCCTCGTCCAAGTATTAGTCTAAGTGATTCTAAAGATAAACTTGTGTGGCTACTTTCAAATTAGGGCAACTACACGGTCCAGTTTGCCTACCAATTTGCCCTCAAAAATCACAAAGAGAAGTTTCAAAAAGCAGAGTCGAACTCAATCAAGGAAGCACTGAAAGAGTTTGGAAGCACAGTTGGAATCTTCGTATCACAGGAAAGTTCAAACACTTTATTTGGAGATGTTGGCATGGTATCCTTCCTACAAAGGACTAATTAGTAAGGAGAGGTATTCATGAAGATCCCATTTGCAACTTGTGTGGAGATTCTGTAGAAAACCTTGATCATGTCTTACTTCACTGCCCAAGGACGAAAATGGTGTAGAAAATTGCTTTGATCAAGTGGTCTGATTCAGATGGTGATGAATTAAATTTTAAGCAATGGTGGCTTCACATTTGCAGTGGGAAAAATGATACTTTGTAGCAAGATAGAGCAGAATTGTCAATTTACATTTTAGGGATGTTTTGAAAGACAAGAAATTTATGGATATTTCAAAATGAATGGTTGGAAGAAAAAGAAATTGTGGAACGGGCTCAAACTGAATGGATGGAATTATGGAAGTTAATCACCCGAATAGGGGTCAGTTTTAAGATTAAGACTAGGAACTAGTAATAAAGGTTAGTGGTCTCTTTCTTTTTTAGCAGGTAGATTTTTGCAGAGGCAATATCTATAATGGTAATATTATCCATCCAAAATGGATGCTGGATATTAAGGACATTATTGTATCATATGTTGTTATTGGATCAAGTGAAGAAAATATTTTGGTTCTTCCTTAATAGATATTATTTTGCCTCTTAGGTATAGATTTTAGTTGGTTTTGTTGTTAGTGGTAAGTATTGTGGTATGCTGGAATATCCCAAATTGTTACACTTAGTCTGAATGCAAGATTTAAGGATTTCATTGCCACTGGGCGATATTGTAAATGTAACAATTTTGATTGTGTATATATCATATTGATCATTTTGGAAGAAAAAAAAATTCTTTAACAATATGTCTTATGTCCTTCTCTATGTCTATAATGGAAATGCTTGAATTTTGTGGTTGATCAAAAGCTTGTAAGGCTATTAGTGAATCATTTAATGATAGAATTTTATTCCAGCCTCTTTTAGCTACTTCAGTCATAGCATCCATAATAGCTAAGAGTTCAGCTTGTTCAGGAGAAGAGGCACAAATCTTCCCCACTTTGGAAGCTAGTTCTCTTCCATCATTGTCCAAAGCAACCCATGTTAGAGCAGTCTCACCTTCTCCTGCTTTAAAGGAACCATCAGAGCAGATTTTTGTCTTGTTAAGATTACTCAATTCCTCCTTGATTTCCTCCCACTCATATATGATCTTCAAGTTCCCTATTTCCTTTTTTAATCCTATTTTCCTTCAATATGTCATGTTTCGATTGGTTTTCCTCCCAACTGAATTTTATCTCTCTAAAGGTGTTCCATGCCAACAACCAAATGATTTCAGGCTTGGTCATTTTATTTTCCCATATTGCTTCTCCCCTTGCCTTCCACAGACTCCATATTATACAAACATACAATATTACATCATCTGTATACTGTGCATGAAGGACCCATGTCTGAACCATTGTTTGAATGTCATAGGTGTGCCAATATCAAAATTGAAACCCAAAGTTGAACACCTCCAAGTACATTTTATTGTTTCACAATTTAGCAAAACATGAGAGATAGTTTCTTCCTCCTTATCACACCAATAGTACTTTGGTGGAATAAGAACCCTCTTTTCATTAGTTGATATGCAGTTGGACATATATTATGGCATGCCTAGCTTGCATGCACACATTATGTGTCATGTGGTAACTAGTTTTAATTGTAAACTGGCTCTTCTTTTGTGAACACCTGTACAATTTGTCTTCCTTATCCATATAGAATCTTGTTAAGTGAATTGATTGGACTTTTGGAACATATTCTTGAGGAAACATCACCTAATCAGTGGAGTCTCCAATTTCTGCTGCCATCAATCAAATTCGCTACCCTAAGATTGAGACTTCCTTGTTGGAATAGCATATTTGATGCTAGAGGGTTTTGCAGATCTAGGATCCAATTATTTGTAATGGATATTTTCTTTCCATTATCTATTCTCCATTTTAGCCCGTTGATGAGCAAATCTTTCCCCCAAATTATACTTCTCCAACCCCAAGACCAATTGTGTCCTTTTGCTAAAGTGAAGAATTCATTTTTCTTGCAATATTTAGCTTTGAAGAATTTTGAGAAAAATGAATCCTCCTCTGAGTAAAATTCTCAGGTCATTTTTGCCAACATTGCTTGGTTCATCAATTGTATGGATCTCATTCCCAATCCACCTTTGTATTTTGACATGTAGATTGACTGCCAAAACTTCTAGTGTATTCCCCTACCTTCAGTATTACCTTTCCAAATGAATTTGGCTAAGAATCTATCAATAGCCTTGTCGTAATTGTTGGAATTCTGAACACACCTAAAACATACAATGGTAGAGAGGCTATGACATGTTTAGCTAAAGTCACCCTTCCCATAACAGATAGATATTCACATTTCCACTTCACCACCTATTCTTTGATTTTCTTTAGTTGATGTCCAAAAATAATGGTTCTTGGTTGCGAAAAGTTTAGATTATGGCCTAGATATTCACCTTAAAGTCCACAAGTAAAATGTTGAACATGACTGTTAGAAATTTTCTCCACTCTTGATTTGTGTTTGGACTGACCACAATTGAGGACTTTCTAAAGTTGATTCTTTGTCCTACTTGAGCTGCAAATTGATTTAGCAACTTTCCAAGGCCGCTCACTACTTACATTGAAATTTCGAAGAATTTGAGACAGTTATCCATAAACATCAAGTGTAACACCCGAGGGACATTCCTCCCTGTTTGAATTCCAGGGCATATTGTCTTTGCTGTATTTGAAAGCAGTGAAGATAATGCAAGCTGGCATAGAATAAATAGGAATGGAGACAAAGGGCAGACTTGTCTTAGACCATTTTTGGGTCTAAAATATCTTGATACTCATCTATTGAACTTTACATTGAATGAAACAGTAGTTACACACCACATAATATATGAAATCCAATTAGAGGGAAAGCCAGACTTTTCTAGTATCTTCTCCAAAAAAAGACCAAAAAGAGCCTATCATATGCCTTGTTCGTGTCTAGTTTTAAGGCTGCTAGACATTTTGCACCTTTCTTCTTTTTAATGATATGTTCTGAGACTGCATGTGCTAGAAGAGCATTTTCATTTATAGACCTACCAAGCACAAAAGTAGTTTGATTGGGTGATATTAAATCATTTATCACCCCTTTCAATCTATTAGCTAAGACTTTAAATATTACCTTGTAAATTACAGTACAAAGACTAATTGGTCTAAAGTCTTGTGTCTCTAATGGGTTTGGACATTTTGGAATCAGAATGATGGTTGTCTCATTCCAAGCAGGGTTCATAGATTTTGTCCTAAAAAATTCCAACACTGCTTAAGTGACTATTTGTCCCACTATGTCCCAAAATTCATGGTAAAAACCAGCTGGTAGGCCATCCAGATCGGGTGATTTCCATTTTCCCATTTGAAAAACCGCTTTTTGGACTTCTTCATCATTAAACTCTTTACTCAGCCATTCCTTTTGATCTAAATTCAATTTTTCCTGAATATAGTGTAGAGCATCTTCCTGGATAACACCATTCGAGTTCATCATTGGGAAAATTAGAGTCATCTCTCAATATCCTAGACAAATGACTTGTGATTAGCTCCTTTAATTCATTTTGATCATTTGTCCACTTGCCATTTGTCTTCTTTAATTGAATGATAAAATTTCTTCCCCTCTTTTTTGTAGACCAAGCATGGAAAAATTTAGTGTTTCCATCTCTTTGTCTTATCCACTGAATTTTAGTTCTTTGTTGCCAATACTCTCTTTGTACCTCCAATAAGTTTTCCAATTCCTCCCATTTCCTATCTTTATTCTAAAATGATTCCTCATTTGCCACGTTCTTCTGAATTTTCTCCAACTCTAAGAAAAGTGCCTTGATCTTTTCTTTGATTTTGCAAAACTTAGCTTTATTCCAATTGTTCGGATGGACACTAGTTTCTCCAACATGATTCCATACCTCTCTCATTTTTTATTGGGCTTGGTTATTCTAATTTCCTCATATGCAAAAAATTATTTCTTTTGCTTCTTTGTGTCTAGCCCAATATCTTGCAAATGGTCTTCGCTACTTTGGGCCCTTGTTGAATTTCATTACTTGTGTATCAAGCACCATCGGGCCATGGTCTTATCTATAGATAGGCAGGTTTCTAACCAAGGTTTTGGGGAAGAGCTTGATCCATTCCATATTCACAACCACCCTGTCAAGTGGTTCATATATTCTCTCCTCATCCTTTCTGCAATTGAACCATGTAAACCAAAACCCAAGATTCTTCACCTCCATCAAACCTAATAATTCCGGTAATCTTCTCATTTGGCTTGCATTTTTCTTGTTTACTGGCATTCCTCCCTTTTTGTCTTCATTACACTAGACCTAATTAAAGTCCCCCGTCATAGCAATTGGGACTTTCACTCCCTTGAATTTATTTAGAGCCTCCTCCCACATCTTCTCCCTTCTATCTTGCTAGGGTTGTCCATAAATTAGCATTAGTACCCACTCTACCCCCTTCAAATGAAAGGAGTCGATAAATAGTCCATCACCAATGGCACTATGTTTTTGGGAAAGAAGTCAATAAGTGGCGGGGGAAGGACAAATTTTTTCTCCTATTAGAAGATGAGTAAGGAACTCTCTTAATTTAACCGTTATTAGAAGATGAGTAAGGAACTCTCTTAATTTAACCGTTATTAGAAGATGAGTAAGTGTTATCTTTTATTGTTGTGTTTTTTTCTAGATTGTTTATTGCCCTTCAGAATAAGTATAATTTTATAAAATTTTAAAATTATTTTTTAACACTTTTATGTGTTTTAATTTTCTTTAAAATTTTTTATATTATTTTTTCATTTTAACTTAATAATTATTATTGGTTATTTAAATATTACTTCCAAATGCAACCAATGGTTAAAATGTAAAATTAATCAAACTTTCACATATATGTAGAAACATGAATACTATTATCAAATGCAAATGACATAGTTATCCATGGAAACAAATTCTACATTACATTTACATATCATTATTTTAATATTTTTATACCAACTTCAATAACTAATTACATAAATTTCTCTACTAATATTTAAATTTAGATATATCAAACAATTTTAATCATATATAATATTTTGGTTAACTTTTAAAAATATATCTTAAAGCTTCTTTTAAAGCAAAAAGAAATTCATCTATTCTATTTTGAAAAAGATTTTATACTAGAGCTATTCTTCATACAATTAAACATGACAAAAACAATGTTAAAAGTTAAAATTAAGTTATAATTAATCTTAAAAAACTAATGTATTTTTTAGTTTGAAATACTATTGATAGTATGAAGCATTTTTACTTTAATCATTATTAATATCAAAATATGCATTGTTAAAAATATTTTAGGTATAAGATGTAAACCTAATATATAACATGAATAATTAATTATTAGAATACATAAAATTATTGTAATGAACTTAACTATTTATACAAAAGTGATTATTATTATTATTATTACTACTACTATTATTTTAATAGGGATCTTAAACTTAAAAGTCATAGTTTAGTATATTTTTTACAAATAAAAAATAACATTTTAATTGCAAAAATTATTATATAATTTATTGTAATATAAAATTATTTTTAGAAAATTATATGGCATAGTCAATAAAATGAAAATAGTTTTATAAAGTTCTGAAAACACATTTGAAACAAACACACACGAACATTTTTTTTTAAAATATTTGGTTTAGAAGTAAATGGGTGACAATGATATATATTCTTATTGATAAACTATAACAGGTGATAAAATCTGTATTAATAAGATCAATTTAAACTTGCATGCAAATATAATAACTAATATGATTATAGAATTGTTAAAATTTTTGAGTCTATTGCATTGAACTCAGCTATTTGGATAGAATTCGCTCTTTTTTAATAGAATTCATTATCTACAATTCGCTTTCAATATAATTTTTTACAATAAAAAAATCTCATTATTTCAATTGGTCCACATCAAAGTAATCACTTGCTTCATCACGTACTCTCACACTCTTTGATACCACTTGATTGGGAGAATAATACAATAGAGAGTTCAACAAGAGTAGTTTAAGAAGTAGTAAAAGCCCAATTTAAACCCCAAACCTTAAACTAATACGTCTTGAGCCATTCCAACTTAGGTGTTCTATATCTTTTTATTTTTTCAATATGAGATAACATCCATAAAGTCAATAAATTGGTCTAATTCTAAGAGAAATATTGAATATGATTAACCATTGTGCTTTACTACTCATGTTGTCATTATAATCTTGTCATCATAAGACTCTTTGGACAAGCTAAAAAATATGAGAACAAAAAAAAATATTAGTAGAACACACAAAGAATAATTATTTATGTGCAACATAAAATTCATACTTACCAGATTAGCTAGAGTGAAGCAATTCACGGTTGACATGCCAAGGCCATTCCAATTATATGGCAATGCCTAAGTATGGTCCTAAATATCCATCACATATGCCTCTTGTTCTATTTCATTTTCCTTTTCCTCTTCCCTTAATTCTATCTCACAAAATGAGTTCCACTATCCATATTGACTTGATTGCTAGATTCAGCCGCTAGCCTTGCCTTGGTGGTCACCCAACATGTTTTGGGGCCAAGAGGCACGGGATTGGAACCCCCACTTTGTCATTCCCTTTCCCCTCATCCTTACTCCCTCTTGGTTAAAAAGTAAGAGTCTTACCCCACATTATGTGAGACACATACATATTGTAACATAAAAGCAAATTGTAATTGTAATAATAGTGAAGCACATACATATTGCAATAGAAAAAAACAAAAAAAAAAAGCCTTCTTGTTTGAGAAAATTTTTTTTTGCTAGATTCACTGTTAATCCATTTTATGCCATATTAATTACCCCTACCCTGAGTTGATGTTCTATTGCCTTTTCCCAAATTAATCATCCCAGTCCTGAGTTGAGGCTCTATATTGACTTGATTGCTCTGTATTAACAATCCATATTGACTTGATTGCTAGATTCGTTGCTACACCCATTTTATGCTCTATTAATCGCCTATACTCTGAGTTGATGCTCTATTAATTTTCCAAGACATAACCAAGATCTCTTCCTTACCTTTCGAGTGGAAAGTTGATTAGAACCTTCAAGAACTATGATTATTTAATGTCTAATAATAAATAAAAATGAAATGATTATGAGATTAATTGTTGAAATAAATTAATCTTGAATATTAATTAATAAATAAGCCGTGAAGTCATTTAGTGGTTCATTTAGCCCCATTAAACAAACTTATAAATAAGCTCTCTAACCATGAGTTTTAAAAAAAGACTTCAAATTTGTTATGTAGCATATGCATGAGATACCTAGTATTTAACCCTAGTTCTTAATATTGAAACAAACACTCACAAAAATCAGCCATCAACTCATAGTTAGTTAATCCTACAAGAATCTCCAGAAATTGGAGGGATTTTTTATGCCTTATCATAGGAATAGATATAACCTCAATGAATTTATTAGTTAAAAAGTATTTTAGCATATAACACTCAAGAGCAAGAAATATTATCAAGAGATGTTCTGGTTTGTTAAAAGGGAGTTGAAAATTTTTGACATCCCCTTCATTTTTTCCAATACAATCCGAAGTTTGCGTTATTATTGCTTGTTGTGTACTCCATAATTTGTTCTATAAGTACATGAGTATTGACCTTCAAGAGTCTAGAACTAATGAAGATGAAGAAAGAGAAGTTGATTAAAATGATAATGACGAAGAAGTGGAGTACTGATGTGTGCGCAGGGGGTTGGGAATGATGTGTGCGCAGGGGTTTATGAGGCCATCCCACATCGGTTCCTGAGGGGTTCCTGGGCTGGTTTATAAGGTTGGGTCAGTCCTCACTTGGCAACCATGGTTTTCAGGTTGAGTTAGGGTTCACCTTATCAGTTGGTATCAGAGCCAATCCTCAGTGGGTCGTGTGGGCGCGTGCACCCGGGTTCCTGGCCGCATGTACAAAGGTTCTTTGGGCCGCACGAGACCCGGCAAAGAACCTTTGTACATGCGGCCCAGAGAACCTTTGTACATGCGGCCGAACCCGGAACGCGCGCCACGACCCATCGAGGATTGGCTCTGATACCAACTGATAAGGTAACCCCTAACTCATCCTGAAAACCATGGTTGCCAAGTGAGGATCGACTAACCTTATAAACACCAGAACCCTCAGGAACCGATGTGGGATGGCCCCATAAACCCCTGCGCACACATCCTTGGGATAAAGATAATGCTACCAAGTCTCTAGAGCCCTTACCACAGCATACATCTCTTTATCATATGTAGGATAGTTCAAGGCTGCTCCATTTAGCTTCTCACTAAAGTACGCAATCGGACGTCCCTCTTGTTGAAGTACTGCTCCAATACCTATCCCTGAAGCATCACACTCAATTTCAAACATTAGATCAAAGTTAGGTAATGCTAAAACAGGTGAATGTGTTAACTCATGCTTAAGTAAATCAAACGCCTCTTGCTGTTTTTCACCCCATTCAAATTTCACATCTTTCTTAACTAACTCATTCAGGGGTGCGGCCTTTGTGGAAAAATCCTTCACAAACCTCCTATAGAAGCTTGCAAGGCCGTGAAAACTTCGAACCTCAGATGCCGAAGTAGGAATTGGCCATGATCGAATGGCCTCCACTTTTTGCTCTTCAACTTTAATTCCCTGTGCACTAACAACAAAACCAAGAAAAACAACTTCCTCTACACAGAATGAGCACTTAGCTAAATTAGCAAAAGCTTTTCTTTTCGCAAAGTCATTAAAACAAGTTTCAAATGTTCAGCATGCTCATTAATGTCTTTGCTATTCACCAATATGTCATCAAAGTATACCACAACAAATTTATTGAGAAAAGAACACAGAACGTGATTCATAAGACGCATAAAAGTACTAGGAGCATTTGTCAAGCCAAAAGGCATAACAAGCCACTCATACAAACCAAACTTGGTCTTAAAAGCTGTCTTCCATTCATCACCCTCTCTAATTCGAATTTGGTGGTATCCAGATTTTAAATCAATTTTGGTGTACACTTTTGAACCATGCAGCTCATCCAACATGTCATCTAAACGTGGAATTGGGTGCCTATACTTAATAGTGATTTTATTAACAGCACGACAATCAGTACACATACGTCATTCACCAGTTTTCTTAGGCACAAGAATGACAGGAACTGCACATGGACTCAAAGATTCTCTTACCTGACCACGAACTAAAAGATCTTCAACTTGTCGTTGTAGCTCTTTGGTCTCTTCAGGGTTAGACCGATATGCGGGTCTATTTGGTATGTTTGTGCCCGGTATGAAATCAATTTGATGTTCAATTCCTCTTTTGGGCGGTAACCCGGCTGGCAACTCATCAGAAAATACATCTTGGAATTCCTGCAAGATATTAGAAATCTCAACCGGTAGGTTGGATGGCAAGTCAGTACTAAGCAGAACATTATAGTCACAACAAATAAGAAGAAACAAAACACGATTAGTATGCAGACAATTATCAACATGTCGGACATTTGCATAAAAATTCGGCTGCTTCTTATTTACTTGAGTTATTTTTTTCCTCTCAATGTGTTCTGCTTCATTTAACTCATATTGCTTAGGCTTAGAATTTTCAAATTTTCCTTCTTTCCTCACGGCAGAATTTAATTTCATCATTTGCTCATAATCGCCCTTCAAATGCAATTGAGATTCATAAACTTGAGTAGGCGACAAAAGCAGCAAAGTAGTTTTTCTACCATTAACAAAGAAAGTGTACCTATTACTTCGTCCACTATGGGAAGCATCCTTGTCAAATTGCCATGGTCTACCAAGCAATAGATGACCAGCTTGCATAGGAGCCACATCACACAAAACTTCATCTTTGTATTTGTTGACTGAAAAATTCACTAAGACTTGTTTTGTGACTCTCACTTCTCCACTCTCATTGAACCATTGCAACCGGTATGGATTTGGATGCCGACGTGTGGGCAATCTTAGTTTATCTACAAGCAAGGTTGAAGCAATGTTAGTACAACTGCCACTGTCAATAACAAGTATGCATACCTTCTCATTGACGGTGCATTTAGTGTGGAAGATATTCTGGCGTTGAACATCGTCCTCCTCTTTAATCTGAACATTTAAAGACCGCATAATCACCCAAGATGGTCCTTCATCAGGACCAAAAACATCTTCATCAGATTCTCCATTTTCTACAAGTGCAGGCATATCATCATAGTCACTTTCATGTTCACTCTCACTTTCGATCGTGCCATCACCTCTAACAACCATAATTCGAGCATTAGGACACTCTCGCGCATAATGTCCCTTGCCTTGGCACTTGAAGCATGTAATCTCCCTGGCTGGTTTTCTCACCTCACTTGATTTTTGAGTGCTTGTAACCACGGTTGGAGTAGTCTTCGATGTACTAGGAGTTGCGGCTTTTTTGAAGTCGGTGCTTAAATCCTTCTTAGGCCATGTAGACTTCAAAGTGTTTGAACTCTGTGGGGTTGAAAAGGTTCGGGTACCCCTCTCCTTAAGCTGCCTCTCAGCTTTCATTGCCTTGTGATACATCTCATTGAGATCTTCATACTCCTGCATCTCAACAATGTGGGCAATATCCCTCCTCAGTCCTCCTAGAAATCGAGCCATAGTAGCTTCACTGTCCTCTTGAATGTTGACTCGAAGCATAGCAGTCTCCAACTCTTGGTAATAATCCTCCACAGTCCTATTTCCTTGGGTGATCTTTTGCAATTTGTTGAACATCTCCCTGTAGTATTGGTGTGGAACAAACCGCTTTTTCATAAGCTTCTTCAATTCATCCCAAGTACGAACAGGCCCTTCTTCATCACGCCTCCTTCTCGAATTTTAGTCCACCAGCTACGGGCATATCCAGCAAATTCAACCACAGCTAGCTTGACCTTCTTTTCCTCCGAATAGTTGTGCACTGCAAAAATACTTTCAATTTTATCAGACCATTCAAAGAAAGCTTCAGGATCTTGCTTACCAAAGAATTGAGGAATTTTCATTTTGATACTTCCTAAATTGGAATCAATTCTAGGAGTACGGTATTGACTTCCCTGAAATGCCTCGAAAGCTTCATCATCATTGTCATTGCCATATGTGTTCCTTGTCCTTGTAGATCTAGAGGATTCGGCTGCTTTCTCGGCTTTGAGCTCTTGGATTTCTTGCTGCAATCCTGAAACCAAAGTGTAAAATTTTGCTAGCATCTCTTCATAGGATTCCTTAGAACCCGGTGGTGGTGGCGGTTGCCTCTCCATTAGAGCTGAGCTGCAAAGGTTAGCAAAGAAAATAAAACAGTTTATAAGTCCTCACTTCCCTTCCCAAATCCCAAATTCACTCACCAAGTGTTTGAGCACTCTCGGTCTTATATAAGTGAAGGGACGGATTCACACCACTCAATTTGCTCTTCTGTTTCTATTCTTACTCAAAACAATGTCACACAAAGGAATTTACAACAAAGTAATGCAAGTGGACAATGAGATTAAAATGAATCTAAGGAATCAATGAAAACAGCACCAAAAAAATCACAAGAATTCGAAAAAAAATTTGGCAAGGAATTTGGACAAATTGAATGCAAATTCAGAACCTACACGAAAAATCAGTGAAACACACAAATTTTCAGAATTTTTGGATCACAATTCAAGACACTTGAAGAAAAGAGATTTGGACAAAGTAGCTTGTACTAGTGGTCGGTCTCAGCCCTTCCAAATTCTGGAATTGGTCAAGGACGTTTCTGGGTTCAAAATATGGTAGAAGGGATGTATTTGGATAAGTAGAAGGCTAATCACAAACTGGAAACAATCCAAAGTACAATCGGAAAGGCAAATCTATTTTTCCGAAATCAGAAAAGGATTTTTGGCATGGTAACTTCAAAAGGTCATAACTTTCTACTCCGATGTCGGATTTTGCTCCGTAAGTACTCAAATCGAAGCTCTCGGAGAGATCTACACGCAGACGGCCAAAGGCCTATCCGATTCCACTTTGGGGGTCAAAAAAATAATGCTAAGACCACCTACTGTCCGCCTGAAGTTTTCTGCTCAAGTTCCAACAAAGAACTCGATTTTTGCCACAACTACTTACTGTCCGATTCTCTCTTCTTTTTTTTTTTCAATTTTAGCAAGGCATAAACAACAATTGGATCAGCAATTTTTTTTTTCAGCAAGGCACAAAAAACAATTTCAGCCGCAAGCGTATGGATTCATCAAGAGAGCAAAGGTACGGGTTTGTCTAAGATGAAAGCAAGCCGAAACCAACACATCAATACAAGAACAGAATTTGCTTCGTCATAACACAATTCAAAACAACAAGAAGATTGAGGAGATAAAGAACATACCAATGATGATGATTTTTTTTTGTACGGTAAAAGAAAAGATATGAACAGCTTGGGAACCAAGACTGCTCTGATACCAAAAACTGGCGTGAACCCTTGGATAACTTGTTCCAAAAACTCACTACACACGTTCTGCCCCTTGGATCAACCCAACTGGAATCTTTCCTTGGAGATGGTATGTTCCTTGAAGGTGGAATAGCTCCTCAACCCCTAGATAACCTGTATCTAGAAACCTTGGAATCAATGGATGGAAGAAGCCCGAATTTCCTAGGGAACAAATCTAGGAAAATCAAGAACCAATAAACACACAAATTCCGATTTGTGTAATTTGCAAGTAATTACAGAACCAGAGAGCAAATTCTCTCAAGCACGTAATGTCAAGAACCAAATTTTCATTCATCAAAATCTGTCCCTCCCAAGATGGCCGACGGCTCCTTAAGGAGTACAAGCTAGGGTTTCACCAATTAGGGTTTCACAAGTTTAGGGCCAAGTGGGCTCTTGGGCTACATGACTCTAATTACCAAAAAAATAAAAACTAAGCCCGATGATCTTAAGGTTCTAAGGAAAATAGTAATCAAGCCAAACCCATTATGGTTACAACTTGGAATTTGGCTCCAAAGTCTAATTAACAAGACCCAATTACACTTAGTACATTAATAAATATGGTCTTGTCAATCTGGGTCTTCTCCCCATCCTTTTGGGCCGTTTGGATGAGTCCATTCAAGGCTTCCTTCATTTTCTTTGTTCTAGCCCTTGTCATTGGTCCACCAAGACCTTGAAGTGGATCCAAGACCTTGCTCTTCGAACCTTCCTCTTCTCGCCTTTTCCCTCTCACGCTATTATCATCATGCTCCAGGCTCGAAGTCTCTTCAATACTGGTTGGATTCATATCAAGTACATATGAACAATTGCCCCGATTGATTAGTGAACTACTTTTAAGAAAAGTATAACAACCTTAATGTTTAATGTAATTGAATAAATGAGTTCATTGATACAAAATTACTAGTAATACTATGTAATTTTAAACTTTGACTTATTTGTAAGATATGGCTACTAATCCCTTTTGAAAAACAGATAGGGATTTCATGAATTATATGAACAAAATTAGAAAAATCTTGTCACAAAGACCACCCAACTTCACAAAAAAGATGAAGCACAACAGTTCAAGGATCAAGTCCTTGAATACTAAATTCCACGATATTATTGAAATGTGCAAGTAGAGTGGTTGCACTTCAAATGATGTCAAGAAAAAAATAGCCTGTGAACATTCATGATACGAGGCATGGGTTAAGATAAGTCAATTAGTGGTATAATTTTTTCAGTCTATATCTTCTCATTTATGTTCATATTCTCAAATGGTATGTAATAAATGATATGTTTATATTCATATTCTTATAAGGTCACAAATATGCTAAGTGTCTATATAATACACCATTCCTTTATATATTGAATTTAAATTTGGAACAATGCTTGATTTGTTGAACAGTAATGGGTAAGTGATTGGAGCAATTAAGTTCCTTCTACTTTACCTATTAGTCCAATTGTTTTCATTCCAGAAGACTACACATGTTGCATTAGTACCTCCAAACCACGTAACATGATTTATTTATTCTATCCCTTATCATTTGGAGAACTGAAAATTCAGGAAAGGAGAAAGTTGGCATACACTTGTCTATTCTAGTGAAAAGGTTGGGCATAATGAACCAACAGAATCATAGGGCATGTATAAGTGTATTAAGACTTACTCAAAGAAAAATGTTATATTCTTGAATTCTAGATTGGATGCAAATTTGCAGTAGCATTTTCTGGACATATTATTAATATGATGAACAGAGAGCCTTATTACACACAACGATCTATCATCCGTGTATGAAGAGGGAAAATCATTACTTGAAGGATTTCATTTTCCTCAATTAGAATGTAAATTGGCATCATCCATTTATAAACCTGACTGCCCTCCACTGCCAGCTATTTACTAGACTAATTTGTTTGTGTCTTTACTTTGTAGGCTTGAAGCATTTAGTGCTCTTGAACCTTTAGCTCAGGCTGCTTAAGTGGTCAACGTTGCACAATCCTTGAAGTCACCAAATTTTGGTTATTGTTTTTGCATTAGCTGGATCATCCAATTGTCTGCTTTGGTCATGTCTTTAAATGTTTAATTTAGTAAAATAGCCTTCCTTATAGGTATTCAAGCTAATAACATAGTGTCCAGCAATTTTTCTCTTTGATGGTTAGAGAACCTCTAGTATTATCCAAATACAAGTCTATTTTAGATAAAATACTAGATTTCTAACTTCACATTTGGAGTTAATTTGATGGTCTTTCATATTGTTTTCCTCTATTGTGGTAATGATAGCTTGGACTTTCTCCAAGAAGTTTTCATTTGAACAAGAAGAACTAATGTTGAGTAAAGAGAAATCTAACATTATTCAATAAAATCTCACTACAGCTTGCACAACTTCAGAACCTTCTAGGTAATCAACAACCATAGGTTCTGCTTCATCAGTTGAGCTGCCTAACTCAAATCTAACATTTCTACCATAGCCCCATGTCCAAAGCTCTTTCCTGGCTGTCATGGCCATTGAATGTGCCCGCCCTCCTGATATTGATAAAGGTATCTCACCAGAGAGTGATCCAACCACAAGTGGGGCATTTTCTAGACCATTTCTCCCAAGCTGACAATTTTGATTCCAACCCCATGAAACAAGGACTGATGCATCTTCATGGTTTTCTGATAAGTGATTTTGACAAACTGGAAAAGAATGCCCCATACCTGATGCAATAGAAATTGGTTGGAATTTTATGTGAATTGGATGCATACCCAAATCTTGTTTTCCTCTACCCAATTGGCCATAAGCATTGCTCCACCAACTCAAAAGAGTGCCATCCCCAAAATTAGAATAAGCAATTGCCTCAATATTCACAAGCATCAAATATTCAGCAACTTACAAATAAGCATGAGTTCCTACAAAGAACTAAGGAATGATCAAGCCCACACGACACATCAACAACTTCAATATTATGTAGCTCTTCAATTAAACTGGGTTTTCAGATGATTGGCATATCTTTTTCTCAATACTTTCCAGTAATAGCTTCTTGGCAGCTTCAAGCATTGAACTTGAATTTTTTTCAAATTATATAAATTTACCTGCGATTGCATCTAGTGGAGAGAACTCAAAAGGTCTTCCAACTTTACCTAATCTTCCATCGACATAATATTCCCAGCCAAACAATTTTCCATGTTTAGTTAAAGCAAGTGCATGTCCCCAACCTAGTGAAACTTGCAAGTGCAATATTAATGTCACAAACATCTAGCCCAAAACCTACACATGCTTCAAACTAAAATCTACAAATTTCTCAAGTTACTTCTCTTTCAACATGGGCAATTTGTAGATTTACAACATTATCATACTACCTTAAGCAGAATACTGACACCACCTTAACTATTTTTTCTCCATCAAGTGTTTCAACTCGGGAAGGAAAAACAGCATTGGTAACTCCTCCTCCTAAGCCAAACTGTCCATGCTTGGACTTCCCCCACACCCAAAGTGAACCATCATCCCTAATAGCTGCAAAAATTACCTCAGATGTAAATGCACTTTGAATGTTAACTTGATTCAATCCTTCTGCTCTTTTAGGCTCATTCAACTCTTTCTACAATAAGTTCAATGCATAATTGGTAAAGAGAGCAAGGAGGCAAATCAGCAAAGTCCATTCTTGGCATGTTAACAATAGTACAAAGAAGTTCCCTCATTGCTGAGCTTTGCTTAAAATCAAATTACATTTATAGGAAAATATAAGCATAAAAAAAAGAAAAAAAAACAACGTTAAGCATAGAAAAAGGTACCAAACCGACAAAGATCCAAATTTTATTTATCCCATTCTTTCACATTACACAACAACAAAAACCCGTTTCAACTGTGAATTAAACAATATTAAAATTGCAACATAGAGAAACATATAATGTACTAAATTAACAATAAAGACACAAATTTTAGTTTTCCTAATAATAGTATACCTCGGTGAAAGAGGATGACGGCCCAGCTCGGATTCATTATTGCAGCCCCAAGACCAGACATGGCCGTCGGAAGTGGCGACATAGAAGTGGTAGTGGTCGGTGGCAATGCTGGAAATATTAGGCGGAAGGCCTGGAATTAGGGGGGCTCGTAGGCGTCAGAACCCAAGTTGATAAGAGATGAGGGCAAATCCAACATCCTGTGCCTTTCATCCCCGAACCTCATTATAGTTGTTTTGGCTTCGTCGCCGGTGGTTGTCAGTAATTGGCGGGTCAGCCCGGTAGGGAGACCTAGCTTGAAGTTGAACAATTGTAGCATTTTTGTTTGTTAAAGAAAGTGATTAGTATGATGGATATGAGCAAATCCGGACGTTTAATATGGGTTATATTATACTAATAACTTCATTACATTTTTTTCCTGTTGCTTGTAGTTCAATATTACTAATTTCAAATAAAACATTTTTGTTCAAAAAGAATGTTTTTTAGTACTATAATTTCATTGTGATAATGATATTAATAGTAAAAAAAAATTAGTAAATTTTTCTAGTAGCTAATGTGATATTTACTTTGCAAAATTGTGATAAAATAAATAGAGAGATTATTGTTCATGATTTATATTATATAAACACCATTTTAGTCAATTAGAAGTTTCACTTGTCAAAAGGGTTTTATTCATTTCTTTAGTGGGAAAAAATTAAAAGAAGAATGAAAATTATGAACTAACGTGAAGGTTGGTCCAATTTCACTCTTCCATGGTTCAAAACTGAGTCACATACAACTACTAGGCTGATCCATACACCCTATTCGTATTTGAGATGGCACTCATGGGATTTGCTGAGCACAAAAGATTCCAGGACTGGTACAATCCAAGGTCAATGGGCAAGCAATACTTTCTAGGACTTGAGAAATTCTTGGGAGGCTCTGGTGAACCAGCATACCCTGGTGGCCCCTCTTCAACCCTTTTGGGCTTGGAAAAAGATGAGAAATCTACGAAGGAATTGAGGTTGAAGGAGATTAAGAATGGAAGATTGGCTATGTTTGCCATATTGGGTTACTTTATTCAAGGTTTTGTGACTGGAGTTGGACCCTACCAAAGCCTTCTGGATCATCTGGCTGATCCTATGAACAACAACATACTTACAGCCTCAAGTTCCACTAAATTGACAGTTGCTCTACTCCCATTCTCACACTTTGTTTTTTATCTTTTTTCCTCTTCAATGAGATTTGTAACATTATGTGCAGAAATTATTCTGCATGTCATCCGTAATTTGTACCATAGTTGAATCCCCCATACCTTTTTAACTATATTTAGAACTCAATATAAACTATTTTGTTCTGAAAGCCTATGGTGGAACTACAAGCTAACCACATAAACAAGCCACTAAGTGGTGCTAAATCATCCCAAAGAAAGTAAATCAGACATTAGTCCTATAAAGGAAACTTTTTACAATCATAATTTTCCAACATATGAGAGTATTATTAGTAGTGAAATTTTACTGAATAATGTTGGATTTTTCTTTACTCAACATTAGTTCTTGTTCAAATAAAAACTTCTAGGAGGAAGTCCAAGCTATCATTACCACAACAGAGGAAAACAATCTAAAAGGCCATCAAAATAACTCCAAATGTGAAGTTACAAATCCAATATTTTATCTAAAATAGACTTGTATTTGGATAATACTAGAGGTTCTCTAACCACCAAAGAGGAAAATTGCTGGCCACTATTTTATTAGCCTGAGTACCTATAAGGAAGGCTATTTTACTAAATTAAACATTTAAAGACATGACCAAAGCAGACAATTGGATGATCTAGCTAATGCAAAAACAGTAACCAAAATTTGGCGACTTCAAGGATTGTGCAATGTTGACCACTTATGCAACCTGAGCTAAAGGTTCAAGAGCACCAGATGCTTCAAGGCTACAAAGTAAAGACAAACAAATTAGTCCAATAAATAGCTGGCTATGGAGGGCAGTCAGGGGTATATTAACGGATGATGCCAATTTACATTCCAATTGAGGAAAATGAAATCCTTTAAGTAATGACTTTCCCTTCTCCATACACGGATGATAGATCGTTGTGTGTAATAAGGCTCTCTATTCACCAGATTAATAATATGTCCAGAAAATGCTATTGCAAATTTGCATCCAATCTAGAATTCAGGAATATAAAATTTTTCTTCGAGTAAGTCTTAATACATTTATACATGCTCTGTGATTCTGTTGGTTCATTATGCCCAACCTTTCCAACTAGATTAGACAGGTATATGCCTACTTTCTACTTTCTCGAATTTTCAATTCTCCAAATGATGAGGGATAGAATAAATAAATCATTTCACGCGGTTTGGAGATACTAATGCAACATGTGTAGTCTTAAGGAATGAAAACAATTGGATTAATAGGTAAACTAGGAGGAACTTAATTGCTCCAATCGCTTACCCCTTACTGTTCAACAAATCAACCATTGTTCCAAATTTTGATGACTAGACAATGGGAACATTATTCTTTGCAGAAACAAGTTGCGGTGGTTTAAAATACAAATTGCATCTCCTGGGTATGATCTCCATAAAATAGCAAATTTAGTGTATTTTAAGTCAATGAAGCAATTCAAAGAAGGGCTTACAAAGTTATCATTCAACACAATATTGCAGTAAGGAAATTGTAGAAACATAGATAATTAATCTTAACAACATTTACCTTTGAAGACCTTCTCCAACTTGCACTCGTAAAAAACTCCCTATCCTCACAGGGAAGTCCACTTCTTCAGATAGGTTATTTAACAAGGTCAGCAGGTATATGTGGAAAAGTCATTGTGGATCTGTTAAAATAAACTAATATAAAATGTCATTCATACAATAGCACATTCAAGAAATCATCTAGTGTACATTGGAGAAGCTAACCTCCATCTGAGGAGTTGCAATAACTATTGTACCATTTTCCTAATATAAAAACTTTTATAGGCACAATAAACTATCATTTATCATATTTTGTTAGGAAAGGAATCATAGAGAGTTTTAGCAACTTCATATACTAAAAAAATCCATTTTCTTCCTAAAATAATAAAAAGAAAAGCAGTTTCTCCTGGCTTATTATAGGTCTCTTGCAAGGTGCAAACATTATGAATTTATGACATTTTAAGCGCTGAAGATCAGATGAGTAGCTCCAATATCTAATTCTTCTGAAACCAAAAAAGGTAAGAAGCATCAAAGAAAAAGCAGGAAAAGAACAACAGCGATGGTTGACAAGAACATGGATTAGGCAGACAACAAAAGAGAAATATCAAATTAGAAGAACTAAAGTCCAAGATTAAAAAAATAATAAATAAGAAAAAGTTGAAAGAAAAGACCATGAGAAATCTAGAATCTAACAAAAGGTGAGGTCATAAATCGTGATTGAATAGTATTTGTGTCATTATTTGGAAATATTTTTATGTGGGTTGGGGCTTCGAGGATGATGCCTTGGTGCAGAAATTATTGTACATTTTTAGTTTGAGAATGAAAAGCTTTATTTCTATCCTTATGAATCGGATTTGAAGTTTCAATTTGGAGATTGATCGGCAAATTACTGTCACCAGTCTCATTGAGGATTGTCTCTCTTCATCAAAGTTGTTAGTGTGGAGAGTTTTGTGTTGGATGTTTTTGGAATGTCATATAACAATTTTTCATTCCAAAAGTATGCTCGTATTTTCTTGGAAAAAATATTTTAACATAAGCAATTGAATAAAAAATAAATTTACTTTGCTAATCAATCACAATAATCAAAATGCAAAGGAGGAAGTATGACATAAGAAAAAGGATAATTTTCTATCCTCAGTCTGTCTGTTAAATTTTTATTTTTTTTGGCCATAGTATTAGTTGGTTCAAAAAATTTATATGTGCGAAATATTTGGAGCTTTCAAAACTCTTGTTTATTCTTATTCAAATCAAAATATAACTTTTTTCTTATGAAAATAACAACTAAGGTAAAGTATGGTTAATAATGTCATATTTCTTTATGATGAAAAAGAATTTTATTTTATTTTTTGTTAGAAATTTGGCTTTATTTTTCATTTTCGGGAGCTTATCTATATAAAATTTTCGTCCAAAAAATAGAAATTATATTTTTAATAAAGATAAATAAATTAACATAATAAAAAGGATTACAATACAACAATAAGTTTTTTCATTATTCTTTCCATCCCAAAAACAAATATTTTTGATTAAGTATAACTTTTTTTTAATTATAAAATATAACATATTAAATGCATAACTAAATATAAATTTTTTTTATTTCTTCTTATTGATGAACCCACAACCAGTCATTAATTATTAGAAAAAATATTATATAAATTTTATCTAATTCCACTTAAATCTAACGAACTGTTTTTTTTAAGATCGAAAGAAGTATAATAGTAAATTGTAACGTGCAAAAAAATCCAATTCTTCAATTTTAGGTGGGGTTCAAGAGGTAATCCCCAATTTCTCCAAACGAGCACATGGAAGTCCACTAGGGGAGACCGTAGCCATGCTCTATACTTTTGATTATCCCAAGGCTACTCTTTCTACTCTTTCTATATTTTCTCGAAGACTTTGGGACGACTCCTACTGAAAATCTGAAAGGGAAAGCCATGAAACATATTTAATGTTTAAGGAAGTTTCCTTTTCATTGTTGATGTTTGTCTGTAGGGGTATTTATTATTATTAAGTAGAAATTAGACTGATCAATTATCTCTAATGACTTTGGTTTGTATTTTCACCAATCAAGTTTGATTCTTCCACTTAGGCCCTTTTGGTCATTTTAAATGGAAATTAATCACCACATTGTGAAAATGACAAATCAACCTTTTTTATTAGGCCAAAAAAAAAAAAAGAGGGGCTTTTATATTTGTATGAATTGTTGAATGTGGTGAGGGGAGTTTACTTTCGTGACCTGACTTTGGAATTTTTTCATTTCTATTACTAACTTTTACTTGGATTTGACCTCAGCGGTCGCCACTATTTTGTTTGATTGAATCTTGAGTTGAATCAAATAGAGTCATATTTTTATTTTATTTTTGTAGTTTTCCTTCTTTTGTATGTTATTATTTTTATATGATTTGTAGATTTTTTTATTATGTTTACTGGAGCTCTTTCTTACGCCCTCTAGTTTTATAGAAAAAGTATTTTAGAGAGAAAAAAAGAGAAAATTTTTAAAATTATGTTGATCATTTTGTAAATTTAATATTTTTATTTTTAATAAAATATTATCGTTCTATACCTCTATATATACATATATATATATATATATATATATATGGAGTTCGACCAGAAAAAAAAAAAGTGGTCTCTTCAAATTGGCATTGTCTTGTACTTATATGTCATTACATAATTTTTGTCGAAATTATAAAATAAGAAAATAAAATTTGATACAACTAAATATTTTGATAGCAATAATAAAAGCAATTTTTTGGCCATTGAGACTGCAATATTTTTTTGACTCAGAGGCCATTTTCTCTTTTTTATTGAATCTTGGAGTTGAATCAAATAGAGTCATATTTTTATGTTTTTTTTTTTTGTATTTTTCCTTGTTTTGTATGTTATTATTTTTATATTATTTGTAGAGTTTTTTAATTATGTTTACTGGAGCTCTTTCTTACCCCCTCTAGTTCTACAGCTTTCAAAAATTAGAAAAAAAAAATTTTTTGATCAGTTGATCATTTTGTAAATTTAATATTATTTAATTTTAATAAAATATTATCGTTCTATACCTATATATATATATATATGGAGTTCGACCAGGGAAAAAAAAAAAAAACCGAGGTCTCTTCAAATTGGCATTGTCTTGTACTTAAATGTCATTACATAATTTTTTGTCAGAAATTCTAAAATGAGAAAATAAAAGTCGATACAACTAATATAGTTTGAAAAAAATAATAAAGGCAATTGATATCCAAATTCTTTTGGCTTTCCATTTTGATTTAAAATAGTGTCATCATCCAGATTAGATATAGATTGTGGAAAGCATGATTTAGTAAGCTTAAAAATAATATAAAACAAGCTTAATTGGCCAAAAGATTAATTGGATTGTAACTCGTACTTCAATTCATAAAACATATCATAGCTTTGTATGTTATGGTAAGCCTTCCTTAATCCATTACGTTCAAGATTTGGTGTTATCTTCAAAATTATGTCATTTTTAGTGTATAGAATACAATAAATTGTTCCACACAAAAAAATAATGGAGATAATGGAATTCAATCATTTGTTATTTATATCTATTTCATTTTTTATACTTGCTAATAAAACAAGATTAACTCTCCAATATACTACTCCATCATTAAAAAAAAAAGTTTAATTTCAAAAATTTTGTTTATCTTAAAAAAAAAAAGTCAACCTTTGGTGTAAAATTCATGTATTACCCTTACTAATAATAATAATGTATAACTTAAATTGATAGCATCCAATTATTTGTTATTTATCATGATACTATATACATCAAATGTATTAGTCAAGACAATTTATCTAATTTCTCACTTTTTACTATTAAAGGTGATTTAGTCATTTACGTGGCAAATAGTATTCACATATCTCAATTGACTTAAAGTCAAATAATCCAAATTATCATCCTAATGTTATTTGGATATGTAAAAATTATTTACATGATCAAGTTATACTGCTAATGATGTATTAGCTAACTTTAATTACTTTTGGACTAATATAAAATTGTTGAATTAAGAAATTAGTTCAAAACTAAATATGTCAACATTAATATATATATATATATATATGAAATCTAAAGGTAAATAGATTGATAATTATAAAAGAAATGATCTTATGCTTGACAATCTATTTACCTTTAGATTTCATATATATATATATCTATATATATATTTCATAAATATCAAATATCGAAATCTAATTTTAGAATAGAAAGATAATTATTAATTTCCAAAATTCTTGAAAAAACTTCATAAGTTTGTATTATTTCAAAGTATCAAGATAATTTAGCAATCTAGTTTAGAAAGTTTAATTGGCCTAGTTAGATAAACGTTTGTGTAATTATATTATTCTTTTGATTGACTTTCTCAAAGTCAAATCTGAGTCATATCATTTTAAAGAATAAATACTACATTTTATCCTTTATTTTAGAAAAAATAAAGAATCAATATACATAATTCATTCAAAACAAATTTTGAATAGTTATCCAACTAAGATACTATAATAAAATTTACATTTGATTATACATCAATCAACACTTGAGATGCGTTATTAAAATGTAAACCTTTTTCTTTACACCCATAAACAATTTAAGATTAGAAGTTAATATGATATAACTATTATATCATTGTTTACTTCATGCTTACAATAAGCATCTTCAATTGTTTAGAGATCATCTTAATTATTATTTAGAAATATATGATCAAATAGCCAACTTACTTTAGTTAAGAACCATTTTTAAAATTCATGCCATATAATGCTATTAAATATTAAGGCCATCAACTCATATATCAAGTATAATGAAATGTGTGTATATATATAGATATATATATATATATATATATATATATATATATATATATATATTTACTCATACAATATAAAATAGAAGTAAAGATAGAAAAATATGTATTTGTGCAATAAACAAAACCAAAAAAAAATGATATGGATTGTAAATTTTGGTTTTACTTTCACTATTTTATCCAAATTAATAACCTTTAAATATTGATTCGGGAATTATCTCATGATTCCTAGTGGGCTAGGATCCTATTTTAATCTTGAGTTAGTTCAACAAGTCAAAATAATTTCAACGGGTAGGTAACAATTACCAATTACAACTTTATTTTGTAATTCCTAAATAGTTAGTTTATCAATTCTTGATAAACGCATTATATTTGTTTCCTAACTCTTACCTCAAAAACACATGACCTTGAGTTAGCTCACCAAATCATGATTTTTGTTAAATCCAACCCATTATTCCAAGATCACATTTCATATTTAAAATGCATTTTAAGTAGAATGACCTTGAGTTAGCTCAACAAGTCATACTAATGAGAATGATTTTTTAAATATAATAATGAAAGGTAGCTAAAATTGATTTAATATTTTGTCGACAAATCAAAATAATTTCCACAAGTAATAAATACCATTTAGAGATCTTATCTCATACTTAAAACATCTTCTAATTAAAATGACATTGAGTTAGTTCAACAAGTCATTCTAATGTGAGTTGGTTCAAATGTAATAATAGAAGGCAACTAAATTGATTCAATAATTTATCCACAAATCAAAGTAATTGCCACAAGGAGGTAACAATTACCATTTAGAGATCTTATCTCATATTTAAAACATCTTCTAATTAAAATGACCATGAGTTAATTCAACAAATCACTCTAACAGGAATTGTTTTATATATTATAGAAGGCAATTAAAATCATTTAATATTTTATTAGGGATTATATGAAAAATATTATTGTCTCATCAACTATATGCAACACACAAGCTATTAAATATTTGACCAATTATGGCATACTATGTAGGGGCGGCAATTTCTGACACGACACGAAAACTCGACACGAAATTGTGAGACAAAATGTGACCCGAATCTAACACGAAAATTCGACACGAAAATAATCACATTTGTCCAACTTTTATTGCCCTTTACTTTTTTTTGCAATCTTGTTACTTTTTCAAAACACGACACGCGAACCCGAAAGCTGATCTATTGCCACCCCTAATACTATGTACATACAAATAATCATATTAAATCAGCACATTATTCCATCAAATATTTGAAGCAGCTAATTAGCTAGAAAATTTTTCCAATCAGTCAGCAACCAAAATGATTCTGGTCACTACAACCAAAACCATACTAGTCACGGCGGAGGGAGGCACCGAGCTGAACTAGCAGCAGCCGAATATTACGAGTGGTGACTAACCCAGCACCTACAGGATCTAGTCACTGGACCAAATTCTTTTGGGCTCGCGACTAGAAGTGGCCATCCACCAAAACTACAATCTCTTTTTTTTTTCAAGATCATCATGGTTGACTTGCTATTTTAGGCCGATCAACCCAATTCAGTCGGGTCAAACCAACAGGTATGGGCAAAGGAACGTCTACCTTTTTAAAAAAATTTCAAAATTATGATTTAAACTATTCAAATCTGAAAACTCTAATTTTGAACCTTTCAAATTTAAAATTTCTCAACATAAATTAATCAAGAATAATACATATATGAACTATTCATCATCCATGACAATTAAACATGTAAAATTATACTAGTACATGGATAAACAAAGGTGTCTCTAATACTACTGTTAGGAAATCAACCCATATACATAGCGAAATGATAAGAGAATTGATTACATTCCAAGATCTCTTTGTAATCCATATGTAGCATCAATTCGTCATGTATAATATAAATTCGTCATGTTAGCAACAGATCCACTGATAATAGACAAGATTGATCACGAGTCACACAATTGTCTGGCCTCTAACAGTATCTACACAAACAATTTCTAGGGATCCCAAAGGATTGACCAACCATAAGTTGCTAATGACTAGATCCCTTGAGTATAGGAAGAGTTAGGATTTTTGGGAAACCCTAAGTGTTTGATACATAGGGTACCTAACAAACCTCAACCCCCTTAATCAAGACCCATGGTTGAGACTTATTATAGATCATATGGGTTTGGACTAATAACCAAATAACCCAACAGTTTATTTATTAAGTCCTAATTAATTAATCCCATAATTATTTTATAATTATAATATCATTTTAACCCAAGAAATTATCCCTATTTGTGTGTGACTCATTAGATTCTTAATTACGCTGGCAATACATATAAATTCTAATTCTAATATTAATTGGCTTTAGAACATAAAATCAACACTTGGTCGGATGATAGGACGCTACCATCCAATAAGCCAACTAAATTTTCGGAGCTTGATGGTACTACAAACCTTAAAGCTCAAAATGTGGCCTTGGCTAAGAAAATGGGTAGTATAGAAGCAAGAATAGGGAATTAATAAGTGAGTAGTTGTAAATTATGCTAAGGTATATGCTACACCAACCAATACCATCTTACAATATGGTCCATCCAATTTGTGAAATATTATACTCAAGGGAACTTCAATGCTAGTCGGAGGGAACAAGGTAGCTATTGAAGGAATGATAACCAACACAAGGAAAACACTTCAGTGACAATTTTTTGTCACTAAATCTTTGGAATTTGTCACTAAATGTTTTAGTGACAAAAAAAAAAAAAAAGTTGTTGCCATATTGTCACTAAATGTTGAGTGACAATTGCTTCATTCTTGTCACTAAATAATTCATGTTGCTAATGCACCTAGTTTTGGTGACATTATGTTCGTTCCTAAATGCAAGTAATTAGTGACAACTTTTTGTTACTGATAAACAACTCATTTTGTGACAATTTTTTAATTACTAAATTTAAGTAATTAATGACAATTTTTTTGCCACTAATAAGCAACTCATTCTATGCCAATTATTTTTGTCCCTAAGGTGCTATTATTAGAAGATGAAGAGTGTTGGATGGATCCAATCAAATGATAGTTGGATCTCGAGTTGGATCTCGGGGTGTTGCCGAACTCCAGAAATGAAGCACGAAAAATATTTTATTATTTAAATATTTACCTATTAATCTAAATATACTTTTATAAATTAGTTTACATAGTACCAATAAATAAATTATATATATATATATATATATATATATATATAAAAGTAGTTTACATAGTACTAATAAATAAATTATATATATATATATATAGATATATATGTATGTATGTATGTATGTATGTATAAAGTTTTAATATGTCTTAGTTTCAATATATGAATGTTAATTAAACAATTAATCGAATTAATTTTATATTTATTATTTAAAATTACACATATTAAACAAATTTTTATATGTCCTTAATAGAATTTTTTTAGAAAATGAAAAAACATAATACTTTAACTAGCAGTATAATTATATAAAATAATATTAAATTAATTAAAAAAACTTTATAGTTATAAATATAATACATAAATTAAAATATAAATTATATATGGCAAGAACCAAAAAAAAAAATTCATGATAAATTAATATTTATTAAATTTTAAATTATCACTGGACACACCCCACATCTCATATGGGGCTAAGAACTAGTATCAATAATAATAAATTAGAGATGCGTGATCGAGAAACTAATAGGACAGTGATAGAGTGACTTAAAGGAAATTAGAGCAATTTGGAGAGGCAATAATTCATACCATAGGATGCTAGTGCGGTACTTTTAGCAATGCAGCAAATAATACTCCGAGTGTAAACTATTTGCTCTAGATATACGAGGAATTTAAGTTTCTCTATCAATTGTCATTTGATTCGAAGATAAAAAGATCAAGGTCAAATGAACAATTTTTTTTTTTTGGGTGGCCGACGTTCATCAGTTTTTGCTATTTCTAGTATGGAAGGACGTCTGGTGCAGTTTCTTCGTGATGGTATTGGCGATTTCTCTACGGAGGAGTTGGTATTCCTGGTATGGGTGGCAGAGTTGGGAGGTTTTATGGCCATCAAATTGCTGGACTTCGGAGCCAGTGGTGATTTCATACTGCTCTTGGCAAGGCTTCAATACTAAGGGGATGGTGTCCTAACTTGGGCGACGAGTCAAGCACAATGAGATGTCACGTAAGACCACACTAGGATAGGAGGTTTCGACCAACGCAGCGCCGCACTACAAGGATTTCTGCGGTTCGTTTCTTCTGTTCTTGCTTAGGGCCGTGCCAGTAGAGGCTGCCAAGTTAGGGTTTTTGTTTTCTTTTCCGATCCCAATATTTGGGGTTTATGCAGGTCCCGTTGTAGCGGGATTTGTCGTAACCAACCACTACTAGGTTAGGTTGGTTGTGTTAGGATCTATCCATTTAAGGCTAATCCTTAAATGAACCCTCTATGTATTATATTAACTTGGGTATTCCCAATGTTAATGAAATCCGTGTGCATGACACACTTTGTAAAAAGAAAGAAAACATTTATATATGATGCAATTAACTTTAAAAATAGAGAATTAAATGCTCTCAAAATGGTGATACTAGATAAACAAGTAAAGAATTGTTCTCCTTCAGTTTCCAAAAAAAAAGAAGAAGAAGAAGAAGAAGTCTAGTTTTCAAAAGCAAAAAAAGAAAAAATTATTCCAAAAAAATCAATTCTTTGTATAAAATTCTTGTGTTATCCTTATTAATGATGATAATGCATAACCAAAATTAAAAAGCAAAAAGAAAAAAGAAAAATTATAGTTCAAAAAAAATTGTACCAAATCAAAAATAAATTTTATTTTTTGAGATAAATAGAGTATTTAAATATCATGTTATTACTTGCTGATCAAATTATATTTTGTGATGCGAATTTCTCTAACTCACACGTTGGACATTTATATAATCACTACACGATAATTATAATGTTGATGCTCTACCTAGAAATTTGGTACAAAGATTTAGGTAGTAGTTGCTCAAGAGAGCAATTTGCGTGCATGAAAATATTAAAGTGACTCAAAGAAAACTAAAATTGGAACATTTTGCATAAATGTTATACTACAAATCTATTTCAATTTTAACACTGTGATGATGAAAGTTGACGAAGGTAATTCTAGAATAAATTTGCAATAATTTGAATTTATTGACTTCAAAAATATCCTTTCACTATATCTTTTAGATATCTACCTATTACTCTTTATTACTATTTTTTTTTTGGTTAAAATACTAATTATTTCCATGTGACGATTTGTTTATTTTATTTGGTTATTATATGTTGACTTTTTTTTTTTCCCCCATTGCAGATGTTGTTGGAAGGTTTACAAAAAAGTGCCCAATTGCCCGTTGATGAAATTTGCAATAATAATAACAGGTAAACAAATACAACATGGATATTGTTTGCTAAAAGGGCAAATTACATACACTTTCCGAAATTTCTGCTTATTACTAATCGAATCTTGTAATTTGTCAAAACTACCAATACCCCCCATGAGGTTTAAAAACGTTTAACATTTACCCCCTTGACCCCTAGTTCCGTTATAAACAGTAATTTTCTGTCATAAACAATAACATACAATACGTAACAGTAAAAAAATTTAATATTTGGACAAAATTACCCATCAACTCTAGTTATTAATTTGTATAAAAAAATATTTATAACTGATATTTACCTTATAAATAAAAGCAAAAATTATACATATTCATTTATATTAAATACAGAGTAGGCAAAAATGAAATAAAAGTATAAGGGTCAGGGAGGTAAATGTTAAACATTTTTAAATCTCAGAAGAAATGAGGTATTGGTAGTTTTGACAAATTATAAGATTTGATTAGTAATAACCAGAAACTTCACGGGAATATATGTAATTTGCCCTTGCTAATGGGGAGCGCATGAAAGTTGCTCAATCGAGGAACAATAAACATAAAACCGACTTTAACGACAAAGGGGCCAAAGGCGTAATCCAGAATAAACAGTGTTGGTAATTTCATCAACGATAGTTAAAGAGGTTAGAGGGATTTTGTGAATCACATTTATTTGAAAATGTACATTTTTTAATACAATTTGTCATATGTTTTTACATTATACTAGTTTTTTTAACCCAGGCATGGTGTGCCCAATAATATTTTAAAATTTAATAAATATTAAATTTTTAACTTTTTTTTTGGTTTTTAAAATATATAATATATATATTTTTTATTTTATTTTAGTTATGAACTATAAAGTTCTTTTTTAGTTAATTTAATACTAATTTATATAATTATATTATTAGTTAAAGTATCATGTAACATGTTTTTCTTTTTTTTAAAGAAAATATTCTATTAAGGGCATATAAATATTTGTTTAGCATATGTAACTTTAAATAGTAGATATAAAGTTAATTCAATTAATTGTTTAATTAATACTAACATATCGAGATTAAAAAATATTACAACTGTAAATATATATATCTATTTATTTACTATTACGATGTAAATTAATTTATATAAAAATATATTTAGTTAATTTAATAAGTAGAAATAATTGAAGGTAATAGTTTAAAAAAATTAAATAAGGATATGCAAATGAAGAGTATGATTTTTTTTCCATGGATAAATATGTCAATTATTTGTAATCATATTGTCATAATTTTTAGATAATTATAAATTATAATAATCTCAAATAATATTTTGAATTCGTATTGATATTTTTTTTACTCAAATTATTTAAGATAATAAATGGGGATCAAGTTTAATTATTTTAAATATTTATTTCTATAATTTTTTAATATATAGTACTAAGTAATTTTTTTAATATGAAAATAAAACATTTAAGAATATATATAAAAAGAAACATGTAAGTGTAGGTGAGTTACAAAATTTATATGGCAATAAAAATTGAAAAATCCATGTAGGATAAGAATTTTGATTAATTTTATATTACAACTAATTGTACTTGAAAGTAAAATTTAAATTGATAATGAAGAAAATACGATAAGAAAAGCTTTTAAAGTAAAATAATATACTAAAAGCATATAAAAATAGACTTAAAATTTCACGAAATTATACTTCTACCAAAGTGAAACTTGCAACTTGGAGGAAACCTATTGACAAAATGTTACCCACTACTCTCTCTTTTATATAGATAGATACATTTTTTTGAAAAAATATTATACTCCCTTTGTTTTTATTTTTTAAAAAAAGTTCAGTTTCAAAAAAAAAAATCATCTTAAAAAAATAGTCTACTTTTAGTGCGAAATTATTATAGTATCCTTACTAATAATAATAACATGTAACTCAAATTTTAAAAAATAAGGATAAAAATAAAAAATTATACATCTAATAGTGTATTAAATGTGATATATCTTGTAATTTTAAAAAAATTATATCAAATCAAAAGTAAAGAAAGAGAGTACAATTTATTATCCACCACTACATATCATGTGTTTAGTCAATTTAAATATACATGTTCAAGTCTGCCTAAATTGGTGATGCAAAAATAATACTCCTCTATTTAAAAAAAATTCAATTTTAAAAATTTTCTTTGTTTCTGAAAAAAAGAGTCCACCTTTTGTATAAAATTCTTATATTACATTTACTAATAATGATAATGCATAATTCAAATTAAAAAGTAAGAATAAAAATATAAAAAGATATATTTAATGGTGCATTAAGTATATCATATCTTGTAATTTAAAAAAATTATAACAAATAAAAAACGAACTCTTTTTTTAATGACATAGGGAATATATATTATTTTGCAATCAATTTTAATATTTTTGCATTTACTCATATAAAAACTAAAATGTTTGTATCATTAATTAGCGTTGGGAGCAAAACAGTCCACATTATTGCGACTTAGATCCTCCTCGGTCTCACGAAGTAATTAAAAAAATAATATTCAAAAATAAAAAAGATATTATTTAAAATTGATCCATTTATATTTAATCTTTACACTAAGATAAATTTACAACTAATTCTTATGATATTAATGAGTTTTGAAGAAGTCAAATTGGTACACCTTTAATTGTATATTCTAGTAATTTTTATTTAGAAATTGGTCTACACTTGTAAAGTAACACATTTTAAAAATTGGGCTTTGATGACAAATTACTCCTCTTCTTCCAACAAAAGAGTCTATTTGAGTGTGGTATAATTTCTTATTAATTTGGTGATACAACATATTTAGTGCATCATTAAATGTATAATTTTCTATTTCTGTCTTTATTTTTTAATTTTGGGTTCTACATAGTAATTGTTAGTAAGTGTAATGTAAAACTTTTATTCAAAAGTATACTCTTTTTTGAGATAAAAATTGTTTTAAATTTTTTTTTTTGGGACAAAAAGAGTACACAATAAAACATGTACAAAATATCATGGGAAAATGACTCTAGTGGAAAAAAGGACAATTATGACATTTAGAAATGGCTCTTCTAATACTTTAACAAGGCATTTAGGATTTTTTTTTTCTAAAACAATATAGTTATATTAACTTTGACAAAGAAAGTTAACATGGCACAGAAATTGTCCATCAATGATTGACTCTCCTTAACACAACGTGTCTGTTAAGGCAACTACCTTACTACCAAAGCTAAGCCTAACTAAAACAAAAACAAACAACAAAAAAAGAAACAAAACCCGGCTAGTAGGCTCTTCTTGAACACCTTGAAAGGGCAAATTGCTCACAAGAGCCATGAGACGCATATCCAAGTCCATCGCTACGAGCTAGGCCTTTTGTGATGCTGCCCAATTCCTCCTCCCAAGTTAAGAGACATCCACCTCCCACAGGAAATACAAAAAACCTTAAGACTCAGGGACAGAATCCCTAAAAAATAAGGACCGTTTGCTACCTAAAAATAAATCGCACTTTTTTTTGCACATTAATCACTTACACGCACAATAAAATTTTGAGAGAAAAGGATTGAAATCACTTACCGTTTGCAGCCGCCCGCCCAATCCACCCAAAGGATTGAAATCCTCCAAAGTAGGCATTTAGGATTTCTGACCGTCTCCCATAAATGCCATTCTATTCTGTTGTAAGGATAGCTTTCCAATCTTTTATATCACTTTTAATGTGGATATTTATGTTCGTCATTTTAATAGGTATATGAGTATATCCGTATATGGAGGTGATTTATTGTGGCTTGATAGTATTTTGGTTCTCAAGAATATTCGGGTTCATTCTAATTAGCTTTTATACAACCATTTTTTTTTTTTTTGAAGATTTTATGCTAATTATTTCCATAGTGAATCATCTAAACATTTTGAATCTTTAACAAGTCAAAGTAACAGAGGATGCAAAAACATAACTTGTGTTAAAATTCCAAAATTTTGTTTCAAAATACAAGTACATGAAATCCAAAGGCTCAGAAAATGCCAAGACTCTTTGATTATGAACCAATATAATCTATTACAAGAATCTAAAGCACATAGGCATCAACTTAGTACCTAACCAAATAGTAAGGCACTTGAAAATCACATTGAAAACAAGTATAGAAAATCAAAACACAAACTTTTCTCACTAAATCCTAAATAGTCAATGTACTTGAGATTATGTGCATTGCATGAATATAAACATCTTAAATTATATGACTATAAATATATTTTAAATTATATGTCATCATTTTCAATCTTTGAGAAATATAAATAGATCAATGATTAGTGATAAATTTAGAGCATAAATTTTGTGTCTAATGCAATATTAGGACTCTTGGCCAAACTATCCCTAACTAGAAAATTCTTCGTCCTTACTTTTCTTGTATTTTATCTTCATTTTTCTTTGATTATTTCTGAGTAGTTCCTCCTTATTTAATGGAAAATATTTCTTCTTTGTCTTCTTTTTATCTCGCTCTAAAAATAAGTAATGAATTTATCAACTTCTAATCACTTCTAGTTTACATTAATTTTGCTCTTGCATCCCTTGATTTATTTTCACTTGATGGCAGCCATTACACCAAAGACAAAGAATAATGGTATATTCGTTTTCTATTGATTAACTCTCTATTTGTTTATGTGCTTATTTGTTGTTGAAAGTTGAAATTCTCGTAAATTCTGTTAGACTTTTAGTTGTTAGATTAGTTATTTAAAAAGAAAACTTTTGTGTTTAGAATTTATATAACTCGCAACAAATTATGGTAAAAATTAATACAAGTGATAAATTTTCACACGAAATTTATTTGTCGAATTCTGCCCTTGATTCAGCAACAAGAGCTATGCATACATGAATATGAATTTGAGAACAACCACCAACTAGGCATGTTTAATGGCAGAATAGGAAATTTACACCATCTTGGATGTGGTCTGCCTAAGGATTTTTATAGCCTTATCTCTCATGTGCCCTTTTTGATACGAGTAATGATATACGTTACAGGAGGGATGTTCAGTACGGATTCTTACAGTACTGTTCGGGGAGTTGATAAACTAATTCTTGTGGATGTCTATTTGCCAGGCTGTCCACCTAATCCGAAAGTAGTTATAGAGGCTATAACAAAACTTCGTAAGAAGATTTCTCAAGAAATCTACGAAGATAAAATTAGGTCTCAACGAGTGAACTGGTGTTTTACTTCCAATTATAAGTTTCATATTGGTCGCAATATGAAACTGGAAATTATGATAAAGGATTTCTTTATCAATCGCAATCGACGAGCACGCTGATCCCAAAAACGCATAGTTTCTCCTCAAAAAATGACTTCTCCGGTTGGGGAACACATTAGATATTTACTTAAACCAGTAGGCCCTTGCGCGGATCCCACATTAGCCCCAAGACATTGGTCTCTAACTTGAGAAGCTTCTGGTCCAGTGGGTCCATAAAACTCACTAGGATAAGCGGTATTATTGAACCAGACAAAACAACTAGCAATGAAACCAACTTATCTCTCATGTGCCCTTTTTGATACGAGTAATGATATACGTAATGATTTTTCTGTAGGTAGGTTTTACTCCATAGTTGCATTCATTATTCGCAGCCGTTACTAAGAGTGTGTACTAGATAAACCCTGTCCCTTGTGTAATAGCCTGCAAATCATATAGGAGATATAAATCACACTGGACAAGTCTTGTGTGACGGGCTCGACGGAAAAGGTGTTGATAGGGAATTTAAACTTATAACCTTACGATCCCGTACTTGCCGCCACATCAACTCGGCTATTCCGAAGAGGTCGCATTCATTACTTTTTTTCTTGACTAAAGAACCCGCAGCCGCTACTAATGGTGCGCATTGGGTAAACCCCGTCCCTGTGTAATAGCCCGCAAACCACATAGGAGATGTAAACCGCACTAGGCTTAGCTACTCCGAAGAGGTCGCATTCATTACTTTTTTTCCTTGACTAAAGAACCCGCAGCCGCTACTAATGGTGCGCATTGGGTAAACCCCGCCCCTGTGTAATAGCCCGCAAACCGCATAGGAGATGTAAACCGCACTAGACAAGCCCTGTGCGACGGGTTCAACTAAAAAGGTGTCAGCAGAGGGATTGGAACTCGTGACCTTACGGTTACGCGCTCACCTGATATAAAAGAGTAATAGATAAGATTATTGAAAATTCCATTTTTAATAAAATCGAAAAGAAAAAGAATAGTTACAAGAGGTTTTTCTAAATAACTAACTCCCCTAATCCTAAATAGAAAGAGTTTGAACATATGATGAAAAAGCCAACTTTTTTTTGAAGTCAAACTCTCAGAATCCAGATTCCTACCTTACCTGAATCCTAAATACATGAAATGACACCTGCGTGTCATTTGAACTAGATTAGGTTTAGTTTGTGAAAAAGAGTATGATTCATAACAGATAAAAATCAGAAGAAATTAAAGGCATTTCGCCGAAAATGCGACTTTAAATTAAAAAAAAAAATCACGTGCTCACCTGCCACACTAACTTGGCTACCCCCAAGGGGCTGCATTCATTACTTTTTGATATTAAAAAAGGTTGATGTCTACCCACGAAATAAGGTTCTTTCCTTCCCTCCTAATATGTGGAGGAGTTTGAAGATTTTTTTTAAAGTCAATTCCACCGACATTACATTAGTATCGAAGTTAATTATGGTAGGATCAACTTCTCCATACATATAATTATAGGGTACAAGAAAATCCACAGCCACCAACATTTTATATGGTATCTTTTTTGTTGTGTAATTTAATTATTGCCTTTATACACATTTGATCATTCAATCAGTCATAATGGGGCTAAAAATGAAAAACATAACGTATAATTTAAAAATTCTTTAAAAATTAATTTTAACATTTAATTATATTCATGTGTTTAAACAGTATTTTAAAATATATTTTTGAATCTTTCAATATAAATATTGTGTAGTAAAAAATATATTAGAAATTAAAAAAATTTAAAAACGAAAAAAATATATTTAAAAGGCGATTCAGGCATGCCTAAGCCAAGTAGAAAGGCAAAGGATTTGGTAGCTAGTGGACGTGTTTTTCCACAATACTATTATAGTTTATCTGCGTCGGGGGACAGTTATGGGACGGACTAAGTGTGTGCAAATCATATCGAATTATCAATGACGGGTGAGTGAGTTGTTCACTTCATCTGCCACCAATCATACTACACCTTCTGTTCTTTGTTTAACATTTTCTTGAGTACCCCCATGTTCAGGAGCACAGATTTTGGACACTACTTCAAGTTTTCCCTTTCTTTTATCCTACGTATTTTCACACTGGGTTGTCACTAATAATTCCTCCCAAAAAGTTGGCATTTTCCCAAATGGATTTTGGCAATGATCAATCAATGCAAGATTGCCAACATCTTCTCATTCTTTCTTTAACTCCAATTATTGCAAATTGAGTACTGCTTGTATGATTTATCCTCATGCTACAATATATACCTCTACTTTTACAGCAGCAAACTGTGCAAAACATGGGAGTGCAACTTCAACTTGAAGTTCGTTAAAAGAAACCAAAAAGAAAAAAGGAAAATTGGTAAGCCCTCTTTCACTGTCAGTCCCAAATCTCTTTCGATTCTTGGGGGTCACCCCGCCAACCTGTGTTGACCATTGCTGTTGGCAAGAGTTTAAATCTTGAAGTTATCAAGTTCTTGGAAACTAGATTTTTAGTACTCTGTTTTGGGATTTTTGGCAAATTTCTGGAGGGATGTAGAATACTATTTTATTGCAGTTTTCTCCATTTTTAGTACCCAAAGCTTTTTTTTCCCCTGTTGATCCGTTTGATTGGCAATGCCAATCTGAAATTCTGAAATCTCAGGCGTGAAATTACTTTTGTGCGTGAGTATCTTGCCCTTTTCCCCGTTTTTGTTTTACCATTTGGGTATTGGGAATAAAAGAACTACTCTTTCAATTCCTGTCTGAGATTTATTTTTCCCAGACCGGGAATCTTGAATTTCTCCATCTGGGATTCTTTCAGAGTGATGCATATTGAAGGTCTGAGAAATGGCTACTTTGGTTCCTGGAGTTTTGCTGAAGCTTCTGCAGCATATGAATACAGATGTGAAGATTGCTGGTGAGCACAGATCATCTTTGTTGCAAGTGGTGGGCATTGTGCCTGCACTAGCAGGTGGGGAGCTCTTTCCAAATCAAGGGTTCTATTTAAAGGTATCTGATTCTTCCCACGCCACTTACGTATCTTTACCTGATGAACAGCATGACCTTATACTTAGTGACAAAATACAATTGGGTCAATTTCTGCATGTTGAGAGGCTTGAAGCAGCCTCACCAGTGCCTATCCTTAGGGGTGTTAGGCTAGTGCCAGGGAGACATCCTTGTATGGGAAGCCCCGAAGATATAGTTGCTACTCATTCTTTAGGTTTCCTCAGTAATAATGCTAGTTTGTCTTCGAGTTCCAAGCCAGTGGACAAAGGAAAATCACATGCAAAAGTATTGAGCAATGAGAGTATTGGGGTTAAGGAGAGTAAGGTTACAACAGTGAGATCGAATGGGAGTGCCAAAGAGGAGAAAATTGACAGTAAAACTCCTAAATTGGTTCGATCCATTTCTCAGTTATCAAGGCTGAATCTGAATTTAATGGAGAAGAAAGAATCTTGTGGGAAATTGAAGACTTCCAATTCAAGATCAATACCATCATCCCCCACAAGTTGTTATTCACTGCCAACTTCATTTGAGAAGTTTGCCAATGGACTTAAGCAGCAGGCAAAGATAAAGGGATTGGACAGGTTGGACAAGGCTACCGCTAAACTAGGGTCGGGGGAAAAGACAAGTTCGGTTCGTGGGGTGAGTCCGACCACGAAGAAAGCTCCAACTGGGAGTTTGAGTAAAAATATTGTCCAAGGAATTGAGATGGGGCCAAAGGCCTTGAGAAAGAGCTGGGAAGGCAACATGGATGTGAGGAGCAGAGAAAGTCCCAGAATGAAAGTCATCAAGAATGATTTGAAGCTAGAAGCTCGGAGCACTTCTGTAAGTCTCTTGTTTATACAGCCTATTGTTTCATTTCTAATTCTTCAACTGAAATTGATTTAGCAAGAATTATCCAATCATCCAATTTAATGCTATTGATATGTTTTATTGACTTGATTCCTTTTAGACTGAGAAATAAAAGTTGTACTTAAATTGGTAATGCACGTCTTTTTATAAGCATAGCATTTTTTACCTGGTCTGGTCTGTTGTTTGGGATACTTGTTTACAATTACAAGAATCTCCATGATCATGTTATAATAGATTTGCTTAGACTTGTCTGAATGCCTGAGTGGTTTCAGAAAGGAGATGGTTTTTCAGTTATTTATCTTGGTTTTTGAGTTGCTTATCCATTGATATACTGGAGAGTCATTCACATTGTATATTCATTCTGGTAAGTAACTTAAAGTGAAACACTTAATTACTTAAAATCCTGCAAGGTTCCAAGAAAATCAACCAGCGAAAGGCTACCATCAAAGGAAGATAAAAAAGTAATATCTGGAAAAACATCAACACCTGAAAATAGTAGTCATTTATCTGCAAAGAAAGTTACTTCAAGTGGGGATCTGGCTGATATTGACAAGTCAACTAAGCAAAAGGCTTCTGTTGGGAAGAGATCATCTGTGGATGTTGCTGGTCTTGGATCAGGTGGAAACCTGGTCAAGGTTTCTCTAAGTAATACAAGATTTACAGATGCAAATGTTTCATGGACTTCTCTGCCATCGTCAATCTCAAAACTCGGGAAGGTATGGCATTCATAAATTCTTCATACTTCATTAGATTTCCCTGGCCTTTAACTGGAGCCTTAACCGGTTTCCAGAAAATTGTCTTAATATGAATGTTGCATTAGATAGATTATATACCTTGTTGTATAGTGATAAAACCGTATATTGGTCACTTATATCAAGTTTTCAAGAGATACACTAGCCAATGGCAAAATCTGTTATTCATATGACTTTGATCAGTATCGACTTGGGTGGTAATTCAGATTTGCTCTGTGTCCCCTTGACATGCTATGGTACTGGAAAGAAGATGTGCTTTGTAAGCTTCACTATTAGATTTTCTGGGAGTTATGCTAGGCTTCTGGTTATTTATTTTATTTTTTCCTATACTGATAATTTGGGACTGAATGTTTTCTTTGTCCCTAGGAAATCCTTGAGCTGATTTTTTCACCACCAATTAGTTTTCCTCTGTCTGCGACTTACATGTTGTATTGGATTTCCATTTATTCTTTCTTTGAGATCCAGAGAGTAACAAATACTCAGCCAGTCAATTCTCTGGAACTGCATGTCAAAACTAAATTTGTTGGTTGAACTCGACAGGAAGTCTTGAAGCACAGAGATGCTGCACAGGCAGCTGCAATTGAGGCAGTGCAAGAAGCTTCAGCTGCGGAAAGCTTACTTCAATGTATAAGGTACTTCCAACTTTGAAGATACTGCTAAGAATAAAGGCTTTTGTGCCATTGTCTTTTTATAGCCCATAATTTATCTGGTTTACTTTTCAGGTGTCTTTTATAATGAGTTATAGCATTCACACATTTATGCTTGTTTATCTATTTTCCTGTGGGGCTGGATTCAGTTTTTTATTTAATTGCTGCTTGCAATTTTTTGGCCTTCTATTTGGGCAAATTAATTATTCTCTCATACTCATTGGCAAATTAATTTTTTTGTTCTATAGCTGTGATTATACTTGATATTAGAATGCCACAGAATAACGTTGTTATTGTCAGTTTCAATTACTAATAACTAGTGAAAAATTTGTTTGGGGGAAAATTGTAGGGATATTATTATCTTGAAATTGGGCACAAGTTGATCCTTGACTTTCTGGTGCTATGCTGACTTTGTGCTTTTCTTAATAGCAAGAAGGGTGCATATTGTAATTTTCTGTATGACTTTGTATCAGTCTAGCTGGTATGACTAATATTTTTCCATTCTTAATATTATGCTGATAATTTTCATCTCATGTGTTTTAATTCGTAGACAATATTTTAACATTAATGTGCTTTAGAGTTTGTCTTGATTCCATATCTCCATGAGACTGATGCAGCACAAATGTGAATTCAAATTGAACGGACCTTATTAACTCTTCAAGGCTTTAGGAAGGCAGATAACTTTGGGTTTTTTATTTATTTATTTATTTTTTTTAAAGGAAAACTGAAATCAGTAAATAATTGTGGGAAAACAGGAACAATCCCTGGGAATCACTCCTCGACCCTTTAGCATCACACCTAAGAACCTTTAGGCAACACACCTAAGGCAAAGTTGTATCACACAACCCGTGAAGAAGGCAAATTGTCTGCAGAAATTTTAACTCCTCTATCTTTCCTCTCGAAGAGGTATCTTATTTATAGACTACAAAACTGAAAACAACTTAGATTAGGATTTCTCTAATTTTTAATAGGATTCAGCTTAGATCCAATTCTTAATAGGATTCAGTTTCTTAATTAGACTTTAAGAAACTTTTACCTAACTACATTCAAATTTTCAAACTAAAACTCAACAAAAAAAGACTCAAATACTAAAAGACTGAATTCAGAAAATTCCTGCAATGCAGCCAATTTACTGAAATACCCTTTGACTACTAAAATTAGTAAAAAACAGCCAAATAAATCTAAAACTCAATTAAGGTAACTCTTGCAAGTTAACCAAGATCCCAAATGGGATCTTTATCTTCCAAAGCATGCCAAATCATGGTTTCGGCTTTGGAATTCTCTTTACCCCACTTCTTATTAACTTTAGTAACTTTTTGCCATTTGTCTCCATCAGAGTCTCTCTCTCTCTCTCTCTTTCTCTTTCTACTAGTATGTGAATTCCTCTTTTTATTTTCTGAAAATGATTGGCAACTTGATAAACTGTCGAGGGTTTGGCAATGGAAAATTATCAAGGGTGGTGGTTTTCAAGTTTTCTCATCTAGTTCAATGTACATTTTTTTCACTGGAAGTAACATGTTATCTATAATGCACACACTGAATTCTAGTTCTGAATGACAGTTTGCTATTATGATGTATCTTGTCCATGAGATGTGCGGGAACTAACCTGATTCCAATTTTCACATGGCATAGACTTGGTTACTAGTCTAAATTGGATAGGCTGGGTATCAAGGCCAGTGGAGAAGAAAAGCTGCATTTAATGCTGCTGCACTCTTTGGTTTCCAGTGGAAATTTTTTTGATTCAATAAGTAACAACAAGCCGTTAAGATGTTTACTTGTCCTTTGTCTTTATGGAATGTAGGATGCATAAAATTGTAAACGATTGAGGCAAGACTGTAGGAATACATTAATAAAGGAGACCCTTGAGGTGACATTCATTTTGACCCAAACTGAAGTGGATTTGTGCTCAATGGACCAGTCAACATGATCAAAATTTTTTGCTTTGTGGAATCCTCAACTACAGTGGCAACCATGGATAACTACTTCCATTCAATTTTGAAATGAGTGCATAAGATAAAAAAGATTATTTTGGGTCCCCTCTGAAACTGGGCTCAGCTAGACTTAGCCATTTTAATTAGGGTTCAGCCATAAATTTATTCCTTCCTACTGCTTTATTCATGGATTCGTGTTCTATCTTCTCTGTCAAGTGGAGAAAATAGTTTCCAAATTACACTGCTTTCTGACCTCTTCCAGCTTTTATTTTGTTGGCAACATGCGACTCGGCTTTTTCTATGTCATGCAGGACATGATCTCTAACTGCTGGTTGCTCAAAACTAAATAAGGAGGCTTTGGTTGGGTCACCCTTATTAAACTGTAACTAATGGGTTGCATTGCTTCCTCTTTTAGTCTGCTCCTTCACAATGGTCATTTTCTTGGATGGAAACTTTAAAGTGTTGGTTGGTTTACTTCATCCACCAAAATAGAGTAGTCCCACTAGTTTTTCAGTCTCCTGAAATTTCAATTATCATATTGCTGGTCCACATTTTGCCAAACTTTCTATAATCATTTATAACTCAGGGAACATTTAGTTCAGAATTTCCTCGGGAAAGGATGCATTAAGTTTCTGTGTCACTTTTCCACAGTTAAATTAGACTTGGCCCAAGTCCACATCAAGCTTTTTGAGCTTTTAGGTTCTGGAAATAAACTGAGGTTTTTTTATTTAATTTATTTTTTATTTTTTATTTATATTACAATCCGAAAATGACCTGTGCGAACATGTTGTGGAATAATACAAATTATGTTATTTATACAAGTATTAAGTGAGACAGTAAAGTTAATAAGGCATGCCCAGACAGAGATACGCTGTGGAGGATAATGTTTCATGTTGTATTCAGAAAATATGTAGTGGCTTAGAATATGGAGATAAAAGTTTTAAGAATACTGTAGCGTATAAATGACATGCTTGATGATATTCATCAGTATGATCCACTGATTGTCAATTGGAATACTTTGAAGAACCTGCAAATGTTACTTTGTCCTTGTCCAGGTGATGTGCTAAACCTGAAATTATTCATTGTCTATCATACTTCTACTTGCCCTGCTACTTGTATGAACAATGATAAAGAGAGATGTGCAGGAGTGGTAATTCAATCATACTATTACAGGCTGACTCCAAGTTGAGCTTTCCAAACAGATGGTAAAATTATAGAGACATGTGACATTTTAAACTAACAGTCTACTTATAACTCTTAGTAGTGAACATAAGTACTCTTTCCAGGAGATTAATGCATTCATTGTGACTAAGCAGAAACACTTATTATGTTACTCGCCTTCAGCACATATTCTCCTAGAGATCAATATTTGATGTGCAATGTTATAAAATTACTAAAGCAAAGAAGAGAATCTATCTGTCATGGAGTTCTCCAGTTTCTATTATCAAAGCCAAAAGGTCAGGCACCCTGGCTTGACTTGGTTCAATGCTAGAGCTTTAGCCTTATCCATATAGTAAATGAGGGTGACTATATGTCCTGGTGCATTCTTTGGGGATTAAGTTTTGGATAATTCTTGAAAGCTTTCTTTATACTAATGTGACTGAGCTCCATATATTTTTGCTGTTTGGAATGCCATGGCCACCTCAAATGTAATATGCATATGGCTTATTTCTTTTGGAATCTATTTTGTCCAGTTGTTTTGATGTGAGTTTGCACAAAATTCTTTATGTTAGTGAAATCTAAATATTTCTATTAGTTGACAGTTTGTTGAGTTTCTGAGAATTCCAAGTTACATATTAGGTTTCTGATTAAGTTTCTACATTTAATAAATTGCCCATTACTGTTCCTGGTTGCTGTGGTATTTATATTCTGTAAGTATCTTAAGATGCTTTTTGTTATGGCTACTGCAAGAAAGTAAGAACAATTTTGAGTGTTGTATGGTCCCTACATGGTATGTTGAAAAAAATTATTCATGTATCGAAGCTAGAATGTAATCACTTGATGAAGGAAATCCCCCAAAGTCTTAACTGGAAAATATGGTGTGTTATGATTTGTGGACTCCTTTCTTGTGTTTGCATTTTATCTGTGCAAAGAGAAGTATAGGATTCACTTGGGATGTTTCTTTTGCGTTCATCTGGATCCAACTATGTGTATGTTTTCATATGTACATAACTCGATAGATTTTCAAGTAGGCCTTGTGCAGATTTTTACCCATTAGTCATAAGATTCTCAATGACTATATTTGGTCATCTAAGAATGTTGGTAATTCTCGTAATTGTGTTTTGGCTTTAACTCTCAGGTGCTATGTCCAGGATCTCTTGATTTTTTTTCCCCAGTGACAATTTGTAGGTTAATAACCTCCCCCATGAATAACTGTAATAAGGTTATTGTCCACTTGGACATCAGAAATGCTAGTCTAATAGTACCCTAATTTTTAAATTTTGTATGAATAGGATTTTAAAGCCCAAAGTCATGTTTCTGGATTATTTCCATCTGGCATTGGGAAGATTCAATATGCCAATATCTTTATGTCTTTGGAAAACTCAAAACTTCATGTATCCTTTATGCGCCTTCCTGCCTCTAATTCCTTGTTCAGTGAATGTCACTTGCATTAATGTTACTATCCTTTGTAAATTTAAATGTATGAACCATGAACGGTATATGTAATGAAACTAAGTGTATGATCTTAGCTGAAATCTTTAACGTACACATGTTTCTTTGTTTTATGTCAAAACATGTTTCGTTCCAATGTGGTGGAGATTAAATTTTCTTTGTTATTACTTATTAGATGCATTCAAAAAGTTGAGAAACTTTTCTGCTCTCCATAAATGGAGATAGCCCGCCCTTGTTTGGCAATTCTGAAGAACACCAAGTAATGCAGCGCAAATTAATTATAGCCCATGTTCCTTGTTTGATAACTGTTCATGGTTTCAGTGAGCAATAAATACCTGATAGGAGGGAAATGTTGAAGTAAGATTAAGTATAATTGCAGGAATCTCTCTATAAAAATTAGGTGTCACATTAAAACTGAATAAAATCCTAGAAAATAAACAGCAAAGGTACAGTATCTAGGTATCCTGCATAGTACAAGAATCCAATGAACTGGTAATCAAAAATGATGAAGAGATAAACTTTAACAAAATTTTTCCAAATGATCTATTCAATCTCACATACAGGCCGCTCCTCTTCCTAGGTGTGCTTATGTATTGCTTTAGCAAAATTCCATCAAAGTTAAAGTTTGCTGTCTTTCAGCTCTCTGTTGCCTGCATTACCTAGGAATGTAGCCCTTTGTATGAACTCTTTTAAGTACTATATGGATGCTTATAATACTGGGTAGTTTCTGATCTTTTGTCTCTTGGCAGCACTTATTCCGAATTGCGCTTCTCTTCTAGGGAAGAGAACCCACAACCAGCAGTGGAGCAATTTTTGACTTTGTTTACAAGTTTGAATAATGCTCGCCTGGTTACTGATGCTCTATCTAAAAGTGCAATAATTGGTTCACCTTCAGATCCTGAGGAAAACTCCTCTGAAGAAGCTCTGAAAGTTGCATTAGAAAGACGTAAACAAGCAACTTCTTGGGTCCATGCTGCATTAGCTACAAACTTGTCACCCTTCACAGTATGTAGCAAACGTGGTTCTTTAACTCCAATTTCTGCTTCAAATTCAACTCCTATTCCAAAGACTATCCCTGCAAATCAACCCATCTTAGTTCTTGAAAACTCTACAAAGAGTTCAGCTGGAAAGAACCAAACTAAACCAAAACAGACAGCAGTATCTAAGATTTTTCCATCAGGAACACCACGTCGTTTAGCAGATGGGCCGGTTGCTAGCCAGAAGGCTAGAGCTCCTTCGCCTCCAAGGGAATGGCTCAAGGGAGAAGGACTTGATGACGCTGTTGACTTGGCCGATATATTGCGTGTGGAATCTCAAGAGTGGTTCTTAGGATTTGTGGAAAGGTTTCTGGACGCTGATGTGGATGCTTCGACTCTATCTGATAATGGTCAAATAGCTGGCATGTTAACTCAGCTTAAGAGTGTGAATGACTGGTTGGATGAGATTGGTGCTAGAAAGGATGATGAAGAGACACCCCAAATATCTTCTGAGACCATTGAGAGAATCAGAAAGAAGATATATGACTATCTTCTAACGCATGTGGAATCTGCTGCTGCAGCACTTGGCGGTGGCTCACAATCATCACCGACGATCGAAGACAAACCAAAAAGATGATAAGTCTGGACAGAATTGTGCACAGTATAGAAGCATATAGGTTGGTATACTGGTATGCTCAATTATCTCCGTTGTAGCCAGGGCCCCCCAACCACCAAGTGGTTAGAGAGGTTAAAGTTCTGTACTTGTATATAATTCCTACATTGGATTCCCATCATTATTATGAAATGTTTCATAGTTGAAGATGTTTTCCCCCCTGAATGTTTACTTTGTCTAAAAATGTTTATAACTCTTAAACACACCAACGGAAGTGTATGAGCAAGAAAACGAATGATTGCATTTTCTCGAAAGAAGTGTTTTTTCATCTTATCCTACATTTATATATCTAAGCGGTTGCTATTTTCTGTTGTTCATCATCAGGCATCAAGAGCAGGCAGTTCTTTTGGTTATGGATTTGTTCTCTGATTTTTGTTTCTGCGAAGAGTGTAGAGTATTCTTGTAAATAATTAATTAAATGGTATATCTATCTATACGAACAAGTCAATAGCAGATAGTTTTTCCTTTCAAATGCGTGAGTTAATTTTTGGAATATTATTTTTTTTAATTAAAAAAACTATTGTTGTTTTGGGGAGAGTTCATATTTTGCTTAAATTTATATTTCCAAAATTAACTCTAAAGTCAATTTTTTGAATATCAACTTTAAAATCCAACTATTGTGCATCGTTTTCAGGTTTTGTGCGGCAACATGATGTCGACTTCAGCAATTTGCCAATCTTCCAAATTCATTTCTGAACTCCTCCACCCAAGGATTCTCTCGGATCACCCAAGAAGCTACCATCAAGTGTTAAACTTGTACCTTACTTTTTTTGGATATGTTTAACAAATCTAGATAATATTTGAAGGGCGATGAAACTGATCCAAAAAAATAAAAAAAAAAACTCCCAATGTCCAACCAATTTCATTGTTCTTGTTATCATTCTTCTCTTGCAAAAATACTACCATAGGAGTTGATCACAAGATTTTTAGCCATGATAAGGTTTCTTGTACAATAATTCCAAAGACTATTGGGTCATCATCAATACTAAGATACTTACAAAATTGGATTCTTTGCTATTCCTTTTCTTCATTTTCAATTTCCATTCTTAGATTTGAAAGAATAAAGTGTGGTGGGGGGAGGTGGCAGCATTGGGGGTGTGGGGGAAGGGAGGAAGGGGGAGGGCCAGCTAGAGCCTCTTGCAGGGGTGGTTGTGGGGGAGGGAGAGGGGATGTGGCGGAAGGGGGGAGGGGAGAATTGCGGTAGTAGAAGGAAAATAATGAGAAGAAGAAGAGTTCCAAGCAGAAGGGGTGTAAAGCAAAAACTTTTTTTTTTTTATTATTATTCAACTTGAAGTCGACATTTCATATTCGATATGTCAACTTCAAAATTGACATTTTGAATGTCGACTTTAAAGCTTATATTTAAAATGTCAATTTCTATATTTTGGAACACTTAAAAAAGTATAATATTTATTTAATTTGTATTAAAGTAATAAATATTTTTGGAAAAAACTCAAAATATGTTGATATGGCTTCGAAAGATCAAAGGATTACGTATAATTATTCATGTTTTTCATTAAATATTTTTTTTTGAAAAAAGAAATTGTTCTTCAAGTTACTATTAATTGCATACTTCTTAAACTTTTATGATATTATTCATTATTAATGTTAATCATAACTACAGTTTATAATAAAGTTATTGTTAATAACATAATTACTCTTCATTCTCTAAATTTGAACTAAATAATAAGTATAATAGTTACATTTTTAATTTTAGTATAATAAATTAATCAAAAAATAATAATAATAATAATTTTGTCCTCCTAATTTGTGCATGGTTTGTGCACCAAATTTACACTCTCGTTATAAAAATGGTCATGTTTATAATTTTATTTAATGCAGTAGATACGCCCAATATTCTTTCATAAGGTTGATGGTTGGCATCTTTGATTTGTTAGCATTAATTTTGCTTATTTGCTGGCAGTATGGTTTCAATTTATTCTCATAAACATAATATTCATGGCAACATTGCCTATATCAGCCATTAATCACATGGCAAGTAATTCAAGCTTTTTTTTTTTTTTTGGCATAATCAACTCTCTAATTCCTTGCTTGATATTACTCCTACTCATGAGTTTGCTACTAAAGTTAATGGAATAGACGCCACTAATTTCATTATCTTTTGTTTTTCACGTTTTTAATTTTTTACTCAATCTCATGTTCTTGACTAAACTCACAAGATATTTACAGTGTTACGTTAATTTTGATCCTGATTCAATTGTTATAGGGAATTTGAAAAACTAGTCCGTATGGACAAGCTCTTTTTATTTGCAAATAAGAAAATTCTTAAATAAAAACAAACTATCCAAATACATTTTTATTTCAAAATTTAGAATTTAAATTTTCTCACTCAAAATCCTCTCACATAATTTAAAAAAAATTTCCTCTTATTTTTTCCCTCCAAAATACTTTTTCTATCAACAAATACCTACCAAAATTTTTACACATTCCAATCTAACTGTTTTCATTTGCAAATAAAATTGTCTTATCCAAATGGACCTAGTACTCTTGTTGGCAAAGAGTAACTTGAAGAACAATTTCTTTTTTTAACTTGTTTCCAAAATTTTCATTTGTAGTCTGCTAATTTTTCTCGTACTGATTATCATTGTTGTTTAGGTCATTGTTCATCTTTACAAAATTGAAAGAAATTAGTCCATCGGTTGAGCGATTTGTCTTCTTTAGAACATGAATTGTGTGAGTTACAAATATCATCATGTTTCATTTGCACATCAAGTTAATAAAATGGTTGTTACATCATTTATGTTAGTTCATTTTGAAGTTTGGAGTCTCGGTCATGTCCCTTTCAAAATTGAGTTTCGAGTATTTTGTAAATTTTTTTGATGATTTTTTTTTTTTGTGTTATTTGGCTTTTTCTTATGAAAGACCATTTTGAATTGTGTTTTATATTTTGCTATCTTTGAAATAAAAATCAAATTTGAATTTATCCAAATGTATTCCCTTTGTAGTAATAATGCCAGAGAATATCTCCCCATTATTTCAATCTAAATGCTAAAATTGCAAAGGAGAGTGGGCCATTACATAATCCAAAAAACACCTTAGACTAGACCGTACATCTCTCGTCTCTATCCTTGTGAGTAGTCAGTTCCTTGCTACTCTCAAACCAATCATTGGTATATAGTTCTATACCTTTAAAGGCATGCACATTAGTTTCTACGTCAGCCAACCTAAGGCCACGTCATATCAGTATCATATCAGTTTATGAATGGTATCTACTATTTAGACAACCATAATAAAAAAAGTATTCACGCTAATAAACGGTCTCTACTATTCACACACCAATTTCTTTTTCCTCTACCTTCTTTTGCACTATTTATTTAATATATTTAATACTTCTTATTTAAATTAATAATTCTAAAATATTATCTATTTTTCATTTATCAAATTCAATATATAATAATACAATTTATAATTTTAATTATCATACAATTAATACTTAAACAATTAATGGAAAATAATTTTCATTACATTAAAATTACATTTTAATAATACATTAAACTAAATACTGTAAATTAAATATAAAATACTTAAAACAATTAATGGAAAATAATTTTCATTACATTAAAATTAAAACTTAATAATATACTTGATACATTCAGATAAGTATTTTAAATTAAACATAAAATTTTTATTAGCGTGGGTAAATTTTTTATGATGGTTGTGTGAATAGTAAAGGATAGGCCTTAAAACGGCTTGGCCTTCACTATTCACATAGCCACTATCAATTTTTTTTATATTAATAATAAAATTTATAATTTTAATTATGATACATTAACTACTTAAAAACAATTAATGAAAAATATTTTCTCATTACATTAAAATTAAAATTTAATAATGCACATAAAACATTAAAATAAATACTCGTAATTAAATATAAAATACTTAAAAATTAAACATTCAACACTAAAACATAATAAACATAACTTAATACACTTTAAACATAAAACAGGGATCAAACATCCCAATCAGAAAGACTCAAATCATCCAAGCTCACGAAATCGCCCAACAACGATCCATAATTGTTAATTATCGGCAGATAACACCCAGAAGTTATCATCCCCATTGACACCAAGTGAAATTGTCCGTTGAAGTATATCCCATTTGTTCATGGCAGAATATTTTCGTTCCTTGGATGTTCAGGGGTGGAGTTTTCCTAAATCTTTACCATAATCTTTTTCTTCTTCGAAAGAAAAACGTTCAAGATGACAATAGCGGTGGACTTAGACTTAGTGCAAGTCTTCCTAATGACTTTAGACATGAAACTTGATTTTGACTTTGAAGAACCCATTGATCTGCAAATTTGCACCAACTTTTTCACCAATTTTTAGAGAAAACTTGTAGAGAACCCATTGTCAATTTATAGAGAAAATTTGCACCAATTTTTTCGATAATGGAGCATGATTTGACAACACATGAATTATTTGTACCGATTTTTTCGATTATGGAGTTTAATTTGACAACACATGAATTATTTGTACCGATTTTTTAATATGATTTAGGCTATTTATTTTGAACTTAATATTACTATATTTAAAATTTAACATGATAAACATAATTTTTATTATTTCTTTAATTCTTTTATAAAATTCAAATTTTGTTTATTTTAAAATCATTTAAATAAATTTAGCATTCTTTATCAATTAATTACAAAAAATTCTTTTTCATTTAGACAAACGTGATTATTTCTTTAATTTTATAATTGATTTGGCCACAAAATTATTTATATATTTTAACTATGAATAGATATAAATTTTAATCATCACATGCAATAATTTCATACAAAATTATATTTTAAAAAAATTACCAAATTTTTTATAATTATAAAATAAGTATAAATAATTTTACATTATATTACAATTAAAAGTTAATATTAATAGATTTAATATTATAATTTAATATTATAATAAGTATATTATAATTTAACATTATATTACATTTAAATAAATTAGATCTTGCATGAAAAATAGGTAAAGTGCATGTCAATTTGTAGAGATAAATATTTTCTACCCGATGGTGAATTTTAAAAAAAAAAATAAAAAATAGGTGAAATGCCCTTTGCAAACCAGTGGTGGGTTTACAAATGGCTTACACGTGGTGCACACCCATTGGGCGCGTTACGTCAACAACTGATAGGCGAGTCAATCAGCTGCAACTTTTTTTTAAAAAAATTTGGCCAAAACGATGTCGTTTGGTATCAATTTGACGCCAAACGACGTCGTTTTGAGAAGGAAAAAAGCAACAAAAAAAAACGATCGGCCTTCACCGTGAATCTCGGAACAAACGATTAAACGACCGTTTGTTCTAAGAAGGCCACCACATCAGCATTTCTTGCTAATGTGGCGGCCTTTGTAGGAACGGTATGCTGATGTGGCGGCCTTTGTAGGAACGGCCAGCCCTATTTTGGGGCTAGTGTGCATGCTCTAATATTTCTTAAAAGTGCTTTTTGTTTTTTTTTTTTCCGAAAGGAATTACTCGGCTACATGATATCCAAACTTCATAGTAAATGTGCCTTTTCCATTCTTAGACCAGTATTGGAAATCCTTTCCATTTGTTTGAGATTTGGAAAGGTGTATGGATGAAACAATATTTACCACCTTCGGAGGCAATATGAATCTGAGAAGGGGAAGTCTTCAATACTTGTTTTGGTCTATGAGATCTGCCACCTTGAGGTTGAGTTGATCTCTAAAAAGGGGGTTGGTGATGGCAGGATTGGTTATGCTCGAAATCCAGTATTATCTATTAAATGAACATCCCTTCCATTGATTATTTTCCACTTTAAGCTTCTTCTCAAGAGTTGTTTTCCCCATAGGATACCTCTCCAACCCCATGAAATGCCTAGCTTTGGCTAAGCTTGGAGGAAACTTTCTCTACCACAATATTTTGCACATAAGAATTTAGCAAAAAAGGAATTAGGTTGGGCATGAACCTTCCATGTAATCTTAGCAAGGAGAGACCAGTTAATAAATGTGACTTTCTCATCCCAAGACTCCCTTTAGACTTTGATTTGCAGATGTTATTCCAAGATTTCCAGTTAATACCATTGGTCTCTTTGTCCCTCTTCCAAATGTAGTTTGCAGTGTATTTGTCAATTGCATATGCTACTGTGATAGGGATTTTGAAAGAACCAATGACATATTGGGCTAGAGAAGATAAGACATGTTTGGCAAGGATAATTCAACCCGTGATTGACAACACTACATTCTTCCATTTGGAGATTTTTCTCCTAACCTGATTTTTTAAATCTTTTATTTCTTCTTGAATATCTTTTGTTTTCCCTATTTTAAAAGCACTCTTTTTTGGATATTTTTATAATAATTTTGATATACTAAAAGAAATTGATCACTAAATGAAAGTCTTTTCAAAATACTTATATGCTATTTGAGCATATAAATCTTTCTTGAGAAAAATAGAAAGACAAGTTCTAAATTATTCAAAAGAAATTTAGTTTCATGCTAAAATCATAGTACCCTCGATATTTTGTTGGAGTTACATAATCATTCAACACTATCCAAAATATTGACCTATGTCATTGGTAAGGGAATTCAAGGTAAAATGGTGGGCGACTTATTCAATATTCCAAGAGACGGTACCTCAATTACTTTCATGAAAATGAAAGAATTCAAAAAAGCATTCAACAGTTGAGTCAACCAAAAGGACAAGTGCTAGGACCAGTCACACTTGTCAAGCACAAGGATATTGGCCCAAGCCAGAGAAAGACTTATTCAAGACTAGAAAATAAAGACAAGTTACAATCTTTGATTCAATTCATTAAGGAAGATGTTGATACTGCAGAAGAGTATATGGAATTTCAAGAATTCTTGCAATACAAAATTTTTTTAAAAAAATCAAGAAGTAAAGCTTTATCAGAGGCATCATCCTTTGATCCATTTGGGAGTCCTTTAGCACAATATCCTTTTGAAATATATATATAAAAAGATGAGAATTCTATAGAAGAGCTAGACAACTAGATAGCTGGAGAGAGATTTTATTCCTAAAGCCAATTCCTTGTTGAAATATCTTCACAAAATAATTACAAAAGTAGGAAGTTCTTGAAAATACAAGATAAGATTAGTAATAGGGCAGAATGAAGGAAGGCTTAAAGGAATGACTTAGATTTAATCACAGAATAAGGCTTACGTAAAACACCGATGTCCTTCTTCTTTGATCTTGAATCCTTTTATAAACGGAAACTTTAAATTTCATTTGAATTTGAATCTCCATTTGCATTTGAATTTGAATCTTCATCTTCATTTAAATTTGAATTTGCTTTCCATCTATCTAGGTCTAGATTAACTTTTCTTCTCAAGCTGTTTAGGTTTAGATTAGCTTCATCAAAGGCATCATCTGGCCGAAATTTAAATGAATTAAACTTTTCAAAACAAGTTTTAATAGTTTATTTAAAGGTTTGTAATTGATTACTAACCTAGGAACTCCTCTTTCTTTTTCTACTTGATTCATAACAAAGAAATTAGGGCAACTCCATGATAGAATGTATAATTGCATATTTATTAGGTTAATTCCCTTGTGTTTAAGTGATTAAAATGCTTATTTATATGAATATTAAGTGTTTTTATTATTGATGGCTAGATTGGAGTTTTTTAGGAAAAAATTAATAAATAAAGAGAAATATTATCTTTCTCGGCAAAATCTTCAAGGTTTCTTTGTGCCCATAGTATTGATGCTTAAAATGTTTTCAGATGAAGCAAAGAAACTCTGTAGCACTTAGTCGTTGTGCAGCACTTGAATTGCTTCAGCCCTGCTCGGCCACAACACAAGACAAAGTCAATTGCACCCGTGCTACATTTTGGAGCTGAAGACTTCTAAAGCCACAAACAAACAAAGAAGCAAGAAAGGACAAAACAAGTGCAGGTCAAAACAAAAGAAAAGCAATTTGCATGCATTCCATCTTTGCACATTGACATTCAATTCTGGCGGCTGGCTGCACAATTGAAAAAAAAAAAAAGAAAAAGGAAAGACTCCTGCTGCAAAACTACTATAAACCAAGTTGAAGAAGAAAACAACAGCTGTGCTGAAATTGAAAAAAAAATAAAAATCCAGCCACATAATGGGAAGACAACAAGAAGTTCACAGCCGTAAGAAAGGAGACCAGAGATGAGACTTCAAACTAGAAAGAATTCCACTCAGTAAAAAAACCCGTGAGAAGGAATGCAGAATTCTGGGGAGAACATTGAATTTACAGCCGTGTCTCACCTCTTCAAACTTGGCCAGGTTTCTTCAGCTACAACTTGAAGCAAATACGAAGCAGTGCTTGACAACAAAAAGGAAACAACAGCTGAGTTGAATTAGGAAACAAAAACCGGTGCAGTTGGGAAACAAAAGAAAAGTCGGCAACTGAATTTGGGAAAAAAAAGATGCAAGCTGCACAACAGAAAACAAAAGGAGACTTCTTTAGCAGCAAAAAGACAAAACCGAGTTGAAGTAGGAAACAAAATCAGCCGAGGGAAAAAAGGAACTAGAACCGAAAACAACAAGAAAAACCGAGCTGGGTTGCAATGTGGAAACAACATACGGTTGAAATTTGGTAACAAAATTCGCACAAAGAAAAAAGGAAGCAAAAATTGGTTCGGGAATGAAAAGAAGAAACGGTAGAAAGAAGAAACCAAGCTGACTGGAGAAGAAGAAAAAAGGAAACAAGAAAAGAAGCTGCCAAACTCAAGGGAAACACGAGGGCCGAAACAAGGAAACAAAGCAAATTTGGAAAAAAAGCAAGCCAAGCGGCAATTAGAAAACAGAGGAAAATTGGAAACAACTACACCTATAAGAAAAGGGAGTTTGCTGCCTTGAGAATCACCCATTTTTTATTCTCTTTTATGTCCTTTAGTTTAGCAGCAGATTGTTCTTTTTCTTCCTGGCCGTCCCGTTTTTCTTCCTGTTTTTCTTCTTGATTTTATGTTCTCGGTGTTCTTAGAGAAACATCAATCGGTCCTCTTGTTCCTCTTCCTGGACTTCCCGTCATTCTGTTCTTGTTGTTGTCTTTAGTAGTTTAGGAAGTTTAGAACTTTCAGCCGCCAGACTGGACTTGGGTGTAGAGAAGACAAAAGTCAAAGAACAAGAAAAGAGTGGCTACCACCGGTTTTGTTTGAATTTTATCTTTTATTTTTCCTTTCTCAATTATGTTCAAAATTTTTATGATATTCTTTTATTTTAATATGAACTAATTTAATTTTCTAGGGCTACAATGTAGTCTAACTATGAAGTCTTTAATATTTTTCTATAATATAGTTTGAATTTATTTTCTATGGTTGAGTATTTATCTCCATTCTTAATGCTTCTAATTACTTGATCACTAATTAGATGATTTGTTAATCATAACGAACTGGAAGGGGAATTATGTGTTAAGTTCATTGAGATAAATGTCATAAATTGCATGTACGATAGGAATATACCTGCATGGTTTGTGTAGTCGCTACATGATAATCCATAGAAATTAATGACTTCATAATTGTTGTAATTCACATATGAATATAGTGATTAGCAATTAGGGAGATTTTTATTAGATCTCGGGAGGGACTAGTAAATAAGTTAGAGAATCTCAACTATTAATTAGGAAAATAAATTAGACTATAGAGATAGATTAATAGTAAGATGGATTAGTTATGGTGAAATCGAAAACCCTAGAGCTTTAGCAATCTAATAAATCCTTAAAATTAATTCAGTGATTTGTTTAGCTTACTTTTAAATTTAGTTTTAATTTAGTTTGTTAAAATAAAAAAAATATCTTTTAAATCATTCAAATAAAGGTAGAATTAACTAAATTTTGGTAGTTGATAAACAATTAGTCCTTGTGGGAACGATAATATATATTCACTCTTTATTACTTGTTAACGATCACGTGCACTTGCGTGTAAAATCCGCAACAAGTTTTTGGCGCCATTGCCAGGGACTAATTTGAATTTATTAATATCGATACCAAGTAGTTCTAGCTTTAATTTGAAATTTTATTTTTAATTTATTTATTTTATTATTATTTTTATTTATTTATTTACTTTTGTTTTTTTTATCTTTTTAGATATTGTTCTATAGTGCATGAAAAGGTTTAGAAGTGATAATCTCCTCCCATTGAATCCAGAGATAGAAAAGACTTGCCGTTTGAATAGAAAGGAGAAGAGAAAAACTTCTGCACAATCTCATAACACTATGGCTGAACATGAAGAGAACGCTATCTCGGTCGCTAATGCAAACACTAGAGCATTACGTGACTATGCTTTGCCTACTGCCACATATGATCTCCACAGTGTCATACCTCCAACTGTTGCTGCAAATAATTTTGAATTGAAGTCAGGCATAATCCAGATGGTTCAAGCTAATCAGTTCACTGGGTTGGCACATGAGGACCCTAATGCTCACATAATCAATTTTCTTGAGATCTGTGCTACATTGAAAATGAATGGTGTTTTTTATGATGCCATTAGATTGAGGTTTTTCCCATTTTCACTCAAGGATAGGGCCAAGAGTTGGTTGCTTTCTTTGCCAGCAGGAGCAATCACCACGTGGGACATGTGTAGGCAGAAATTCTTGACAAATATTTTCCACCTACCAAAACTGCAAAGATGATGAATGAGATCACCACATTCACTCAGAATGAGATGGAATCACTTTCTAAAACATGAGAGAGGTATAAAGATTTGCTGTGAGCATGCCCTCATCATGGTATCCCAGATTGGTTACAGTTGCAGACTTTTTATAATGGGTTGACTCAATCAACCAAGATACTTGTAGATGCTGCAGCGGGAGGTTCATTAATGGGGAAGACATATGAGGCTGCTTATGCATTGTTGGACGAGATGGCATTTACAGACTACCAATGGTCTTCAGGGAGATCCACACTACAGAAAAATGATGGCAAGTATGAGGTTGATGCCCTCACTGCACTATCAGCCCAAGTTGCTACACTGTCAAAGCAACTTAGTACACTCAATGCAAATGCCATCCATATTCCTCCAGAAGCTTGTGATATTTGTGGTGGACCTCATCCTAGTGTTGATTGTCAAATGGGAAATCCTTTTGCCCCATCGCAGAGGGAACAAGCTCAGTTTGTAAGGAATTCAAATAAGCAGTATAATCCCTACTCTAACACTTACAATCAGGGATGGAGAGACCATCCTAACTTTCCTTGGAGAAATAATCAGCCTGCTGATAAACCTTATGGATTTCAGCCTTCACAACAAATTCAACCCCATGCACAAAAGGTGTCTCTAGAAGAGGCTCTTGCTCAATTGAGCATGAACACATCTCAGTTTATGACTAAGACTGAAGCAACATTGCAAAATCAGTCAGCATCCATCCGAAATTTGGAGGTTCAGGTGGGACAACTTGCTAGCGCATTAAATTCTAGACCACAAGGGTCTTTGCCTAGTAATACAGAAATCAACCCTAAGGAACAAGTGAAGGCAATTAGACTGAGAAGTGGTAAAGAGTTGCCTGAACTTGTGACACAGAAAACATCAAAACAAAAAGCAGTGGAAGTGCAGTCTGAAAAACTGGGGAACAAACTGAAGAAGTCGAGAAACCCAAGTCGAAGTTGTTTCCAGATAATCCACCTCCCTATGTGCCACCTATGCCATATCTTCAGCGATTCCAGAAACAAAAGCTAGAGAAGTAATTTTCTAAATTTCTTGATGTTTTAAAGAAATTACATATTAATATTCCTTTTGCTAATGCTTTGGAACAGATGCCTAGCTATGTGAAATTCATGAAGGAGATCCTCTCCAACAAAATAAAGCTAGAAGAGTATGAGACTGTTGCACTTACTGAGGAGTGCAGTGCCATTTTGCAGAAAAAACTTCCTCCTAAGCTTAAAGATCCAGGGAGTTTTGCTATTCTTTGCACTATAGGAAATTCTTATTTTGATAAAGCTTTGTGTGATCTTGGTGCAAGTATTAATCTTATGCCTCTCTTTGTTTTTAGGAAACTTGGCTTAGGAAAAGCCAAACCCACCACAGTTACCTTGCAATTGGTAGATGGATCATTAAAATACCCAAGAGGTATTATAGAGGATGTGCTTGTTAAGGTGGATAAATTTATCTTCTCGGCTAATTTCATTGTACTTGACATGGAGGAAGACTAAGAAATTCCTATTATTGTTGGTAGACCTTTCTTAGCTACAGGGAGGACCGTAATAGATGTGCAAAAAGGGCAGTTAACTATGAGGGTTGAAGATGAGCAAGTCACCTTCAATGTATTTAAGACATTGAAATTTCCGAGTCAGATAGACAATTGCATGAAGGTGGATACAATTGATGGGTGTACTAAAGTAAAATTCCAAGCTAGCCATCCAAAAGACTCTATGGAAGCATGTCTTGTGGGGATAAAGAATTCTGTAAATCAAGAGGTAGATACATGCTCCAAACAACTAGAGGCATTGGCACCTGTGTTCATTAAAAGGCCATTAGAAAACCTTGGAAAAGGTGTCGCCAAACCAATACCTTCAGTTGAGAAGTCTCCACAATTAAACCTCAAGCCACTACCCAAGCATTTTAACTTTGACTTGAAAGCCTCAGGTGAGAAAAGACTACTCCAATTGGATAAGATGGATGAGTTTCGTCAAGGGGCATATGAGAATGTTAAAATGTATAAGGAGAAAACAAAAGTTTGGCATCACAAGTACATTTTGCATCGAGAATTTCATCCAGGCCAGAAGGTACTCCTATACAACTCAAGGTTGAAATTATTCCCTGGGAAACTTCGATCGAGGTGGTCTGGACCCTTTACAGTTGTGCAAGTGTTCTCATATGGCGCTGTTGAAATTCAAAGCAAAGATAGAAGGTTCAAAGTAAATGGTCAAAGACTCAAGGCTTATATTGAAGGTGAAGTGGACTTTCAAAAGTGCACTATGACCCTGGTGGATGCAAATTGAGGCGAACAGAGAAAGTCCAGCTGAAGACTATAAAGTAAGCGCTAATTGGGAGACAACCTAAGTTCTTTTACCTTTATTATTTTAGTTTGTGTGATTTTTATTTTTTTTACTTATTTTATTATTATTATTATTATTATTATTATTATTATTTTATTATTTATTTTAGAGAGAAGAAGAAGAAAGAGAACATTCATACAATTTTGCTGCACCAGTTAGAGGATGAATCCGGTTCAAGGCTTTCCCAATGGAGTTTTGTGCTGAAATTTTATAGGAAAGTAGAAGGTTTCTCTACTTCCTATCCACAAAATTTCAGAATTTTTGGAGCTATTTTGGTACCTAAAAGAAATTCCTCTTCGAGCTATTCAAAACAGGGCAATATCCTAACCCTTCGTTTTCTTATGCCTCTTTAATTGCTATACTTTTGATAGTTCTTTGTAGCATTGAGGACAATGCTAAATTTTCAGTTGGGGGTGGGGTACATGAAATTTTGTGCTTAAATTTTTGTCCAAATTTTTTACTGCTAGTTATCAATTTTATAAGCTTGACATTTTGATATCTTCTTTGAAATTCCTCACTCTTTTGATATTCATTTGGAATAATTTTGAGTTATATGCATTAGTGATTAGGGTTGGAATGTATGAATGAGGCAAGTATGCTTAGTCTTTGTTGTTAAAATTTTTAAAGCATCTTGTTGATTTTGATGATTGAATTGAATGAGAATGTGCAATATTTGATATAATGAACCCATTGTGAGTTTTTGAGCCTATGAGCATTTTATTTTCATTGCTCACATTTTTCTTTGTGGAGTGTTGTCAAATATGGTATGTTCATTCTAGAACTTGCTTTGTTATGCATGTTGAGATCACATTATGAATTCATGCTTTGAGATGATAAGGGCATTTAGGATGAGCCGTTTAAACTTTCTAAAAAGCTTATCGTCTATACATATACCCCTAGTCAACCAATTTTGAGCCTTAACCTTTCTTTGTTATAAACACCACATCATTAGCTTTAAGCCATTGTTTTTGTTTATCATGTTGAACCTTATGTCAAGAGTATGTGGGAATAAATTGCATGATAAAGTATCTATTGATTCCAAAGAAAAGAACCACCAGAAAAAAAAAATGATGAATGAAAAGTGTGAAAAAAAAAAGAAAAAGAAAAAGAAAAAGAAGAATAAAGAAAAGAAGTGCAAAATATTCCCTACAAAGATTGGACAAAGTAGATGTTCTTCATTGTGTACAAGATGGTCCAACTACATGGTAAAGTTGCAAAAAGGGGATGCATGTTATTTGGAATAAGAAGTGGTTCTAATGTGCTATTCTTGTTACTTTTGAGTTATGCGAGAAAGTTCCTACATACCTTGATATTCTTAACCTAAATTTTTCTTTCTTTTTACCTACCTTTACCTAAACCCCATTACAACCATTTTCAAAACCCTTTGATTATTGCATGGATTCATATTTATTAGTGGTGGAGATGTGATATATAAGCAAGCCTATGGTAATGACATGCTATATTTGATTTGAGTGCTAAATGAAACCCTAAACACTTTGAGTGATTAGAGTGCAACCTATGAGAGATTATCAAATTTTGTGCATATGATTTCGACGAAATTGTTGTAATTAATGAGATGTGTATTTTGTTAAGAAAATCAGGCTATGAATAATTGTTCTTTGGATTATTATTCCAATCTAGATCTTTAATGTGTAATGACTTTGAGTTATTTAAGTTGAAAAAAAGGGTACGGAATGAAAAGAAAGATATTGATCTAGTGCAAGCTTGAGGACAAGCTTTGATCTAAGTGTGGGGGAATTTGATAGAATGTATAATTGCATATTTATTAGGTCAATTCCCTTGTGTTTAAGTGATTAAAATGCTTATTTATATGAATATTAAGTGTTTTTATTATTGATGGCTAGATTGGAGTTTTTTAGGAAAAATTTAATAAATAAAGAGAAATATTATCTTTCTTGACAAAATCTTCAAGGTTTCTTTGTGCCCATAGTATTGATACTTAAAATGTTTTCAGATGAAGCAAAGAAACTCTGCAGCACTTAGTCGTTGTGCAACACTTGAATTGCTTTAGCCCTGCTCAGCCACAAGACAAAGTCAATTGCAGCCGTGCTGCATTTTGGAGCTGAAGACTTCTAAAGCCACAAACAAACAAAGAAGCAAGAAAGGACAAAACAAGTGTAGGTCAAAACAAAAGAACAGCAATTTGCATGCATTCTATCTTTGCACTTTGACATTCAATTCTGCAGGTTGGCTACACAATTGAAAAAAAAAAAAGGAAAGACTCCTGCTGCAAAACTACTATAAACCGAGTTGAAGAAGAAAACAACAGCTGTGCTGAAATTGAAAAAAATAAAAATCCAGCCACACAATGGGAAGACAACAAGAAGTTCACAGCCGCAAGAAAGGAGACCAGAGATAAGACTTCAAACTAGAAAGAATTCCACTCAGTAAAAAACCCGTGAGAAGGAATGCAGAATTCTGGGGAGAACATTGAATTTAGAGCCGTACCGCACCTCTTCAAACTTGGCCAGGTTTCTTCAGCTACAACTTGAAGCAAATACGAAGCAGTGCTTGACAACAAAAAGGAAACAACAGCTGAGTTGAATTAGGAAACAAAAACCGGTGCAGTTGGGAAACAAAAGAAAAGTCGGCAACTGAATTTGGGAAAAAAAAGATGCAAGCTGCACAATAGAAAGCAAAAGGAGACTTCTTTAACAGCAAAAAGACAAAACCGAGTTGAAGTAGGAAACAAAATCAACCGAGGGAAAGAAGGAACTAGAAACCGAAACAACAAGAAGAACCGAGCTGGGTTGCAATTTGGAAACAACATATGGCTGAAATTTGGTAACAAAATTCGCACAAAGAAAAAAAGAAGCAAAAATTGGTTCGGGAATGAGAAGAAGAAACGGTAGAAAGAAGAAACCAAGCTGACTAGAGAAGAAGAAAAAAGGAAACAAGAAAAGAAGCTGCCAAACTCAAGGGAAACACGAGGGCCGAAACAAGGAAACAAAGCAAATTTGGAAACAAATCAAGCCAAGTGGCAATTGGAAAACAGAGGAAAATTGGAAACAACTGCACCTATAAGAAGAGGGAGTCTGCTGCCTTAAAAATCACTCATTCTTTGTTCTCCTTTTCGTCCTTTAGTTTGGCAGCAGATTGTTCTTTTTCTTCCTGGCCGTCCCGCTTTTCTTCTTGTTTTTCTTCTTGATTTTCTGTTCTCAGTGTTCTTAGAGAAACATCAGTTGGTCCTCTTGTTCCTCTTCCTGGACTTCCTGTCATTCTGTTCTTGTTGTTGTCTTTAGTAGTTTAGGAAGTCTAGAACTTTCAGCCGCCAGATTGGACTTGGGTGCAGAGAAGACAAAAGTCAAAGAACAAGAGAAGAGTGGCTACCACCGGTTTTGTTTGGATTTTATCTTTTATTTTTCCCTTCTCAATTATGTTCAAAAATTTTATGATATTCTTTTATTTTAATATGAACTAATTTAATTTTCTAGGGCTACGATGTAGCCTAACTATGAAGTCTTTAATATTTTTCTATAATATAATTTGAATTTATTTTCTATGGTTGAGTATTTATCTTCGTTCTTAATGCTTCTAATTACTTGATCACTAATTAGATGATTTGTTAATCATAACGAACTGGAAGGGGAGTTATGTGTCAAGTTTATTGAGATAAATGCCATAAATTGCATGTAGGATAGGAATATACTTGCATGGTTTGTGTAGTCGCTACATGATAATCCATAGAAATTAATGACTTCATAATTGTTGTAATTCACATATGAATATAGTGAATTAACAATTAGGGAAATTTTTATTAGATCTCGGGAGGGATTAGTAAATAAGTTAGGGAATCTCGACTATCAACCAGGAAAATAAATTAGACTATAGAGATAGATTAATAGTAAGATGGATTAGTTATGGTGAAATCAAAAATCCTAGAGCTTTAGCAATCTAATAAATCCTTAAAATTAATTCAGTGATTTGTTTAGCTTACTTTAAATTTAGTTTTAATTTAGTTTGTTAAAATTAAAAAAAAATCTTTTAAATTCTTCAAATAAAGGTAGAATTAACTAAATTTCAGTAGTTGATAAACAATTAGTCCTTGTGGGAACGATAATATATATTCACTCTTTATTACTTGTTAACGATCACGTGCACTTGCGTGTAAAATCCACAACACTCCAAGGTAACTTTGATGTTTTGATTAACCCCTTTTCTAGTAATACTTGAATTTCTTTTTTATAAATTTCTAGTAATTCTCGATTCATTTGAATAGGTCTAACTTTAGTAGGAATATTCTTTTCTAAGAATCCTTCTTTATAAGGTAGTTCTACCTCATGTCTTTTCCTATCCCAAAAAGCATTAGACAAGTCTGAACATATTTCTTTTTTGAATAATTCTTCTAATTTTACTATTTTTCTTTGAATACTCGGATCTTTAAATATTTCTTTTATCTTAGCATGTGAATATTCTTCTTTAAGAAGTGTAATCTATTTTGATACATGATTAATATATCAGAATGAGTATTAATATATCAAAAAAAAATTCTTTGTGAATTTTTTTGAATCTATTTTGCTATATTAATCATATATCAAAACAGATTACATTTTTTAAAGAAAAATATTCATATGTTAAGAAAATAGAAAGAGACTTAAAGATCCAAGTATTCAAAGAAAAATAGTAAGATTAGAAGAATTATTAAAAAAAGAAATATGTTCAAACTTGTCCAATGCTTTTTGGGATAGGAAAAGACATGAGGTAGAACTACCTTATAAAGAAGGATTCTCAGAAAAGAATATTCCTATTGAAGCTATATCTATTCAAATGAATCAAGAATTATTAGAAATTTGTAAAAAAGAAATTCAAGTATTACTGGGAAAGGGGTTAATCAGACCATCAAAGTTACCTTGGAGCTGCCCTGCTTTCTATATCATGAATCAAGTAGAAAAGAAAGAGTTCCCAAGTTAGTGATCAATTACAAACCTTTAAATAAAATATTAAAATTTGTTTTGAAAAGTTTAATTCATTTAGGTTTAGGCCAAATGAAGCTAATTCAATTAAGTATTACAATTTCTTCTCCCAAGTTAGATTAGCTTTATCAGCTATCTAGGCCAAAGAACTCTTATTTCAAAAGCTACATCAAAGGCATCATCCTCTGATCCATTTGGGGGTCCATTAGCATAAAATGCTTTTGAAATATAAAAAAGAAGAAGAAGAAGAAGAAGAAGAGAGAGAGATTTTATTCCACTAACATCTTTTCTTGTAGTTGCAGGATGAAGACTCAGACAAAATTCATCAGTTGTTGGAGGCAGTGAGCTCCTCAACAATTCATCAAAGAGAAATTGGAAAAGTGAGAAAGATAACACTCAAGTTGAAAGAAAAGAAAAGCATGTGGGCCAAAGAACATTTCAAAAAGTGCGGAGTAAAGGCAAATCTAGACCTAGATAGTTGGAGAAGAAAAGTTAATCTAGACCTAGATAGCTAGAAAGAAAATTCAAATACAAATAGAGATTAGTATAAATTACCGAAAAACTAATGGCACATAGACTATAATAGAATATTTAAATAAATTAAAAGTTTCACATAATGAAGACTTACTTTTATTAAAGTTTTACTTTGAATTTCAACTTCGAAAATACAAGGGAAACTTCTTGAAATATCTTCACAAAATAATTACAAAAGTAGGAAGTTCTTGAAAATACAAGATAAGATTAGTAATAGGGCAGGATAAATGAAGGCTTAAAGGAGTGACTTGGCTTTAATTACAGAATAAGTCTTAAGTGAAACACCAATGTTCTTCTTCTTTGATCTTGAATCCATTTGGGGGTCCATTAGCACAGGATCCTTTTGAAATATTAAAAAAAAAGAGAGAGAGAAAGATTTTTAAAAAATAGAAAAGTTCTTATAATCTCATTCCATTTCAATCTTTTAGGAATAAAAATAGTAAGTTGATCAATTTCTACATGAAGTAAAACAGTTTCTTCTTTTGAAGTAGGATTCATATTAAATTTTGGATTTAATTGAGAACTCATTAATCTAAAATAAATTTTATATATTACAGCAAAATTTTTACATAATCTTTCAAACTCATCACGTTGTAAATGAATATCCAAAGTTAATGAATCTAATATTAGTGGATTAGTAAGATCTACTGAGAAATTTGAAGCACAATTAAAATATATTAGACCATTATAGACATTAGTTTGAATCATTGCTAATAAAGAAGTTTTGTATTTTTTAAGTCTTTTATTTTTTAATGCCAAATAAATTAGAGCGTGTATACCTAAATGTACTAATGGCTTTACCACTTGAAATTTTTAAAAACTCATTTTAATCATGGAATTTTTGCTTATCTTTAGGGTTGTTCAAATTAACTGATCCAGTTTGATCTATTTTTTTTTTCTCCTTTCTCTTTTTGCCTGAACCTTTACTGAAAAAATGGTCCATTCAATATGGAAAACTTAGTACTAGTAACTTCTGAGTAAAATATTAGAATATTATTATTTTTAAATTAAATAAATAATGATAATTTGGGAAATGTTCCCAAAATGCTGAAGTCGATATCTTGGATATTGACTTCAGACAGAATTTAAAAAAAAATTAATTCCCTTGAAGTCGACGTCCTCGATGTTGACTTCAAGGGATTAGTTAAAAAAATGCATCCAGGAGCTTGATCCTCTTCCAACAAGCATAGCAAATGGCCACATAAAAAAAAGTAGTCTCAAAATCATGATTTGAAATGGAACAACCACAACCCCAGACTAAAAAGCTCCTTATGATATTATCGTTCAAATAATCTAAAACTAAAAAAAAGGCTCAAAATCAACACCAAACTAAAGCATTAGATTTTTTTAATCCATATGGAGACCAACCTAACTTCTGAAAATTTTGAGGAGAAAGAAGAAATCACCAAATGTGCAACTTACCTTCCCCCGGGTGATTTGGAAATATCGAGGGATCTCACAAAAGGTGTGGGCCAATGCCAGTATCCTTCAATTTGATAAGTTTTTATTGGAGTTCAGACTTTGAGGGAGATGAATCCTCCTTGAAGACCAAGTGAACATCATTATCCTCCCCACTTTCTGTACAAGGGAAAGTTTGGGCAAGGGGAGAAGTTTGACTGACGTTAGGTTAGGCAAGGAGAGGGGGTGGGAAAAGGGAAGGATGCAATTGGGGTGGGGATTGACACAGCAGGGAGAAAGGGGAAATTGGGAAAAGAGAAAAAAGAAAGGGGTTGGGGGGGGGGGGGACGGACGGACGGACGGACGGACAGATAAGTGGGGGTGGGAAGAACAAATAGAAGCAAAAAAAATTGGAGAGGGGGACAAGAGGGTTGGCGAAACTGGGGAGGCATGCTGGTAAGTTTGGGATTGCAGTAGGGAGGAGGGGAAATTGAGATGGGGAGAGGAAGAGAGAAGAGGGAGGGTGCGGCAGAAACAAATAGGAATGGAACTATGGGTTGGGTTTTTTTTTTTTTTTTGTTTAAGTAGCTCTCTGAAGTCGATATTGAGGATGTCAACTTTGAAGTCGATATTCATAATGTCGACTTCAAGTTAATATTCACAATATTGACTTTAGTAAAAATTGAACTTTTTTTTAATAGCAATATTTATTTAATTTATATTAAAATAATAAATATTTTACGAAAAAACTTAGTAACTTTTTCTAGGAACTATTATACATAAAGTAAAAAGATGACCGGATTTTATTTCCCTCAAGCAAGCGGATTTTTCTGGGCTCCTCCTTATCAATGATCTATTGTCTTATTATTTTGGTGCACTATCTTCTGTCCCCCTAGCAGAAGCTTTGACTTGAGAGGCCGATGCTCCATCTCTAGACTAAACTTGTGAGTGTTGTTCTGTACTGGACAGACCAGCACTTGAGTTTTTTCCTGAGATTTTTTCAACTCCCATACTAGTTCCAGTCTCTCATTTTCTTCCTTTGCAATTTCTTTACCCCTTGTCACTCTAAGCCATTCTTCAAACTATCATTCCTTCAGCTTATTATCCCTTACATCTTTTCTTCTCCTTTGGCAATTTTTTGTTACATGGCCTATCCTACCACAGTAATGGCAAAATGCGACCAGTTTCTCATATTGAAAGAAGATCCAAGTGGCCTTACCTTGACATTTCAGAACTGTCCCCCTCAATAGCGGTTGATTGAGGTCCAATGCAACTAAAATCTTCATATACCTGTTGCTTTTACTCCTGGATTCAGGTATCAGCACATCATATACCTTTGGGAATAGTTTCCCAATTTTGAAACCCATCTCTCTAGACATCCATTGGACTGGAAGATTCCAAACTTGCAGCCAAATATCAACCATCGCTTGCTTGGAGCTAGATATGCTTGCTTCACTCTTTCAAAATAATGTACTGTTGGTCAAAAGTCCACCCCCTTCCATGAAGAATCTTCAGCTTGTCTTCACCATTTCTAAACACAAATTGAAACAAATTGGAACCAATTTCCCTTAATAAAAATGGCTCCTTTGTTGGCCAAAGTCCCTCCATGGTATTTTTCAAACCAGTAAAATTAACTTTCTTCTTCCCAAAAACCCATCCTATCAAGCTCCTATTGCACTCCTCTGTGCTTGCCTTCATGTCCCCTTCTTCTAGTTCAACCTCAGCCTCTTCTTCTTTAGAAAGTTGCATTTGTTGGAATAAACCCACTATGTCCATGTATGGATTGAGTTTTACCCCACTAGCCATCACCTTGGCTCTGCCTACCACCGACTGACGAGTTTGTAGAATAGAGTAGCAAAAAAGAGTTACAAATAGAGCATTAGCAGTATAAGAAAAAAGGTACAAAAGATCTGTTAGGATGCAGAGGATCTAGAAGGTCTTGAGACAGATCTGGTGTGTGATAGGAGGTAAGAAGAAGCTATCTGTGTCATTCAGATCAGATCGGATCGCTTCTAATCTGATCCGATCTGACGCATTTTTTAAAAAATTAAACCAACCCGATTTTGTTTGATCTGATCCGCGAGTTATTTTTGAACAGCTCTACTTATCTTAAATATTACACTTTGAACATCACTTTTATGGCATTTATGTAATTCATTGACCTTATCGATAAAAAAATTACTAGCATTGCCTAGCCGTGTGTGAGGTGATGTTGGCCCTTGTATGTTGTTGAATTTATATAGCAATGATAAATAATGGAGTTTTTTCCATAAATATTTATTATTTTAATACAAATTAAATAAATATTGTAATTTTAAAGGAGATTCTAAAAATGCTAAAATAGACATCTTGGATATCGATTTTAAAGTTGATATCCAGGATGTTTGGCGTGAACCCTTGGATAACTTGTTCCAAAAACTCACTACACAAGTTCTTCCCCTTGGATCAACCCAACTGAAATCTTTCCTTGGAGATGGTATGTTCCTTGAAGGTGGAATAGGTCCTCAACCCCTAGATAACCTGTACCTAGAAACCTTGGAATCAAATGAATGGATGGAATCCGAATTTCCTAGGGAACAAATCTAGGAAATCAAGAACAACAAACACACAAATTCCGAATTTGTGTAATTTGCAAGTAATTACAGAAACTAGAGAGCAATTCTCTCAAGCTTGTAATGTCAAAACCAAATTTTCATTTCATCAAATCGCCTCAAGAATGGCCGACTACCACTATATGGATACAAGGTAGGGTTTACAAAATTAGGGTTGCTCAAGCTAGGGTTTCTCTTTAGGGCCAAATGGGCTACATAACTCTTTGGGTCACATAACTCAAATTGCCATATAATTAGAACTAAGCCCAATGATCCTAATGGGTTCTAAGGAAAATAGTTGTCAAGCCAAACCCATTATGGCCACAAATTGGAATTTGGCTCCAAAATTCTAATTAACAAGATCTAATTACACTTAGTAAATTAATAAATACGGTTCTATCAATCGTATTCTAGCCCTTGTCATCATGCTTCGAGTTCAAAGTCTCTTCAATGCTTGTTGGATTCATATCAGTCCCCCCTTCTTCGAGAGGATTCGTCCTCGAATCCAGATCTTCATAATCTGCAATGTCAAAAGAAGACAAATCAGCAACATTGAGCGTAATGCGACATTGTACTTACCTGGAAGGTCGATCTTGTAAGCATTGTCATTGATTTTTGCGACAACTTGAAAAGGTCCATCTCCACGTGGATGCAATTTTGTCAATCTCTGTACTAGAAACCTTTCCTTGCGCATATGAACCCACACCCAATCTCCTGGTTCAAAAGTGACTTTCTTTCGACCCTTGTTTGCATTTCGAGCATAGGATTCATTCATCTTCTCAATATTCAAAGAACTGCTCATGTAACCACGGACAAAGTCACCTTGCGCTTGTTTGGTATGTTTGTGCGGTATGAAATCAATTGGATGTTCAATTCCTCTTTTAGGCTGCAATCCGGCTAGTAGCTCGTCAGAAATACATCTGAAATCCCCGCAATATGTTAGAAATCTCAACGGTAGGTTGGATGGCAAGTCGACACTAAGTAGAACATTAGATTCACAACACTTAGGAAGAAACAAAACACGATTAGTATGCGACAATTATCAACATGTCGGACATTTGCATAAAAATTTGGTTGTTTCTTATTTACTGAGTCACTCTCTTTCTCTCAATGTGTTCTACTTCATTTAACTCATATTGCTTAGGCTTAGAATTTTCAAATTTTCCTTCTTTTCTCACGGGTAGTGCAGAATTCAAGTTTCATCATTCTTTGAAATTCGCCCTTTAAATGTAATTGAGATTCGAAACTTGAGTAGGCGACAAAGCGAAAGTAGTTTTTCTACCATTAACAAAGAAAGTGTACCTATTACTGGCCCACTGTGGGAAGCATCCTGTCAAATTGCCAAGGTCTACCAAGCAATAGGTGACCAAATTGCATGAGAGCCACATCACACAAAACTTCATCTTTGTATTTGTTGGTGAAAAATTTAGCAAGTCTTGTTTTGTGACTTTCACTTCTCCACTCTCATTGAACCATTGCAACGTGTATGGATGTGGATGCCGAAGTGTGGGCAATTTTAGTTTATCTACAAGCAAAGTCGAAGCAATGTTAGTACACCTACCATCACAATAACAAGTATACATACCTTCTCATTGATGGTGCATTTAGTGTGGAAGATATTCTGGCGTTGAACATTGTTCTCCTCTTTAATCTGAACATTTAAAGATCGCATAGTCACCAAAGATGGTCCTTCATCAGGGCCAAAAACATCTTCATCAGATTCCCCATTTTCTACAAGTGGTGGCATATCTTCATAGTCACTTTCATGTTCACTCTCACTTTCGATTGTGCCATCACCTCTGACAACCATAATTCGAGCATTAGGACACTCTCGTGCATAATGTCCCTTGCCTTGGCACTTGAAACATGTAACCTCCCTGGCTGGTTTTCTCACTTCACTTGATTTCTGAGTGTTTGGAACCACGGTTGGAGTAGTGTTTGAGGTACTGGGAGTTGCGGCCTTTTTGAAGTCGGTACTTAAATCCTTCTTAGGCCATGTAGACTTCAAAGTGTCTGAACTTGAAGTCTGTGGGGTCGAAAAGGTTCGGACACCCCTCTCCTTAAGCTGCCTCTCAGCTTTCATACTCCTGCATTTCTACAATGTGGGCAATATCCTTCCTTAGGCCTCCTAGAAATCGAGCCATAGTAGCTTCACTGTCCTCCTGAATGTTGACTCGAAGCATAGTAGTCTCCAACTCTTGGTAATAATCCTCCACAGTCCTACTTCCTTGGGTGATCTTTTGTAACTTGTTGAACATCTCCCTGTAGTATTGGTGTGGAACAAATCGCTTTTTCATGAGCTTCTTTAATTCACCCCAAATGCACGAGCAGGCCCTTCTTCATCACGCCTCCTTTCGCCTGAATTTTAGTCCACGATTCTGGCGTATCCCGCAAATTCAACCACAGCTAGCTTGACCTTCTTTTCCTCCGAATAGTTGTGCACTGTAAAAATACTTTCAATTTTATCAGACCATTCAAAGAAAGCTTCAGGATCTTGCTTACCAAGAAATTGAGGAATTTTCATTTTGATACATCCTAAATTGGAATCAATTCTAGGAGTACGGTATTGACTTCCCTGAAATGCCTCAAAGGCTTCGTCATCATTGTCATTGCCATATGTGGTCTTTGTAGATCGAGAGGATTCGGCTCTCTCAGCTTTGAGCTCTTTGACTTCCTGTTGCAAACCTGAAACCAAAGTGTAAAATTTTGCTAACATCTCCTCATAGGATTCCTTAGAACCCGGTGGTGGTGGTGGTGGTTGCCTCTCCATTATAGCTGCAAAGGTTAGCAAAGGAAATAAAACAGTTTATAAGTCCTCACTTCCCTTCCCAATTCCCCAAATTCACTCACCAAGTGTTTGAGTACTCTCGGGCTTGTATAAGTGAAGGGACGGATTCACACCACTCAATTTGCTCTTTCGTTTCTATTCTTACTCAAACAATGTTACACAAAGGAATTTACAACAAGTTAATGCAGCTGGACAATGAGATTAGAATGAATTCTAAAGAACCAATGAAAGCATACCAAAGTCAATGAAAAGCAGTACCAAAAATACAAGAATTCAATTTTTGGTAAGGAATTTGGACAAACTGAATGCAAAAACAGAATCTACACGAAAAATCAGTGAGACACACAAAATTTCAGAATTTTCGGACCACAATTCAATATTACACAAAGGAATTTACAACAAGGTGATGTAAGTGGACAATGGGATTAGAATGAATCTAAGGAATACAATGAAAACAGTACCAAAAACACAAGAATTCGAATTTTTGGCAAGGAATTCGGACAAACTGATTGTAAAATCAGAATCTACACGAAAAATCAGTGAAACACACAAAATTTCAGAATTTTTTGATCACAATAATTTCAAATTTTGGATCACAATTCAAGACACTTGAACAAAGGAAATTTGGACAAAGTAGCTTGCATTAGTGGTCGGTTTCAGCCCTTCCAAATTCTGGAATTGATCAAGGACTTTTCTGGGTTCAAAATATGGTAGAAGGGATGTATTTGGATAAGTAGAAGGCTAATCACAAACTGGAAACAATCCAAAGTACAATCTGAATTTGAGAGGCTTGAAAGGAAAAATCTGTTTTTCCGAAATCAGAAAAGGATTTTTGGCATGGTAACTTCAAAAGGTCATAACTTTCTACTCCGATATCGGATTTTGCTCCGTAAGTACTCAAATCGAAGCTCTCGGAGAGATCTACAAGCAGACGGCCAAAGGCTGTCCGTTGGGACTTTGGGGGTCAAAAAATAACGCTAAGACCACCTACTGTCCGCCTCAAATTTTCTGCTCAAGTTCCAACAAAGAACTCGATTTTTGCCCAACAATTTCTTCTTCTCTTTTTTTTTTTTTTTATCTATCCTTTTTTTTTTTTCAACTTCAGCAAGGCATAAACAACAATAATATATGGAAATAACAGAAGTAAGGCCACAAGGGTATGGATTTATCAAGAGAGCAAAGATACGGATTTATCAAGAGAGCAAAGATACGGATTTATCAAAAAAAGCCGAAACCAACACACGAATAAGAACAGAATTTCAGCAAGGCATAAAAAACAATTGGATAAGCAAAGGTACGGATTTGTCTAAGATGGAAGCAAGCCGAAACCAACACATCAATACAAGAACAGGATTTGCTTCATCAATACAAGAACATACCAATGATGATGATATTCAAAACAACAAGAAGATTGAGGAGATAAAGAACATACCAATGATGATGATTTTTTTTTTGTTCGGTAAAAGAAAAGATATGAGCGACTTGGGAACCAAGACTGCTCTGATACCAAAAACTGGCGTGAACCCTTGGATAACTTGTTCCAAAAACTCACTACACAAGTTCTTCCCCTTGGATCAACCCAACTGAAATCTTTCCTTGGAGATGGTATGTTCCTTGAAGGTGGAATAGGTCCTCAACCCCTAGATAACCTGTACCTAGAAACCTTGGAATCAAATGAATGGATGGAAACCGAGTTTCCTAGGGAACAAATCTAGGAAATCAAGAACAACAAACACACAAATTCCGAATTTGTGTAATTTGCAAGTAATTACAGAAACTAGAGAGCAATTCTCTCAAGCTTGTAATGTCAAAACCAAATTTTCATTTCATCAAATCTGCCCTCAAGAATGGCCGACGGCCACTATATGGATACAAGGTAGGGTTTACAAAATTAGGGTTGCTCAAGCTAGGGTTTCTCTTTAGGGCCAAATGGGCTACATAACTCTTTGGGTCACATAACTCAAATTGCCATATAATTAGAACTAAGCCCAATGATCCTAATGGGTTCTAAGGAAAATAGTTGTCAAGCCAAACCCATTATGGCCACAAATTGGAATTTGGCTCCAGAATTCTAATTAACAAGATCTAATTACACTTAGTAAATTAATAAATACGGTTCTATCAATCGTATTCTAGCCCTTGTCATCATGCTTCGAGTTCAAAGTCTCTTCAATGCTTGTTGGATTCATATCAATGTTGATTTTAAAGTCGACAATCCCATTGTTGACTTCAGTTAATTTTTTTTTAAAAAAAAACAAGCGCTACACCAAGGAAGAAGCTTAAGGCTGAAAAACAATGACTGCAGTGCAGTGCAGAGTGGAAGGATGATGGTGATGAAGATGATGATCTTGAGCCTTGGTCTCTTATTTGCATTGAGTTTCCGAACTTGATATCTTAACTTCTTGGAGAATAGCCTCATTTCTCGCTTCTCTTTATATCTCATCACTCTTTCTTACTTTCTTTTTCTATCTTTTGCTGTTATTGGCTTCATCTCTCCCATCTATAGAGTTTCAAAATTTTTGTAGAATCCCATTACTGAGATTACAAATTAATCAAGAGAATGCATATGAATATGACCCTCAAAGGGTTCTATTTTGGTTTTCTTATAAACAGTAGTTATGTGAAGAGATATATTGTATATACAAGAAATAATTAGAAGTAACTTACAACATGAACATTATTTGGAGTAGTAGAAAACGAGGAATCATCAACCCAGCGTGTGCTGTTGGACCATGCATCCAAAACTCCTTGATAGTTTAAGCTCAAATTCAAAGACACGTTTTTCACATCATCGTCATCTTCATCTTCCAAGAATGCATACTTAGGCTCTTTCTTTATTCTGTTTTCCTCAAAATACATGCACCGAGAAGAATTCTCAAAACTATAGCAAAACCCATCTAGAGGCATCAAATGCTCCTAGTAATTTAGTTGACCCTCTTGAATGTTCTTTGCATCATCATCTTCATCCATATCGAGATTAAAGCCATAAAAAAATTCCTTGGGATGAACATCATGGCACTATGTAGATTCATTAAATGTGTCTGACACTGGCAGCTGCACTACTTCCTTCTTCAGAAATGTCGACAACTTTTTAACCCCATGTCAATGTTTATGTTCTTGCTTTGCCAATTGCTTTGATTTTTTTGCCTTGACAAATGGCATAGGATTGTGGGTATGGCTAGCTGATGAAGATATTATGATCGGGGAAGATATTTTGAGTTTGATAGAGAATGAAAAAAGTATATTCACTTTTTCAGAGGCACGTGAATAAACTTGAAGTAAAGACGCAAAGGTTAGGTTGAAGTTGATTTTCTGGAGCATGCAACACAATGCATTGGTTGTCTCAAATAAACTTGAAGCAAAGACACAGAGGTCGGGTTGAAGTCGATTTTCCCAAATTCACTTTCAATAGATTTTGAACTCTTTTTAAAATAATAATATTTTTTTAATTTAAAAAAAATAAACAATATTCTAATATTTTACTCATAAATAGTGCATGTGTGATATTAGATAGAATAAATTTTTTATATAGTAAGAGTAGAATAATAACATATAACCAAATAGGCTCACAAAAATTATTTAGGAAGAAAAATACACAATTAAAGTGTTAAGAAGTTGGATGGCTGGTATTGGTTTTTAATGGCATGATTGTCAATTGATTAAATATTTTTTATCAAATAAAATTGATGAAATATTTTTTTATCAAATAAGAGATTCTTTTAGCAAAACAAATTTTAGTGCTATGTTAACATGGAGTTAACATAAACAAAAAGGCATGTGTCATAGAACATTCTTTTGACAAAATCATCATAACTATTCATATACACTACAAATCTTCAAGTATCCCATGCCAGGCTTTAATATATTTATATTAAGCCATGGAAATAGGATTTTCACTTTTCTGAACAATAATATCAAACATATTATTTATATCTTTCACCCATCATTCCTTGCGTGATGAAAACCTCATTATATTGTAATTAACAAAACTTAAAATATTAGCAGAACTTAAGGCCATGATAAACAATCATTACATCTTACACTAAAATGTCCCATAATGGTTCAAATTGTATCTGAATCAGAAGCTATGCTAACAGGGCCAAGGAATTAAAGAACAAGAACAAATGAGTGAAAAATAGAATGCCAAACCACCTAAAAAAATCAAATGAGAAAACCTGAAATTCATTAATGAAAACAAAATTTTAGAAAACCATCTGCCTTAAATCTTGAAAAGATTGCTAATATTAAACAGACTAGAGAGAGAGAAAATTATTCTCAAAAGAACAGGTAATTTTAGTGAGAGATAATAGTCTGTTATCAAATTGTATGCATGTGTCTCACAACAACATAAGGAGATACAATGAATGATTAGGAGAAAAATTAAATACAAAGGTATAAAGCAACAGTTATGAGTAGAACATAGAAATCAAATTACAAGAACTTGAGACTAAAATGGAGGTTATGAGGTAAACATTATTAATTAAGAAAAAGAATAAAATTTATATTATTTAAAATTTCATGTCCACATTTTGTCTATGTAATTAACATTTATTGCCAAAACACAATGGAGGAATCCCAAATTAAACTTTTTGTACCACATCATTAATAAAGAATGCATAATGTGATGCATTAAATACCTCGTTTCCTAATTTATAATGAAGGAAATTTAAATATTAAAACCATGAACTACAGTTTGTTTGCTATCAAACGGATTAAGCTTCAAAGTAATCCAAGTTTATAAAAAGCTAGTTAATTTCAAAACCATTGTGAACAAACTTCTAAAATCTTACCATTATTTCGAAAAAATAAGAAACAAAAACAAAACATATCAGTGAACCAAATATATTCATAAGAACTCATGCATAGTCATCACTTAGCACAATAATGAGGGAATCTCTTAGCAAATTATTTTTAGACATAGAAACATTCACCAAAGAAAAAAAAAGAATTATATCAATTACTTTACAACCAAATTCTATCAATATAATAGCCATATTCTAAACATAGAAGCAGCGCATACTCTCCTTCATTCATTCAAAAGAGCAAGCCTTTTTAGATCAATGAATTGGTTGCTTTCTTTGATTCATGAACATTGGTAAATTGACTGATTATCAAATTCACCGATTATTGCTCCTAGTTTAACAAGTATAGTGAAACTTAATCCAAATTGCACTTCAATATAATCATCAAGAATTATTAATGATAAATGGAAACAAGTTAATTAAATTTTAATACTCCCTCTATCCCAAAAAAAGGTTCACTTTCAAAAAAAATTCTTGTCCTAAAAAAGAAGTTCATTTTGAAACTAAAATTTTAAAATATCCTTAGTAATAATAATTGTGTGTACTCACAATTAAAAAGTAATGAAAAAAATGTAAAATTATACATTTAATTTATGCATTAAGTATGTTGTACCCAATAACTAATAAAGAGTTATATCTAAACCAAATTAGACTCTTTTTTTGGAACCGAGGGAGTATTACATTTTATGATGTTTTAATTTTTACATTAATACTTAAAATATTTGCAAATAAAGAAATTAAATTAATAGGAACACTTACAACAGAAATATGTAAGTATACGTGGGTTATAAAAATTATATATTTTTTTAAAATTGTACTATCGGTTGTATTTGTAATTAAATAAAAATCTTTTAATTAAAATAAAAAATAACATTTTAAAAAAATAAAATTAAAAATAAAATAGTCTAAAAAAAATTAAGACAATTAACCTACACCACAAATTTTTCTATACAGATCACCTTCAAATTTTAAATTATTACATTTGAACTAAAGTAAATGAACATGCAATATAGGGGAAAAAATATAACCCATAACCTACGGAAATATGACTATTATTATGCATTGAAAATGTTCTATTAAAGATGCATAATAAGATTAACTAATTAGAATATTGAGTAGATAATTAAAGAAGGATAAAATAATATTTCAATAATTAAAAAAAATTTAAGATATTTTAATCCCTTTTGTAACGAATCCTTAAAATTTACACCCATTTAAATAATTTTAAAGGTTAAAAAAATGCTTATAATCAAAATTTTTCCAAAAAGTTATCGCCAATAAAATAAAATTAATAGAAAGGGCTCCGCGGAGTCCACAATCCGTGATTTTGGGCCTCATGAAAAGTCTATATACACAAGTGGAATTTGTTGGGAGATGAAGGGTAAAATGGGAAATAAAGTAATAGTAAGATGCCCCCTGTTTCTTATAGGGTAGAGATCAGCAACAAGAAGGCAACAGTAACAGCCCACGATTCAGTCTATCCATCCACACTCTACGATTACCCATCAAGCCTTCGCAGGTAGCTTCTTCATCATCTACCTCTTTGATCTTGCTTTCGCCATTAAAGAATCTTGAAAAGAACGAACTTTGTGTTGTAACATCTGTGAAAGCATTTACAGCTATTGGGATTGTGATTCTTTGGTCTGTGTCCTAAAAGGTCATGCAATGAATGTGTGTTTTTTTTTTTGTTTGCTGCCATAATTTTTCTGGGTTTTGGGTACTGGAAGTATGAAATTCTTGGGACTGTGATTGAAGTGGGTTTAGGAGGGTAATAGTGTGTGGATCTTGGGATTTTTTAAAAATATGTAAAGTTTTAAGTTTTGCTCAAAGACTTGCACATATGGAGAAAAGTGAAATCATATGGCGCGAAAAGATCATAGAAGATGCAAAAAAGTCAATCTTTATTTTTTTTATTTTTAGTTTTTGATATGGGAGAATGGAAATGCAGTGGATTAATGTTGACCATTTTGGGTACTTAGGCCGGAAAAATTAAAAAGATTCAATTTTTGGTGGCTTTTCGAAGTTTTACAGATTTTGCTTTTATTGATATTTGCTGTATTTTGAAGGTTAGTGTCAACAGCTTGCTTTGACTAAAATGTTTGGAGCGGGAAGTAGAGTGATTAACAGACTGCTGCGGGAAAGGCTTCAGTCACAGACCATCGTAAGAGTTTCAAACTTTTGTTCTGTATGTCTTATTTTGTTTTCTGCAATTTATAGCTGGTAAACATAAGTCCATTGTAGGAAGTTTCTTTATTCTCATGGCTTAATGAATTATCATGGCTAGTTCAATTTTATTATGATGGTTGTTGGATGAAATGGCGAAGTGCAACTGGGTTTTTGTATGACCGCAAAATTCCGATTAGGTTAAAAGGGAAATTTTATAGAACAGCTATAAGACCGTCAATGTTATATGGAGCCGAATATTGGCCAGCAAAGAGATAACATGAGCATAAGTTGGAAGTAGCAAAAATGAGGATGTTACAGTAGATGTGTGGTAAGACAATGATGGATAAGATAAGAAACAAGGATATTTGATAAAGAATTGGAGTAGCACTAGTGGCAGAGAAGATGAGAGAACATAGATTGAGATGGTTTGGGTATATTCTTCAATGACCTATAGATACACCAGTAAGAATAGAAGTTTGTTATAAAAAGCATGACGGGAGGAAAGAGAGAGGTAGGCCGAAATTTACGTGGGGAAAAGTAGTAAAACAAGATTTAGTGGAGTAGGAAATAAATTGGCTGATAGTTGGTAGTAGAACAGAGTGGAGGAAAACAATTAGTGTGGAGGAAGAGCAAAACTCAAATGGTCCCGATTGTCCTTTATAGTTTTAGCATTTTTATTTATTTCTTTATTTATTTATCTATTTAATTATCTATTTATTTTATTGGATTTTCTTTATTTTATGAATTTATGTCCTTAGGTTCATCGGCCACCGACCCCAACTAGTTTGGGATAAAGGTGGTGATGATGATGATGATGATGATGATGGTTGTTTGTGAAATATAGTGGCTAATCCTCTTTTTTCTGGTTCTCTTTGGCAATGAAGAACTTGTCAGGCTATGAACTTATAGCGTAAATGCTTCTTTCATGGCCTTGCTTGCCTTAAGCCTTTAGTTCTTTCAAGTGTTTTCAAGCTTACGTCATTGAGAAAATTGAATTTCCTACTATGTTGTGAAGCCACTGCAGGCTCCAATTACACTTGAAGCTGGATTACTTTTTACACATTGTTGAAGCTTAAAGAACAACTCTTGTTTTAAGGACCAAATTACATCTAGTGTTAGTTGAGTTCAGAAGTTGCTGTTATCGCTGTTTTGTCATTATATGTTTTTGCTAGATCTTTAGTCTTCCTGATGGAAGCAATTACTTTAAATTTGTGAGATGTTGGAAATATTATGAAAGACTTGCTAGTGGAATCACTTTCTTTTTATTGGTATTGGTTGTAAGTTGTTTGTGGCTGTGATGAATAGCCTTGTAAATAACTGGGTTGTGTATTGATGTGCCGTGGTGAAGATTGGAACTTACGAATCTAAAAGGGGCCTGTAATAGGTTGGGTGCTGGTTTCACAAATTAAGAAGTAGAGAAGGAAAATTCCTGGTACACTAGACTTCCATAGGATGATTTTGCAACATTAGGATATTATTATTATTATTATTATTATTTTGGGTGGGGTGTGGTTCAAAATTTCTTTGCATGCTCTGTGAACTCATTTTTGCTTTATTTTATATGGTTGAAGAGCTTGCAGGTTGAAAGTTCTTAAGTAACAGATGTCTCACCACAATTCTCCTACTCACAGTTCAACCTGGAATTTTATCTCTGTTTCCCTGAGTAAAATTTTAAATGGTTAATAATATTCATTAGTCTCACCTGGAAAAATGATATTACTTTGCAGTTTGTACAGTCTGTATATATATATATATATATTTATGTATGTATATGTATGTGTGTGTGTCTCCGCATGTATATGCATATGTATATATCAAAAGAAGTTCTTACCTCTAGATCATTCATTCTGGAACCACATCAAACAAAGCACAAAGGCTTTATTGCTGTTATTTCCCATCCAGAATTCAAAGGAATTCCAGTAAATACTCTTTGAGATGAGTGAATCTTTGCTTTGAAAGGAGCTGGTTGAATATTTTTTCTCCAAAAAATTATTTCCTTGTATTGACAAGTGTCTTTGTTGTTGTGTTTTTTCTCCAAGTTTTTTTGTATCTGTGATCTGACAATTTGATCTGTTTCTTCCTATATCTTTTTGGTGTGTGTGGTTGTCCTCCTATATACTGCTTGTATGGTGATTATAGAAAATTTGTGCATTCAAGTGTGTGGATGAAAATCAAGCTTGCAGGTTGAATGTGGGAAGATTTTGAACTTAGTTTCTCAGAGTTTTCAGGGGGGAATCAAATGGCTACATATGCATGGGGAGAGGGAAAGATATTTTAGGTAAAGTAATGTCCTCCCAGAGAAACATAGGAAAAGAGAGGGGGGAGGGGTGGGTTTTGGTTGATGGGGGAAGGGGCAGAGAAGTTAGGGATGTTGGGAGATTGTATGTCAAGTATCTATTTATGGTGGCAGTTGTTAATTGTTTGTCAAGTCATGTATTCTCATAGTTTATTCTCTCCCCTTGAGTTTTTAATGTCTGTTTGGGTTTTCATATCTGATATGTATCTCTTATAGTTTATTTTTTCAATGACTCGCTGACTTCTGCCATGACTTTGGAAGATAATTCCAGATTTAGGTGCTAAGTGACAAAACTAGAAGATTTTGTGGACATGTGATTAGCTTGTATATTGGTTTTTGTTGTGAGCTTATATGTCCAGTTTAGGTTTATGAAGTTTGTCTATGGTTGTCACTTCTCGTGTCCGTCAAGTCTCTAATTTTGTTGTTTGGCCCTTTCTTTTTTGTAGACTGTGGTTGGTTCTTGATAGTCATTCCTGAACTTGAACTGGAGTATATAAAAGGGGTCTTTGATATAAACTTAGCTTGTGATGTTTAACATTTTCTCCTGGACTAATAATATGTGTCGGAACAAGTCTTGTGGGACTTAACAATTAGTGTTTATTGTCCACATGCTTTAGGGAGTTTTAATTGGGCAGTGGACATTGTTAGCTGTTGTACTAAGATGCTTCATTTTGCAGGCCTCGCCAGCTTTGTCACCTCTTCTTTTCAAGAAAGTTCCTGAGCAAACGGGGTCTGCTACCATGAATTCGCTTAGAGCATTGGCACTAATTGGTGCCGGTGTAACAGGGCTTCTAAGTTTCACAACAATAGCATCTGCTGATGAGGCCGAACATGGTTTGGTTGCCCCAAAATATCCTTGGCCTCATGAAGGCATTCTAAGTTCATATGACCATGCCTCGTAAGTTTCTATTATCACTAGAAAACTTAGTAGAAAAGTTACATGACATGCGAAGTAAACCATCTGAATTGCAGGTTTAATCTTTGGCCATTTGATCCTTCCAAACCTTCTTGATGAATCCACACAAGAAGACATGGAAAGGGGAGGGTTAGGAAAGAGAGGTGCACTGTAGTGGAAAGGAGAGAGACCATTTTGTGCTCTGCTTGTTTTTCATGTGTGTTTCTTTGTCTATTTGCTCCTTGTGTATAAGCAATAATGGGCTGAATGCCCACATTTCAGATATCTTCGTTACCCACTTTTATTGTATGAATTCATATAGATTCATGCACATTAAATGCAGAAGTATGTGTGCTGCCACTGGTCTGCAAAGGCCAACCACCCCATTGCATCAGCTCCGGAGTCCTCAATTTGGCACTAAAGTTTGCGTTTGGTCTAATGGCTTAGTTGTTGTTGTTATATTTGTTGGACATCCTATCTAGAACATATCCCTCTAACTGACATTTGGAAAAAAAAGTGCTCTGGATCACCATTTTGGAAAGGCAAGATTTTGATCCATGATTTATGGAAAATACTGATTATGTTTTGTAGCTGAGGTTTTGTAATAAAATTCTGTTCTGAGTTATCCATTTTCGAAGTAGGAAGATTTCATGAAAGAATTGTAGTATACATAATGCATAACTATGAATAATGCTATTTGTGAATTTTGAGGTTTAAATTTTTGTAGTTATTGAATCATTGTTGTCATTGCAAACAGGATCCGTCGTGGCCATCAAGTTTACCAGCAAGTTTGTGCATCCTGCCATTCAATGTCTCTCGTATCGTACCGTGACTTGGTGGGTGTTGCATATACTGAGGAGGAAGTAAAAGCTATGGCAGCTGAGATTGAGGTGACTGATGGACCTAATGATGAGGGTGAGATGTTTACTCGCCCTGGAAAACTGAGTGATCGTTTTCAGCAGCCATATCCAAATGAAGCAGCAGCCAGATTTGCCAATGGTGGAGCTTATCCTCCAGACTTGAGTCTCATCACCAAAGTATGTTAGTCATTTGAGATTCAATTCTTTATTTTTTCTCAAAAGTGTCTCTTTATGGTGTCTAACCTAGCTTTTTCCTTCTAGGCTCGTCACAATGGTCAGAACTATGTTTTTTCTCTTTTAACTGGCTACCGTGATCCTCCTGCTGGAGTTTTTGTAAGTTCTTTAATACTTTGTGTAATTTTTTTTTTGTTTTCTTTTTGATTCGCCGGGGGGGGGGGGGGTTGGGGCAGGGTGTTGTGGGGAACAAAAAATAGCCTTGAAGATTTTTGAACTAAAATTATTCCTTGTAAACCATAGATGATGTGAACTTCACGCACACATGACGTGGAAATATTTGAGAAGGTTTATTGCCTTCTTTTTATGTTGTTTCTCCTAATATTTTGCCATCAGTTTTTTCCAAAGATGAATCAATCAAGGCACACAAATTAATGCACCATAGAATGTTGAGAATTTGCAGCATGAGGTGTTACAGATGTAAGCTGCCCTATATATACACTAAAGAAAGCATTTTCGTAGGATGACTTCATGAAAACCTCATCTAGTTTTAGTGACTAGGGAAAGGGGAGGAAGAGAAGAAACTAAGGTAGTGGAGGCAGCAGGCAAAAAATGTCCCAATAATATCTGAGTTCTCGATTGTCAACTCTTGGAAAATGAGTAACATATATTTGTAGGCCTAAAAGTTACATCAATCCAACTCCTATTATGACAAGGACCGGAAATTGTATTTACGAGAGATCACCTAACTAATTCTGTTACACTAAGAGAACAGCTATGGCCTCAAGTGGAACTATTATATTATAATTGAAAATTGACTGGTTGGCCAGACTTTTCCTCTGATTAGCAAAAGACATTTCCAACTCAGAAACTCAAATAAATGATTTTGTAAGTTGAATATCAGTAAACTAGCTAAATAACAATACTAAGGATGCTGTTGGTTGAATGTGGCGCAGCAAGTTTCTGGTAATATTGATGCAATAGCTGTTTGTGTTCTTTGCAACTAACTGCAGTTTGAGCATGAGTTTTCTGACACAAACTGACTAGTCTAACATAGATAATACCATATAAAATGTGGCATGGTCGAACCCATCTTTTGCCAATGGCCCATGCAGCAATAGCTGCTTCACCATTTGGGCGACATCAGGATCTCTACAGGAGAAATTCAGCTAGTACCACAACCCTGATTCTGTCAGGGTAAGGGCATAAAAGAAAATTTGGTCCACATTTCTGTCTCCCATTTAACTGGGCTAAACTAGTAAATGCTGATTTCATTGGCTTATCAGCAATTGTCAACTTCCTCTTAACAGGCATGCCGAAAGATGAAGGATGGGATAAGAAATCCTGTTTTTGAACTATTCCAGTTTGTATGAATACTCAATGTTGGTTTCCCAGTTTCCCTACTACTGGAATTGAATATAAAAATCAGTCTTACCTATCTTTTGATGACCTGATAAGGTGGCACTAGATCAGCCAGGAGTTGAAGAAGTTTCCTGAGCTCAAACTTGTAAACCTAACCCCCATCTTCTACTAGTTTTGTTAGATGACTGTTTTGAATTATGGTGCCTACTTTGCAGTGTATGCTACAATATAGGTTGATGAATTGAACAGAAAGACCTCAAATTCAAGTAGCCCTAATGGGGCCTTACCTGGCATGTTCTACTCAAAATCATCCTCACTTTTGTGTGTAATGTTCAGGTCATTGAATGCACTTGTTGCAGGTCCATTTCAATTCCCCAGGAACATCATGAATCTGGTTTTGCTTGTCTGAAAGGAAACCCGACATGAAAGAAAAAGAAACAGAATGGCATCTTTGCACATCCATATGAAGGCCCATAAAATAAAAATGAAATTAGTAAAAGAATATAATGACTTCAAATGATGGATTAAATTGATTCAAACCTTGACCTATTAGTGATTGTTTGGGTGCTGTTCCTCCTAGCAGCTCTTAGTTGTTTTCCTTTACAGATTGCATTGAGCTATTCATTATTTTCATGTTCACAAGTGCTACTTCATAATAGGTATATGTTGAAAAAGAGAAGGGTGGCATGTATATGATTGATTAAGATTACTTGTTTTTGGCTAGTGCCTAAAGGCATCTAATTTTCTTTATTGTAGTTCCTCTCTCAGCAAACATGGTTTGTGTTTTGACCTGATCTGTTGACTTGCTCTGGTGTGTAGATTAGGGACGGATTGCACTATAATCCCTACTTTCCTGGGGCTTCTATTGCTATGCCTCAAATGCTTATTGATGGTGCTGTGGAATATGAAGATGGTACTCCAGCAACTGAATCTCAGGTTGGCTTTTTCTCTCATCATCTTTGGTGTTGATAGTGATAACGACCCATCTTCTTTGTTTCTTACTAAGCGTCCGCCTTCTCGCTTTATAACTCTAGATGGGGAAAGATGTTGTGACATTTTTGTCGTGGGCCGCAGAGCCAGAGATGGAAGAAAGAAAGCTAGTAAGTTGGAGTCTAATTTTTGGAATACAACTACTATTCAATGTAGCTGTTTTCTTACATATCTTTTCCTATTCCAGATGGGATTCAAGTGGATATTCGTACTGTCGTTAGCACTTCTTCAAGCTGCTTATTACAGGCGGCTGAAGTGGTCGATTTTCAAGTCCCGTAAACTAGTCCTTGATGTGGTTAACTAAATCCTGAGCTTCCTTTTCTTCAAAACTTTGTTGGAAGATTCGGATGAGAAAATAATTGTCCTCTTTTCTCTTAAGAAGTGTTCCTCTACTGTATTAAATTGCTATAAGCTATTTCTTGGCAGTTTTGAGCAATCTTTACACTTTCCTTTCATATTTGTTCAAGGAAAAATAGGTTTCTTTTGGACTACTTGGAATTCAGATCACTTTATAGTTCGAGGGTATTACCTTTGCTTCTCTGTATTGGGGATTCTTGGCCAATTTTAATAAATAGGGGTGTGCAGCTATTGTAAAAGCTCAGCAGGCTTGTAATGTACCCATAACGTAGCGTCTCCTCATTCATTGTTTTTCTTTATGAATGGCTGCATTCCTGAAAGCGAAGTTATTGCAATGGAGGAGTAGATTATGTCTGAATCAATAAGACTATTGTTTCGTCTTTATGAACACACGAAAAATTGAGAATCTAATCTGTTACTGCAAGTTAGATGTTCAAAGCAATTGTTTTAGGCTTTGTGTGAATTTTACGCATCAAAAAACAGCATCTTTGGATGAGTCCGTATGCGTGCTTTCACAATTTCGCATTATTACATTACATCATTGAAGACTGAAAAAGGACATCTCATGTATGAAAGTATATTTTCCAATTTCTTTTGTTCTGTATCACACGCTGGTAGGCCTTCAGTATCCTCACCATTTTTTTTTTTAAATTTGAAATTTTATTTTCATCTTTTTGCACTTGCTCAACACCCGCTTATCATTTCCTTTAGTACACCCCAAAAAGTAGCAAGATGGGACAATGAAAGTTCTTGAATTGGAAATAATCTTATTTTACATTTCATGAAGCACAAAATTGTCAAATATTCTTTCTTTCACTGTCTACTCCATCATTATTCATGCCATGCCTTATCGTTTGGATGAGTTTTTTTTTTTTAATATAATTTTTATGCCAAGGAAACTATTGTTATATTTATTATCAAAATTGTAACATATACAATGTTTGCCCACTGGCAAAGAAGGGTTTAATTCTCGCAATAAGGCTAAGTGAGTCAGTATGGATAGGGGCGGCAATGGCCGACACGACACGATAACACGATACGAACTTAACACGAAATTGACACGACACGAAAATACTAAATTGATAAGTTCGGGTTGAAATCAGGTTGGATACAATTAACTAGAAAAATAAACGGGTCGAGTTCGGATCGACCTGATGGGTTGACAGGTCGACTTACTTAACCCATTTAAAGGGTAATTTATAACCCGCAAATCTAAAATTGCCACCCCTAAGTATGGATGTTCCTATTAATGCTAAAGCCTATCTCTATATGTTTTAGCTTATGAGGCCAAAAAATAATAGAATACTTACATGTTAATCAAGTAATAACAAAAACCACACTTCTTGTTTGGTCAATTTGCTACTCGTTGAGCTAGAATGCATAGAATATCCTATTCTCCTATTGTCTGGATATTCTTTCCATTCTAATAATTGCCTCAACCTATCAATTACTTTCTTTTCTTGGTTAGCAATCACTGGACTTGATTAGTTGTTCCTGATCGCTTTCTTTAGCTTGGTCCTCTCTCCAACTTGCTCACCTCTTGGAATTCTAGCCATTCTTCCATAGCCAGGCTACCACTACCTTTTCTTCTCTCCATTTTTGTTGGAAGATCCATAAATTTTTTATTTTCCAGAGCATCCATAAAATATAGACTATCAGTTCGGTCTTGTCTTGCAAGTGATTTTCCTTTTTTCCATTGCAAATTTTAGGCCGCCATTGTTTGAATATGAGATCTTCTCCTTCTGATGCATCCCATCTTAGCAGAGCCAATTATCACACTTTCAGCGCTCTGGGGCAATGTAATAGGACATGTTCTAAGTTCTTCTCAACTTCTCCCCACACGTTGCATATGAGATCTTACGGAATGCCTCTCTTCAATAACTGATCTTTTGTTGGGAGAATTCTATGCCAGCATCTCCAAATAAAGTGCTTGAGTTTTCTTTTGATGCCTAGCTTCCAACTACTCTTCTAAACCGTCTTTGTTGCTCCACTGATTGAGCTACTTTCGGCTTGTTGATACACCTCCATTTGGCCCTTGATAGCATCTTGGTCGGCAGATTTGACCATATAGTTTCCTTATTTTGTCAAATTCCACACAAGTTTATCTTTATGATTACTATGACTTTCGCTTGGGCGGAGGATACTTACAATGGCTTCGGCATCCGGTTGATTAAACATTTGGCACACTAGTTCCTCATTCCAATGATCACCCTTGTCTTGTAAAAGCTCACTCACCTATGTAACCCTCTCTCTTTGAATATGAAGAGTTGTTGGTTTGAAATTTGGTCTTTCGAGAATCCAAGGGCTCTCACACAAGTTGATCGTTTGAATGAGTTATGCAATAACTTTGGTCCTTAATCGACGTGGTGAGAATAATAGGGCATCATCGCCTTAGGATACAAGCGGAAAGAAATTGGAGAATAAACTTTTATTCATGTAAAGCACTCGTCTTCTAAATTTCTTTATGCTAATGAACTACATTAGTTCATAGTGTTAATACTGCTTCTATATTTAATTCTACTATGCAGATCGGTTTATTACCTATTTCCTTATGTAAAGAGATTGATAAACTTATCAAAGATTTTATTTGGGGAAATCTAGATTTTAAGAATAAGATTCAGTTTCAGTTAATTAATTGGGATAATGTATGGAAATATAAATAACTCCACCCATGTTAAATATGCTTAAACATTTTTACGTATCTAAAGATTAAATTTTTTTTAATGTAGACAGTTTCAAATCTGAATGAAGGAAGAGAGTTGTGTTAAGTCAACAACTAACATAAATTTTTAAACTTAATGATATGTATTATATTTTAAACAGTTTAAAAGTTAGAAAACTCCTTGCTTTATAGAGCACCTCGCAGGGTCTGACTACAATGCCTTGGCAAAAACTGATGCACTTTCATCGGAGATCGGTATAGTGCAAAATATGCAACAATGCTCAAACACTACTGAAAGGGATAAGAAGAAGAAAATACGAAAAGAACAAGTTTGTTAGAATTAGTAGTTGAAATATAAAACTTTGACAATTAAAAATACAGAAGTAGTAGATTCTGTGAGGAGGAGATGCATAAATATTATGTATTTCTAAAAAACAAAATGGGTAGGTTAAAAAGTCAAGATTTTAGATAATTCAGAATGTAAAATTTGATGTTATGAAGATGATAGCACTAAAAATGGGGCAGTTATTATTGTAGCTTTAACATTTATAGTGCAAATTGGTAGGAGTAGTTAGAAAATGGCAAAAAATTATAGCACTTAAAATTATTGTAGAAAATGAGCCCATGAATGTCATTAAGGTACATGCATCTCAAATAGGGCTAATCTATTAAAATTAAATTTTAGGAAGAATTAAAAACTTTAATCCAAACAACCCCTCAAAATGAAAAAATTATTAATGTTGGGACTTGAATGGCCATGTGGGTTAAGGCAGTGAGGAGTATAGAGCAATGAAATTAAAATTATTTTAAATTTTGCAATAGATTATGATTTGGTTATAGGTAATCTATATATATAAAAGGGAAATTTGCTGGTGACCTTTTGTCATCTAGTTTCTCTCAAATTACAAGTTACTCTTTAGTATAAGTGTAATTTTATAAAGTTTTGTGACTATTTTTTTTAATAATTTTATGAGTTTTAATTTGTTTTAAAAGCTTTTATATTATTTTTTTAACATAAAAATTATTCTTAATTATTTAAATTTTACTTTCATATGTAATCAATAGTCACAATGTAAGATAAATCAATTTCTTTTTTGTTATGTATGTGGATTTATTTTTTTAATTTATATTATCATATACTTTTTTTTTAAATTATGAACATAGACATATGTATATTAAAAAAAAAAAATAGGTTACCATAAATTAAAATGTAATGTTGATCATAAAAATTAAAAATAATATAAATTTTTTTTCATTTATCATTTTAAGCATTTTAACTTAAAATACCAGTATTATTTCTAAATATTATATAAAATCATTTCAATTGTCATGTGGTATTTATAATGTATATTTATATAAGCAAGTGAATTGGTATATTTATTTATACAAAAAAAAAACATATTTTGGATTTAAAAATCCCTCTAGGTTAATTTCATTAATTTTTTTATTTTAAATCTTATTTGTATTTATTCTTTAAAAATTTATTATTTTTATTATTTTAAGTAAAAACATTTATTTTATATTATTTAAATTTAAATTACGAATGCAATTGATAGCTCAATTTTAAAAATAGAATATAAATATTATGACCTACATACACTTGGATATCTCTCTTATAAGTATTCTTATCCATTTAATTTTTTTTATTTGCAAATATATCATATATTAATGTAAAAATAAAACACTAGAAAAACGTAAAATTAAAATGCAGTTAAATTTCTTTCGTTTATTGTTAATTGTTAGAAATATTACAATAGATTTTTTTTGAATTATTAATAACATATATTTTTATTAATTATTGCAAAAATAACGAAAAATGAACCATCAAAATCATTTAAATTCATGCAAATATAATAACTAATAAAATGTCTAATTATTAGCATTTTAAATTTTATCATATTAAATTTAATTGTTCTAGTAAAAGTCACATTCCTATATGGTGTTAATTTTTATATATATTAGCCATTAGCAACAACTTTTTTTTTTTAAAAAAAAACTTATTAATATTTTAATTAGCACCATTAGTATATAGTTTGTGTTAATTTTAAATAATTGTATAGTATAAATATAAATTAAAAATATTACAAATAATAATAAATATATATTTATAAAAATATAAAAAATTACTAAAATTTAAAATTTATTAAAAATTTTAATTGGGCACTCTCTGCTCCTCGAACGAGATACTAGAAACTAGTATTATTTAAAAAGGAGATATGAACACTTAATTATATTTGAAAATAGTTTTAATAAGTCACAAATTAATTATTTCCTAACTGAAATAGTGATAAAAATTATGTAAAAATTGTGAAGTAATACTTGAAGAAAGTCTCACTACTCAATACAAGTTGATAGTCTTTTATATATGACTTAATAACAAAAATTTAAGAACAAGTTACCTAATTTGCCTAGGACTAAGTGATGGAACTTTAAGAATAAGAATAAAATAAATATTTTTACAAAAACTTTGATAGAATGTATAATTACATATTTATTAGGTCAATTCCCTTATGTTTAAGTGATCAAAATACTTATTTGTATGAATATTAATGTAAAAACGAAGTTTAGCAAAATTGTAAATTGGGACTGAATTTCTCCTAATTAAGAGGTTGCAAATTCGGACTTTCTGCCTTTTTACTACTCAAGTCAAAGCTAGCAGCTAAAATAGCCTTTTCATCTACGTGCGATTCAAGCTGCAAGAACACAACAAACAAAGGATAGCTGCAATTTGAAGCTTTCATCAACCAGTCAGGGAAAAGATAACAAGAGAAAAAGATGCTACAACAAAGTAATACAAGCCAATTGAAATAACAAGACAAATGACAACTGAAATTGGGACACAGAAAACAACCAAAACTGGAAGACAAAGTTGAGAGCAGCCTCACCTCTTGTAAGTCCTGAAGGCAGCAACAACAAAAGACAAAGAAGACTCCTTCAGCTGTAAGGAACTAGAAGTCATACTGCATAACAAAAAGGAAACAAAAGCTAAGTACAAGAGGAAACAAAAGGAAGGATTCGGGAAAGCAAACAAAAATTAGCCGCCATTCTCCTCTATATAAGAAACACATATGTGCAAAAAATTGAGAGGCAGTCGCCACATTCTTTTCTTTTCTTTCTTTAGTTAGTTTTAGTTTTAGTAGAATTTTAGATTACAGTCGTCTTTTGAACAAAACAAAGAGGTCAGCAGCTTTTGGAATTTTGCAGAAGAAAAACCAGAAGGGAAAAATAGAAGAAAAAAAAGAGTAAAGAAAAGCCTAAGTTGAAGAACAAGACAAGAGAGCCACTCAATTGTTTGCATATTTATTTTTATTTTTTTTCTTCTCTTTCAATCATGTTTAAGGCTTTGGTGATGTTCTTTTATATTAGCATGAACTAATTTATTTTTCTAGGGCTACAATGTAGCATAACTATGAAGTCTTTATTATGTTTCTATTAATATAGTTCCAATTAATTTTCTATGGTTGAGTATTTATCTCTGTGCTTAATCCTTCTAATTACCTGATCAATAATTAGATGATTTGTTAATCATAACGAACTGGAAGGGGAGTTATATGTCAAGTTCATTGGGATAAACGCCATGAATTGCATGTAAGATAGGAATATACCTGCATAGTTTGTGTAGTCCTTACATGAGCATCTATAGAATTTAATGACTTCATAATTGTTGTAATTCACATAGGAATATAGTGAATTAGCAATTAGAGGGATTTTTATTAGATCTCGGAAGAGACTAGTAAATAAGTTAAGGAATCTCGACTATCAACAAGGATAATAATTTAGACTATAGAGATAGATTAATATTAAGATAGATTAGTTTTGGTGAAATTGAAACCCTAGAGCTTTAGCAATCTGATAAACCCTTAAAATTAATTCACTGATTTGTTTAGCTTAGTTTTAAATTTAGTTTTAATTTAGTTCATTCATAAAATATCTTTTCAATCATTCAAATAAAGTTAGAATTAACTAAATTTCGATGTTTATTAAACAATTAGTCCTCGTAGGAACGATACTTTATTCACTCTTTATTGCTTGTTAACAATAATGTGCACTTGCATGTGTAAAATTCGCAACAAGTTTTTGGCGCGGTTGCCGAGGACTAATTTTCTTTTTATTAATATCGATACTAAATAGTTATAGCATTAATTTGAACTTTTATTTTATTTGAATTTGAATTTTTTAATTTTTAATTATTATTATTATTATTTTTTTATTCTTTTCTCTTTTCAGATACTGTTTTGTAGTGCATGAAAAAGTTTGAAAGCGATAATCTATTGCCATTTGATCTAGAGATAGAAAAAACTTGTCATTTGAATAGAAAGGAGAAGAGAGAAACTTCTGCACAAGCTCATAACACTATGGCCGAACAAGGAGAGAACGTTACCCTTGTTGCTAATACAAATACCAGAGCATTACGAGACTATGCCTTGCCTACTACCACAGATGACCTTCACAATGTCATACCTCCACCTGTTGATGTAAATAATTTTGAATTGAAGTTAGGTATAATCTAGATGGTCCAAGCTAATCAGTTCATTGGGTTGACACGTGAGGATCCCAATACTCACATCATAAATTTTCTTGAGATTTGCAATACATTGAAAATGAATGGTGTTTCTGATGATGCCATTAGACTGAGACTTTTCCCATTCTCACTGAGGGATAGAGCCAAGAGCTGGTTGCTTTCTTTGCCATCAAGAGCAAGCACTGCGTGGAACATGTGTAGGCAGAAATTTTTGAAAAAATACTTTCTACCTACCAAAACTGCAAAGATGAGAAATGTGATTACCACATTTACCCAGCATGAGATGAAATCACTTTCTGAAGCATGGGAAAGGTATAAAGATTTGCTGCGAGCATGCCCACATCGTGGTATCCCAAATTGGTTACAACTGCAGATTTTTTATAACGGGTTGACTCAATCAACCAAGATACTTGTAGATACTGCAGCAGGATGTTCATTAATGAGGAAGACATATAAAGCTGATTATGCACTTTTGGAAGAGATGGCGTCTACGAACTACCAGTGATCTTCAGGGAGATCCACACTATAGAAGAATCGTGGTAAGCATAAGGTTGATGCTTTCACTGCACTATCAGCGCAAGTTGCTACACTGTTAAAGCAATTTAGTACACTCAATGCAAATGCCATCCATATTCCTCCAGAATCTTGTGATATTTGTAGTGGACCTCATCCTAATGTTGATTATCAAGTGGGAAATTCTTTTGCCTCATCTCACATGGAACAAACTTAGTTTGTAGAGAATTCAAATAGACAGTATGATCCCTAATCCAACACTTACAATTAGGGATGGAGAAACCATTCAAACTTTTCTTGGAGAATAATCAGCTTGCTGATAAACCCTAAGAATTTTAGCCTCCATAGCAAATTCAACCCCAGGGACAAAAAGTGCCTTTACAAGATGCTTTTGCTCAATTGAGCATGAACACATCTCAGTTCATGACTAAGATTGAAGACACATTGCAAAATCAGTCAGCATTCATCCGAAATTTGGAGGCTCAAATAGGATAACTTGCTAGTTCATTAAATTCTAGACCACAGGGGTCTTTGCCTAGTGACACGAAAACCAACCCTAAGGAACATGTAAAGGCAATTAAACTAAAAAGTGGCAAAGAGTTGCCTGAACTTGTGCCACAGAAAAAGTCAGAACAAAAAGCAGTGGAAGAGCAGTTTGAAAAATCTGGGAAACAAACTGAAGAAGTTGAGAAACCCAAATCAAAGTTGTTTCTAGATAATCCACCACCTTATGTGCCACCTATGCCATATCCTAAGCGATTCCAAAAGCAAAAGCTGGAGAAGCAATTTTCTAAATTTCTTGATGTTTTTAAGAAATTACATATTAATATTCCTTTTACTGATTCTTTGGAACAGATGCCTAGCTATGTGAAGTTCATAAAGGAGATCCTCTTCAACAAAAGAAAGCTAGAAGAGTATAAAACTGTTGCACTTACTAAAGAGTGCAGTGCCATTCTGCAGAAAAAGTTTCCTCCTAAGCTTAAGGATTTGGGGAGTTTTACTATTCCTTGCACTATAGGAAAATCTTATTTTGATAAAGCTTTGTGTGATCTTTGTGTAAGTATTAATCTTATGCCTTTTTCTGTTTTTAGGAAACTTGGCTTGGGAGAAGCCAAGTCCACCACAATCACCTTGCAATTAGCAGATAGATCAATAAAATACCCAAGAGGTGTTATAGAGGATGTGTTTGTCAAGGTGGATAAATTTATCTTCCTGGTTGATTTCATTGTACTTGATATGGAGGAATACCAAGAGATTCCTATTATTCTTGGTAGACCTTTCTTGACTATGAAAATGACCCTAATAGATTTGCAAAAAGGGCAACTAACCATGAGGGTTCAAGATGAGCAAGTCACCTTCAATGTATTTAAGGCGCTGAAATTTCCAAGTGAGATAGACAATTATATGAAGGTGAATACAATTGATTAGCGCATTAAAGAAAAATTCTAGACTAGTCATCCAAAAGATCCCATGGAAGTATGTTTTGTGAGGATAGAGAATTCTGAAAATCAAGAGGTAGATATATGCTTCAAACAACTAAAGGCATTGGCACCTGTGTTCATTAAAAGGCCATTTGAAGACCTTGGAAAAGGTGTTGCCAAATCAATACCTTCAGTGAGAAGCCTCCATAGTTAGACTTCAAGCCACTGCTCAAGCATCTAAGGTATGCATTCCTAGGTGAGTCCTCTCCACTTTTCTTGTTATTATTTCTGCATATCTGAATTAAGAGCAAGAGGATAAATTGCGAAGAGTGTTAAGAGAACATAAATTTGCAATAGAATGGACTATGGCGGACATGAAAAGGATTAGCCCCTCGATTTGCATGCATAAAATTTTGATGAAAGAAAACTATAAGCCATCTGTAGATCACTAACATAGATTAAACCCCAACATGAAAGAAGTGATAAGAGTTGAGGTATTAAAGCTTTTGGATGCAGGGATTATTTATCCTATTTCGGATAGTGAATACACATAGTACTGTTCAAGTAGTACTTAAGAAATGAGGGATTACTATAATTGAGAATGAAAACAATGAATTGATCACGACTAGGACTGCAACTGGATGGAGAATACGCATTGATTATAGGAAGTTGAATACAGCCACTAGGGAAGACCACTTTCCTTTGCCCTTTATTGATCAAATGCTTGATAGGTTAACTGGTCACTCCTATTATTGTTTCTTAGATGGTTATTCAGGGTATAACCAAATTTCCATAGCTCTAGAGGATCATGAAAAGACCACCTTTACATGCCTCTATGGTACATTTTCTTATAGGAGAATACTCTTTGGTTTGTATAATGCACCTGCCACTTTTCAAAGATGCATTATGGCAATTTTCTCTGACATGGTGGAACATTTCATTGAAATATTTATGGATGATTTTTCTGTGTTTGGCTCTTCCTTTGATACATGCTTATCTAACCTTAAACTTATGCTTAAATGATGTGAAAACACTAATCTAGTCTTGAATTGGGAAAAATGTCATTTTATAGTTCAAGAATGAATTCTGTTGGGTTATAGAGTGTCTAAAAAAGGGATGGAGGTTGATAGAGCTAAAATAGAAACAATTGAGAAATTACCACCAGCTACTACTGTTAAAGGGGTAAGAAGCTTTCTAGGACATTCGGGATTCTATAGGAGGTTCATAAAAGATTTTTCTAAAATTACCAAAATTTTGTGTAACCTTTTTGAAAAAGATGTGCCTTTTAATTTTACTGATGATTGTCTAGGAGCTTTTGACTTGTTGAAAATTGCATTAGTATTTGCTCCCATTATTGTTGCTCTATCTTGGGATTTGCCTTTTGAGTTGATGTGTTATGCAAGTGATTATGCAATTAATGCAGTTTTGGGCCAGCGAAAATGTAAGGTCTTTCATGCTATATACTATGCTAGTAAAACACTTAATGATGCACAATTAAATTATGCTACCACTGAAAAAGAGTTATTAGCAGTAGTATATGCTTTCAATAAATTCATATCATACTTAATGGGCTCCAAAGTTATTGTTTATACTGATCATTCTGCCATTAAGTATTTGATAGCTAAGAAAGAAACAAAGCCTAGGTTAATCAGATGGGTCTTGTTGTTACAAAAATTTGATATGGAAATCAAAGATAAGAAAGGTAGTGAAATTGTAGTTGCTGATCACCTATCTCATTTAGAACCTCAGGCTAAAAATGATGAACCACAACCGGTGACAAATGAGGCCTTCCCCGATGAGCAATTGTTCAATATTTCTACAGGTAAGTTTCCTTGGTTTGCGGATTTTGCAAATTATTTGGCTACTAATTTACTTCCCCCAGATTTATCTAGCCAACAGAGAAAAAATTCATATCTGATGTGAAGCAATATTACTAGGATGAGCCTTTCTTGCACAAATTATGTCCTAATCAAATTATCAAGAGGTGTGTTCTGAAAGAGGAAATACAAAGCATTTTGCAGCATTCCCACTCTTCTGAATATGGTGGTCATTTTGGAGACAATAGAACTGCAGCTAAAATTCTTCAATGTGGCTTTTATTGGCCAACAATATTCAAGGATGCACAATCTTATGTAGCTGCGTGTGATCGATACCAAAAAACAGGGAATATTTCAAAGAGACATGAGATGCCTCTCACCAACATTCTAGAGGTTGAACTATTCGATGTGTGGGGTATTGACTTCATGGGACCATTTTCATCTTCTTACAATAATCTCTATATTCTCGTGAATGTGCATTATGTATCAAAATGGGTTGAAGCGACTGCCTTACCTACCAATGATGCGAGAGTGGTAGTAAATTTCTTGCGGAAAAATATTTTCACTGTTTTGGGACTCCTAGAGCAATCGTTAATGATAAGGGAACTCATTTTTGCAATAAATTTTTAGCTGCTCTTTTGACTAAGTATCGGGTGAAACATAAAATTGCCACTGCTTATCATCCCCAAACTAGTGGCCAAATGGAGATATCCAATAGGGAGTTGAAACGAATTTTGGAAAAGACAGTGAGTTCTAATAGGAAAGATTGGTCTCGGAAGTTTGATGATGCTTTGTGGGCATATAGAACAGCTTTTAAAACACCTATTGGTATGTCTCCATATCAATTGGTGTACGGTAAAGCCTGTCACTTACCTGTGGAGTTGGAACACCATGCTTATTGGGCCATCAAGTATCTTAACTTTGACTTGACAGCCTCAAGTGAGAAAAGACTACTCTAATTAAATGAGATGGATGGATTCTGTCATGGGGCATATGAGAATGCAAAGATGTATAAGGAGAAAATAAAGGCTTGGCATGAAAAGCACATTTTGCATTGAGAATTTCATTCAGGCCAGAAGGTACTCCTATACAACTCAAGGTTGAAATTATTCTATGGGAAACTTCAATCGAGGTGGTTTGGACCCTTTATAGTGGTGCAAGTGTTCCCACATGGCGCTGTTGAAATTCAAAACCAAGATAGAAAGTTCAAAGTAAATGGTCAGAGACTCAAGGCTTATATCGAAGGTGGAGTGGACTTTCAAAAGTGCACTGTCACCCTATGGATGCAAATTGAGGTGAACAGAGATAGTCCAGTTGAAAACTATAAAGCAAGCGCTAATTGGGAGGCAACCCAAGTTCTTTTACCTTTATTATTATTATTATTTTATTTTATTGTTTTTTGTCTTATTATTTAAAGAAAAAAAAAGAGAGAGAGAAGAAGAGAAAGGGAACATTCTTACAATTTTGCTACACCGGTTAGAAGATGAATCCGGTTCAAGGCTTTCTCATTGGATTTTTGTACTGAAATTTTATAGGAAACTAGAATATTTCTCCAGCTTCCTATCCACAAAATTTCAGAATTTTTTGAGCTATTTTGGTATCTGAACGAAATTCATCTTCGAAGCTATTCAACACAGAGCAGTATCCTTACCCTTTGTTTTCTTATGTCTCTTTCGTTGCTATACTTTTGTTAGTTCTTTGCCGCATTGAGGAAAATGCTCAATTTTAACTTGGGGGTGGGGTACATGAAATTTTGTGCTAGATTTCTGTCAAAATTTATTTTTGAAGAAAGTCCTCCCAAGTAAGTTCGACATTTTGATATCTTCTTTGAAATTCCTCACTCTTTTGAAACTCATTTAGAATAATTTTGAGTTATATGCATTAGTGATTTGGGTTGGAATGTATGAACGAGGCAAGTATATATGTATTTTTTTTGTAAAAATTTTTAAAGCATCTTGTTGATTTTGATGATTGAATTGAATGAGAACGTGCAATAGTTGATATAATGAACCCATTGTGAGTATTTGAGTCTAAGAGCATTTTTCTTTGTTGAGTGTTGTCAAATATGGTATGTTCATTATAGAACTTGCTTTGTTATACATGTTGAGATCACATTGTGGATTCATGCTTTGAAATGATAAGGGCATTTAAGATTAGCTATTTTAAACTTTCTAAAAAGCTTACCTTTATTACATATACCCCTCGTCAACCAATTTTGAGCTCTAACCTTTCTTTGCTATAACACCAAATCATTAGCCTTAAACCGTTATCATTGTTGAACCCTTTTGTCAAGAGTGTGCGGGAATGAATTGCATGATAAAATTTCTGTTAATTTCAAAGAAAAGAACCACCGGGAAAAAAATGATGAATGAAAAGTGCGAAAAAAAATTGAAAAATATTCCCTACGAATATTGGACAAAGTTCACGTTCTTCATCGTGTACAAGATGGTCCAATTGCATGATAAAGTTGCAAAAAGTAAATGCATGTTATTTGGAATAAGGAAGTAGTTCTAAGATGCTATTTTTGTTGTTTTTGAGTTATGCAAGAAAATTCCTACATACATTGATATGATTAACCTAATTTTTTCTTTCCTTTTACCTACCTTTACCTAAGCTCCGTCACAACCATTTTCAAGACCCTTTGAGTTTTGCATGGATTCATATTTATTAGTGGTGGAGAAGTGATATATAAGCAAGCTTATGGTAATAACATGTTATGTTTGATTTGAGTGATTGGAGTGCAACCTGTGAGAGGTTATCCAATTTTGTGCATTTGATTTTGACAAAATTGTTGGAATTAATGAGATGTGTATTTTGTTAAGAAAATCAGGCTATGAATACTTGTTCTTTGGATTATTATTCTAATCTGGATCTTTAATGTGTAATGATTTTGAGTTATTTGTGGATGGGTTGAAGAAGCGTATGGAAAGGAGAAAAAGATGTTGATCTAGTGCAAGCTTGAGGACAAGCTTTCATCTAAGTGTGGGGGAATTTGATGGAATGTGTAATTGCATATTTATTATGTCAATTCCCTTGTGTTTAAGTGATCAAAATGCTTATTTGTATGAATATTAATGTAAAAACGAAATTTAGCAAAATTGTAAATTGGGACTGAATTTCTCCTAATTAAGAGGTTGCAAATACAGACTTTCTGCCTTTTACAACTCAAGTCAAAGCTAGCAGTTGAGACAACCTTTTCATCTACATGCGATTCAAGCCGCAAGAACACAACAAACAAAGGACAGCTACAATTTGAAGCTTCTGTCGGCTGCTCAAGGAAAAGACAACAAGAAGAAAAGACACTGCAACAAAGTAATACAAGCCAACTGAAATAACAAGACAAAAGACAACTGAAATTGGGACACAGAAAACAACCAAAACTGGAAGACAAAGTCGAGAGCAGCCTCACCGCTTGTAAGTCCTGAAGGCAGCAACAACAAAAGACAAAGAAAACTCCTTTAGCCGCAAAGAACTAGAAGCCGTACTACACAACAAAAAGGAAATAAAAGCTGAGTATAAGAAGGAAACAAAGGGAGCTAGGTAGAAACAAGGAAACATAGAATACGACTACAATTTGGAGACAAAAACAAAGAATGATTCGGGAAAGCAAACAAAAATCAGCCACCATTCTCCTCTATATAAAAAAACACATATGTGTAGAAAATTGAGAGGCAACCGCCACATTCTTTTCTTTTCTTTTCTTTCTTTAGTTAGTTTTAGTTTTAGAAGAATTTTAGATTATAGCCATCTTTGGAACAAAACAAAGAGGGCAACAGCCTTTGGAATTTTGCAGAAGAAAATCGGAAGGGATAAATGGAAGAAAAAAGTAAAGAAACACTAAAGCCGAAGAACAAGACAAAAGAACCGCTCAACTGTTTGCATTTTTATTTTTATTTTTTTCTTCTCTTTCAATCATGTTTAAGGCTTTGGTGATGTTCTTTTATATTAGCATGAACTAATTTATTTTTCTTGGACTACGATGTAGCCTAACTATGAAGTCTTTATTATTTTCTATTAATATACTTCGAATTAATTTTTTATGGTTGAATATTTATCTCTGTGCTTAATGCTTCTACTTATCTGATCAATAATTAGATGATTTGTTAATCATAACAAACTGGAAAGGGAGTTATGTGTCAAGTTCCTTGGGATAAATGCCATGAACTGCATGTAGGATAGGAATATAAACTTTTTTTGTTCTCTAACTCTCTACAGCATTCTTCTTTTACGGAGAGAGATAGTTTGAGTGCTAAATTTCTCTGCAACAACCCTTGAAACTTCCGCCGACAGCAACAACCCAACCAGTTATTCTTCTTTTCTCCCCCATTCTCCGATTGGAGAATGGGGGAGGCCCTCTTTTCTAACTATTTTTAGTTAATTTTAAGTTTCTGTGTTGTTTTTTCACTGCTTTGGTGCTGGGTTGTGGTTGTGGTTTTGGCTGTGCATCTTTAGATCTACCATGGCTATGGCAGCCTTTTTATTGATATAGATGAAGAAGATGATGTGGATTAGAAGCTCTTTGGCTATAAACTTCAGCGGTAGCTCTTTATATAGTAGTCTTCAATCTGCCTCTGGATGGCCATCGATCGGCTGTCAGAGTTGCAAAATTTTATTTCAAGTTTTGCCTGTACGATTTCCAATCCCGAAATTGAGCCCTTTAATGCATAAAAATACATATTTGCAAGATTTCTTTTGATGTCCAAGACTTCCATTACTCTAGACGACATCAGCACACTGCGACAGAGGAGATGTCTTCAGCTAGGGTGGTGTTCGGGCAGAGGATTTGTTTTTTTTAGGTGTATATTACTACTTCGGTGGCATGTCTTTTCCTAGCAGGCGGTAGTAGTTTGGATCTAGCTATTCAACGCCTTACAGCGGTAGTAGTTTTGGTTTCAAGCTATTCAACGAATACAATTTTCCGGAAGATTCACATAAGGCATAGAGCAAAAGTTAGGGACACTTGAGTTTAGTTTCAGTCATCTGGTGCAGTTTGCGACTTCCTTTGAAGACAACACCTTAGTTTAGTAGTCTATTGTAAGTTGATCCTAAGTCGTCTAGGTTTCAACATTGCCCTCTTGTGCGGCCTTTTTCCGCTAGTCAGACTTTTTGCCCCTTTGTGGGCTTTTTACCCCTTTGTGAGCCTTTTGGACCTTCGTAGTCCTTTTGTCTTCGTGGGTTCGGTCAAATACCAACACCATGAAGCGCAATTAGCCCTGGTGGCTATGTTCTTTGACCATTAGTGTCAATTTGTTAATATACTATCTTTTTTAAAGTAAAAAAAAAAAGAAATAGAAAAAACACTACAAGTAATGAAAAATGGTAAAACAATGGGTCTTGATGATATTCTAATTGAGGCATGGAAGTGTCTTGAAAAAGGTGGTATCACATGACTCGCGAATATATTAAATTTAATTAAAAATTAAGAAAATGCCTAATTAATGGAGAAAAAGTGTACTAGTACCTTTATATAAGAATAAAAGATATACAATATTGAGCAAATTATAGGGATATTAAATTAATGAGTAATGTTATAAAATTGTGGAAAAGAGTAATAGAAAAAAGATTAAGAAATGAAATTAGTGTATTAGAAAATCAATTTGGTTTTATGCCAAGAAAATCTATAAGGGAAGCCATATATCTAAAAAGAAAATTATGTGAACATTATAGGGAGAGAATACAAGATCTGCATATGGTATTTATTGATTTTGAAAAGGTATATGATAGAGTTAATCGTGATATAATATGGTCGGTATTAGAAAAAAGATGAGTTAAAGTAACTTATATAGAATTTATAAACAAAATATGTATAAACACATAACAACATATATAAGGATGCCAATAGAGATATCAGTCTCCAAATATTATAGGTTTATATTAGGAATCTTTTTTGAACCCATATCTTTTGGCTTTAGTAATAGATAAATTTACTAAATATATCTAGACAACAATTTATAAATGTATGTTACTCGCAAAGGATATAGTTTTAATTGATGAGAAAAATGAGTGAATGCTACATTAGAAGCTTGAAGGGAGGCAGTAGAGTCAAAAGGTTTAAAAATACCTAGAGACAAAATTGTATGCATAGAGTGTCATTTTAATAATCATAGGAGAAGCAATAGCGTAAGTGTAAAAATTAGTGGGCATGAGTTAGATATATCTAAAAGTGTCATAGCTAAATATTTGAAGGAAAATCTATCTTCCAAAGAAAATGGAGGAATCAGTAAAGATGTTAACCATAGAATTCAATCAAGTTGGAATAAATGGAGAAGGACATTCTTTATATTTACCATCATAAAATACCATTAAAATTGAAAGGAAAATTTTATAAAACAGCCATAAAACTAGTTATGTTCTATAGATCAAAGTGTTGGGATACTAATTATGAACATGAATAGAAAATGAGGATCATGAAAATGAGAATATTAAAACAAACGTGTGAACATACTAGACTAGATAAAATAAGTAATGATGTATTAGAAAAAAGAAAGGGTAGCTCTCATAGATGAGAAAACGAGAGAAATACATTTAAAATAATTTGAATATGTGTGTAAAAGACCTTTAAATGAGCTAGTGCGACATTTAGAGATCAAAAAATTATTAACTCAAACTAAAAGAGAAAACAGGCTAACTAAAAAGACATGGAAATAAACTATTAAAAATAACTTGAAATATTTAAATTTAAATGAAAATACATATTTTAATAGAATAAGATAGCGAAATATGATATATATATATATATATATATATTCGACCCCACATAATGTTGTTCTTGTTATTGTCACGTATACAATTGTAAAGATGTTGAGGGTTTAGGATTAAGAAAGAGTAGACTTAATAATAAAGCAATGTTATCGATGTTAGCATAGAGAATTAATACAGTAAATGAACCCATGTAGATTCAAACGGTTAAAGCTAATATTTGAAGGAGAATTCAAAATAAAATGTAATTCTAGTTTTTTATTTTGAATTTTGAACTTTACCTTTTATTCTAATTATTATAATTATTCTAATTGAATAAAAGCAATTAAAATAAATATAAAATTTCAAAATTAAATTGAAATGTAAGTGAATTATTAAAACTAAATAAAAAATTCGTTTTGTTTTCCTAATTTGAAAATTTTACGCTTTTTTCTAAAAAAGACTTTTTAATTAGTAATCAACAATACAGGTAAGAAAAGAAAAAAATTATCTGAATCTTTTGATACTTTCTACCATTAAATTTTACCAAACTAACAAAAATACTCTTCTTATTTATTTTTATTTCGATAAACTAACTATTCATTTGCTAAAAGAATAAATAACAAATAGTTTAACTTAGTTTCGTTGTTGAGTTTTTGTTCACTTGCTAACTATAAATCAAAAAACCCATCTTACATATTTGGAATGAAATTCTCAAATCTAAGAAGATAATTGCTAAAAATACTAAATGAATTGAGATATTTCAAATCATGCATCCAAAATGTGTTGCATAGGTGTTTCAATTTGTTCATCCAAATTGTGCTAGATTTTTGTTAATTTTCAATTGCCTAGTTTATTTTGTTAGACATCTGGGAGTTGTACTATGCCTGGAATATGTTGGGTTCGATTTAGACAGTACCCTTTAGTTGTGTACATATTTTTCCTTGAAGTTACTCTATTTAAACTAGTCCTTTTATGTGCTAGGTATTGAGAACATTACAATAGTTTTGATTATTATACAGGGAGAATTTCATCTCACTGAATTGTTTGATTTCGTAAATTGTGTTTTATCATCCCAATTAGGTATTTCACTTGTGCATCCAAATTGTGTTGGATATTAATTAATTTGTGAATTTTCAATTTCCTCAGTTCACATTGCTAGACATACGTTTAGGAGTTCCTCTATGCCTAAAATTTATAAGCATTTAGATGTTACCTTTTGATATTGTACTTAATTTTCCTTGAAAATTTTCCATCCAAACTACACCTTTTATGTTGCAAGTACTGGGAACATTACAGAGATCATCGGTTGTAATCACATATTATGTGAAACTAAGAGTTGTTGGCCTTTTACCCATTGCAAACAACACAGATTGTGGGGGGAAAAAATGAATAAACTCCTTTTCACTCTCTTGCTATGTCTTGTGCTAGAAAAGATAGAAAGAATTAGAGATAGCATTTCCCAAATAATTAAATTAATATCTTTGGAGTGAACTACCAATGAACTAGCAGCACATACATCAGGATGGACAACAATAAGTAGTGCAAAATCAGCACCACTTTATTTTGTTCAATAGAGGTAAATTTTTCTGAAGGTGTAATAATTGTATGAAGTTAGAATTGAGTTGGGACAGTAGAGAAGTTAGATGTAGTGGTTAAAGAGGGACAGTTGAGCCTTGGCCAATTAATAGAGTAAAGGAGGGTTCAAAATATTTGAACCATTGTTGTATTTGTTAACTTGTTTTCTAGACAAAGTTAATATATTGAATGTATTTGAAAAAAAAAAGAATTGAATTGTCACTCAAATTGGCAATCTTGGCAGGTAAAGTGTTGCCAATTGTGCTCTTGCTTTATCCAATCCACGCTTATCAATGATACAAAGTAAAGGCGTGAATTGATAAAAGGTCAAAAACGAAATTGTACGAGTAGTTTTGGAGCTACAATTAACATCCCGAAAGCAAAACAAAAGCGTGATCCGTAACAAATCTATAAATACTTGCATATTTTGCAGCAAAGTTGGCATGCAATCCAATCACACCATAAACTTTTACTGTTGATGACCTTAGATGCTCATGGTTCTAGGCATAGATTGGCTGAGTTTGAACATTTGGAGCTGCACTTGGAGCCCAGGGAGGCTATGTCCTACTCGACAAACATATAGAGTTGTAGATTTAAAGGGGAAAAAAAATGTTGAAAAGGTTTTGTTTCTGTTAGTGTATAAAAACAGGGAAGCAAAGAATGTTCGCATAGAATTTTGAAAGATGGGCGTGAAATAGTGAATCAATTATGGAAAGTTTGATAATAGCATAATAGCATGACGTGTATTTAGCTCTTGTTGATTTTGTGCCGTAGAGGGATTGAAATCTGGCGTGTATTTAGCCATTGTTTCATGGCGTGTATTTATGGTTGTAAACTTTTTGAAAAACTTGTGCTTAAAAAATGAAATTTTTTTAACAGTACTATTTGGAATTTTCTTGTTCAAGAATTTCATTTTAGATTAAATAAAAGAAATAGAATTTATATTTCCAGTTACCTCTGAAATTTTTATTTGCAAAGTACTTTTTATTCCCAAATGTATTTGTTTGTGTGAAGTGCAAGTTTTAATAGAATATTGAGGATATATGACATTTTAAGTTGGGTGGGAGGTGGAGGGGAACAGTATGTGGCTATGTGCACATCATGCTCAGCCTCTTGTTTTAGCAGTTAAAGAGAATAGCTTTTCAGTTCAAATATTTTACTTGAGGAAATTTGGAGACAATTGAGGGAATATTTTTTTAAAAAAAATTAAAAATATTGTTGATTTAAAAAAACTTTTATTTTTACTGAAATTGTCGACTTTCTAAAAATGGACTTCAAAGGCGACTTTCTTGCAATCGATTGCAAAAGGGCCACAGCAGTGTTATGGATGCAATCCCAGCTTTTGCCATTGGGCCAAGAAGCGTTGCCCTCACGCACACTGAATTCCTTCCTGAATGCACTGCTAGATAGCTTTTTCTTACTCTTATGTGTACATGTATTTTAAATTTTCGCTCAACACATTTTTGACAGTGCCAAATTTCCTCTTAAATTTCCTCAAAGTTTCCCAAAAAACCAAATAGCATCTACAAGGCATTGCAGAATCTATGGGTCAAGGATGAAGAAAACACAGTTCAATACAGCTTCATGGGGAAGGAAGGGGGGTGGGAATAAAAAAAAAGCAAAAAAAATTAAAGGGGAGAGTGGGGTAGTGGTATGGCCCAGGGGCGGGGAGAGGGCCGTGGGCAAGGGTGCAGCTAGGCTTGGATTGCAACAAGCGGGGAAGGGAAATTGTAAATGTGAGAAGAAGGATGGGGGAGGGGAAACTGCAGCAGAAACAAATGGGACGGGGTTGTAGCGGCCGTCCCTCCCTCATTTTTAATTCTAAGTGGTGTTTGTGTGCAACTAATTGTAAGCTGCATTCCAAAAAATTACAGAAATTAAGTTTAATTTCCAGATTCTTGACAAAACTTTGAAGTGCAAGTTTTTTTTTTTTTGGTAAGATGTGCGTCTCTTTTGTTGAGTTTAAATTTTTCACTTTGTAGGGTGAGTATGAGCTCGATGGATGATTTGGAAACAAATCAAAGAGGTTTCGACCCTAGCATCTCAAATGCTAGGAAGATAATAACCTAAATCCTCATCCTATGCGTTCCTTTGGGAAATTTAATGTCACTATAATAGTGAATAAATTTCTCAAAATGAGAAAGTATGGATCCCTTACCAATCTTTTATTCTTTGCTCTTTTCCTATACCTTTCATCGTCTCCGATTTGGAAGGATCGATTCAAGCGATTCAACCCTTGCTCTGAGTTATGGGAGTTGCATAGGAAGAATTGGCGAACTTTAGTTGGTTTTTATATTCATATTTTGACGTTATTGTGCCAGCTAGCTCATTTCATCTATGTTTGTAAATCGAAACATGTAGCATATATAGTGTTATTAGACCTCAGTTTTGTTTCTGATGTGGCCGAGGCAGTAGCACTACTGCTAAAAGTGTGGGAAAAGAAGCCGATCGGTGCAGATATGTGGCAGCCTGCCCAAATAAGGTGCATGGTGAGATTGTTTTCAAGTTAAGGCATATAAGGTAGGTTTACAAATTGATGTCTTAATTTTTGTAACTTTTATGTGTGACTTATAGATGTGATGAGGACATGAATGGTGGAACTATTTTTCTGTGGTGTTGTTAATTATGTGTGAATTGAATGAGTGATGTTTTAATTTTTGTAACTTTTATGTGTGACTTATAAATGTGATAAGGACATGAATGATGGAACTTTTATTATGCATGGTTGTCAATGAATTGTTATTAATTTCTAGGTGTGATTGTGAAGACATGTATGGAATGGATTTGAAATTTGTTTATTTTTTATAAGTTTGAACAAGTTTATAATTTATAAATTTAACATATATTATAGAATATATATATGATATATGTTTATTATATTATTTTTCATAATTTGTAAGATGTTATGATTTTACACTTTGATTTTGTGGACCCTGCACCGATTTTACTTAAAATTGCGAGTTTAACAACCTTGAGTGATCACCACCTTCAACATACCCTAGTTATTTCAGAACATTTATATTCTAGTAAAAACACCTTCAACAAGTTCGGACACACTTAAGACCAAAGTTCGAACGACTGAACATTACCATCACCAACCTATTTCCTGGCGTCTGCCAGTAGAAGAGATGAGCAGAGTAGGTAGAAACTCATGGAAGCCAAATTCCAGCCAGCTCCGTCACCAACTGGGAAGTGAAATACAATGCTCTTAGTCTTGCATCTAGGTTTTAACCAGTCCCTTCTATTTGAGCTGCGACAAAGCGGGTGGATATTTATGAAGCGAGACTCAGTCAGAGATTAGCACAGCAGGAGCAGTAGGCTAGAGAAAAATTCTTTCGCTCAGTGGCTCAGACTATAACCCAGCATTGTCGGTTTGGGATTTTTTGGGTCTTCCGGTAAAGCCCCTATTGTTCGCTGCTCTGCTATATTCGGCAAATGGAGGATGAAATACTGGATAAGTTACAAAAATGTAAGCTCTCCACAGCTGAGGAAATGGGTATAGAGCTACAAAACCAGGATGTCTTTATAAGTAAGGAAAGATGTGAACGAAGCTTGTTGGGTAAAATCTATGGGGATAAAAAGGCAAATTTCATGGCCTTAAAGACTACATTGGGCAGAATCTGGCCTATTGTTGGAGCCTTGTCAGTAATTGAGAGAGGACCTAACCTGTTTCAATTTTTTTTTTGCTAACCAGGAGGACAAACGGAAAGTGCTGAACAGTAGGCAATGGACCTTTAACAATCAATATCTGATTCTGAAAGAATGGAGCCCTAATCTAAACATCAAAACAGAGGAGTTTAATACTATTGATCTATTGATTCAAGTTTGGAATGTCCCAAGCCAGTGGATGTCTCGTGAAACAGGGCTAAAATTGGGCAAATTATTCCACAAGGTGTGGGATGTGGTGATCCCTGAAACGGGAAGCAAAGATGGTCACTACCTCAAGCTATATGCTACCATTCACTTGGATCACCCCTTACCAAGAGGTACGAAGCTTAGACTCCAAGATCAGTCTAGTTGGATCTACTTCAAGTATGAGAAGCTTCAGAATTTTTGCTTCTATTGTGGACTAATCGGCCACACGGAGGCAACTTGCTGGTGCCGCAAAGAAGATCTCAAGCATAATACCTTATTAGAGGGGCAATATGGTGATTGGCTAAGAGCAGAGGCAACTCAGGGCAGGAGCAGAGAAGGAAATGAAAAGAGTATTAGCTTTCAAAGTAAGCCAGGGGGCCAAATGTCGACCACCAGCACTAGTACACCGCGGATCCCACTCCCTACAGCAGAAACTCAAATACCAGCCTTAGTGGAATCCATTGAAGCAAAGATTGTATCAACAGCGATACAAGATAAGGCAGGGGCTCCAATGGAGTGGGATAGGTTACCACAGAAAATGGTAAGGGACCCTGAAATGGAGACAGCAGAGAGGCTGGAGCATCCACTTATGGATGCTGAAATTGCTGAACTTGAGCAGAATTTGGTCCCGGTACCTATGATGTTGATGCCCACACCAACACATACATCAGCACCTCCTCAAAAATCGGACCACAAGATCTCCGACATGGTTGCCAAAGTGCCGGGGATCCGAACAAGAAAATGGCACCGAACCAGTGTGGCTAGAGGGCACAACCAACTAGAGACATAATACGTGACGCAAGTTAAGAGTACTGCAGGGGAAAAAAGAAAATGGCCAATACTTGAAGAGGAGGATGCAACTGATATTGCGAGAAGCCAAGAGAGAAGCCAAAAAAGACAGTCTCATGGAATCATAATCCGGGATATGCAGGTGGAGGAAGCCAGCCTTAAATGGCCCCAGGAGGATCAATGAAATTTTGTGCTTGGAATTGTAGAGGTCTAGGAGGGCCCTCTACCATTTCTCAGCTGAAGGAAACTCTTAGATTCCACCTCCCGGATATAGTTTTTATTAGTGAAACTAAACAAAAGACGCCTTTTATTCAAACTTTTTGTAGAAAATTTCGTATCCACAATCGTTGGGAAAATGTTGATCCAGTGGGTACTAGAGGAGGTATTTTGCTCTTTTGGAATGACACAGTGGTAATAAATCAAGTCCTATCAACGGATTTTTGCTTTGAAGTTCAAGCTCATAAAAAAGGGGATCAAGAGCTTTTTTGAGTAATTTTTGTATATGCGAGTACGGATTCTAGAGTTCGATATCAGCAATGAGAATATCTCTTACAGGCCAAAAATAAATGGGGACACAATTGGGTAATGGGTGGAGATTTTAATGACCTTGTGGAACAGACAGAGAAACGAGGTGGCCAACTCCGTTTGGAGTCCAGTTTCCAGCATTTTAGGGACTTCATTAATGACATGGGTATGGCAGATGTAGGGTTTACAGGGAGACCATTTACTTGGGCTAACAATAGGGAAAATGAGGGGTTCGTGGAAGAAAGACTAGATCGTTTCTTTGGATCAGCCCAATGGATGCTCAAATTTCATACCTGGGTAGTCAAACACTTGGAGAAACAGACTTCCGATCATTCCTTGCTATTATTGGATACAGATAGAGATAGAACTAGACAAAAAAGGAGATTCCTCTTCGACAAAAGATGGATCCAAAAAGAAGGAGCTACAGACATAGTGGAACAAGCTTGGTCCAGGCCTCAAGTTGGAGCTCCAATGTACCAAGTCACAGGCAAAATCAAGCAGTGCCGCATCGAGCTGCTAAAGTGGGCCAATGAGGGAGGAACTAATGCGGCACGGAAGATAAGGGAGCTCAAAGGGCAAATGGAATCGATAAGCCATGATGGAGATAGAAGGGATTGGCACCATTGGAGAAGGCTAAGAGGTGAACTGCACAAAGCATACAGAGATGAGGAACAGTATTGGCACCAAAAAGTCCGCACTCAATGGCTTAAAGAGGGGGATAAAAACACAAAATATTTTCACGCCTCTACAGTGCAACGGAGAAGATTGAATACAATTGAGAAACTGGTGAAAGCCAATGGCCGGATTTGTACCAATCTAGAGGAAATCAGGGAGGAAATCTCCAATTATTATTCTTATCTCTTTACTACTTCAGCTTCTAACCCTGACCAAACTTTTTTGCTAGGTATCCCAAAATCGATAACAAGTGCAATGAACTGGCGCCTCACTAGACCAGTAAAGGATGCAGAGATACGGAATGCTTTGTTTGGTATGAACCCTAATAAGTCTCCGGGCCCAGATGGTATGACTCCACTTTTCTTTCAAACCTATTGGCAGGTAGTTCAAAAGGATATTATATTTGCTGTCAAAAGTTTCTTTGTCCATTCTAGAATGCTAAAAAGTGTCAACCATACTCTCATCACTCTCATTCCCAAAGTCATGAACCTGACCAACATAGGCCAATATAGACCTATTAGTTTATGCAATGTTGTGTATAAAATCATATCTAAAATACTAGCGGAAAGATTGAAACCTTGTCTAAATGTCTGCATCAATGAAAGCCAAGCGGCCTTTGTTCCTGAAAGGCAAATCACAGATAATGTGATAATTGCACATGAATGTATACATTACATCAAGAGTCTTAAAAGGTCAGACAGGAGTTAATGGCATTAAAATTAGATATGACAAAAGCGTTTGATCGGGTGGAGTGGGGTTTTTTATCGCAAGTCCTAATGCATATGGGATTCGCCCACAAGTTTGTAGATTGGATTATAACATGCATTAGTACTTCATCCTTTTCTTTTAACATCAATGGTGAGGTAAGTGGGTATGTGAAACCCACAAGGGGCATTAGACAAGGAGATCCACTATCCCCTTACTTGTTCATCATCCTTTCAGAAGTGTTTTCATTTTTAATTAGAAAAGCGGTACATGAGGGTACCTATAGGGGAATGAGATTGTGCCGTAACGGTCCACTTCTCACTCATCTCTTTTTTGCAGATGATTCCTTACTATTTGGTGAAGCCACATAACGGCAAGCTCGGCAAATTAGGAAGATTATAGATGCATCTGATGAAGCAGGCTGAAGTTAATCTGAGCAAATCCTCGATTATTTTCAGTAGGCATCTAGCAAGTCAAGAGAAAAATGCCATTGTTCAAATCTTAAATGAGATCAAGGAACAAAAGAGTGCCAGGTACCTAGGCTTGCCTTTGGGTATCGGCAAATCAAAAAAAGAAGTTTTTGCGTATGTCATTGAATCGGTAAAGAACAGAATAGGTAACTGGAAAACTCAATTCTTGAGTCAGGCAGGTAAAGAAATTCTCATAAAATCAGTCCTTAATTCCTTACCTATTTATGTAATATCTTGCTTTAAATTACCCGTTGGCATATGCAAAAAATTGAGCCGTGAAACGGAAAAATTCTAGTGGGGATCTAATACAACCAATGGCCACAAAATCCACTGAAAAAACTGGTCAAAATTAACACTTCCGAAGGGACAGGGTGGACTTGGTTTTCAGGATATACAAGTGTTCAATGAAGCCTTGTTAGCTAAACAATTATGGAGATTAATCCAGTCTCCTAATTTGCTCCTAAGTCGTGTAATGAAACGAGATACTATCCCCAATGCACACTCATGCAAGCTAAAGCCCACACCAATGCATCTTGGCTTTGGAGATGTTGGATGGGAGCAAAACATATATTAGAGATGGGAATGAGATACCAAGTAGGAAATGGAAAAGAAATCCGAATTTGGGAGTCTCCATGGCTAGCTCATAGAACAAATTTTAGACCATTGCCAAAAATCCAGACGGACGAGTCAACATTTTGGTGCCACCAATTAATGATGGAGGAGGGAACGAAGTGGAATCAAAACCTGCTGGACCAACTTTTCCAGCCGGAGGACGCAGATGCCATTTCTAAAATCCTCTAGACAAGGAGGCCGATCCGAATAAGATAATTTGGCAACATGGACAAAGGAAGGTATACGGTGCATTCTGCATATCAAGTGGCAATGGAGCAGCATCGAGCTCAACTAAATGTGAACGTCGCTACCAGTAGTTCTAGTTTGACTACAACTAACCACATGTGGAGTAGACTTTGGAAGCTTTCGGTGAAAGCAAAGCGAAACATTTTATTTGGCGTCTTGCGAGGATCTTGCCAACCAAAGCGGAGGTGTAAATGCAAAATATTGCGAGGATACCATTTGTGGTTCTTTGCGGCATGCGAAGAAACCATGGAACATGCCCTTTTTACTTGTGAGAGAGCAGCTACGGTGTGGCGACTCTCCCCGGTTCACTGGGACGGTTTGAGGCAAGAACAGTTAAGTTTCAGGTATTGGTGGGAATCAGTAAGTGCACTGAGTAAGAACTTCATTAACAATGACAGGATTACTCTTTCCGTATACATTTTCTGGATGTTATGGAAAACACGTAATCTTTGGCTATTTGAGGGGATAAGTCATACAGCATTTGAAGTGGTTAACAAGGCTTTGTTGGAATGGACGGAATATCAAGAGACCTAGAAGAGGCTAACTCAATTTAATGAGCCAAATTTTGTTACCATCTTATTATATATTAGTTTAGAGGTCACTATGCAATAACATCCCTGTCCTACTAGTATATAAAAAAGTTTTAGATTGGTAATGTTTGCACTAGTACAGAAAGTGTCCAAAGCCGTTTTCTGTATGTTGTTTTCACTCCTAAGCCCTCATGTAGCCCTTGAGTTTATTATAATTTGAATCTCCTTTTTCAAAGAACTAAGGATAATGTCTCTCCTTTCCTCAGGCATAATGGAAGACACATATGGCCCTCCACTCGGCAGCCTTAGCGAGTTTCTCAAGTCTGAAGCCCCTGCTACTAGCACATAGTTAACAAGAGTCAGAGGGTTCATGTGATTTCATGGAGTACAACAAAACTGAATTCAGGAAAGGGACCCTTTCTCTTCTAGAATTCAACATCTACTGCCAAGATTTGGTTCGAATATCGGCAATATCCAATTCCAACCGACCCTCAACTTGGCAGCATCCAATTCCAAGGCAAAGGTGATGAACTAACCGACCCTCAACTTGGCAGTATCCAATTCCAACATGAGGAGTGATTAAAAACAATGCTGGAAGCTCAAACGGAAGCAATAGATTGAGGCTAACTTTCGGTTCACCGGGCAACGAGTAGGAACACCTCATACTAGAAAGATGTGCAGTAATGGTGGAGGCCCAACTGGATGAGCTAAAGGGATAACCATTTTTGTTTCATGTTAATATGAGTAAGTTTGGTACTTTTAAATCCCAAGAGACCTTGAGGCCGAGCCCTCTTCCCACACTAGTACGTCTCAGATTTTCTCCTTCCATGGTTTAGCTCTTTTGAGGTCGTAAGTTGTTCAGTTTCTCTTTCATTTTTCTGTCTGTGTGGTTTTCAAATTATGTTGGGAGGATTGACTTTTTCCTTAGGCGGGTCAAAAGGTAAAAATGGGTCATGAGGGTTACTACAACTCCAACGCATTTTATTTCTTTTATCCCTAGATTCTTTTGGTGGTGAAAGAGCAAGAGTACGGACATCCCACTTCTGGAATTCACAAACCCGTACTCATTCTTGAAGGCGGAAAAGGGGACATATACTCGCAGAAGACCAAAAACAACACATAATCTCAACAGGCCGAGAACTTCAAATTCTGGTATGGATCTTGAACTCTCCATTGCATTCTTGGGGGCGATTATGTCCTTGTTCTTTTGAAAATAATTTCAACTAAATTAACTGGTAATGAGTTGATTGTTGGGTCTGAATATAAATTCTTTGGCGGATATTGTGATAGAATTGCTGAAATATCGGGTCCTAACATTCCTTGAATTATATGTTTCTAAACCTTGGCTTGAAAGCACACAACCTGTTGTTCAAATGACTCAAAGAACACTAGGGTGACTTCCTTGCTGTACACTATGGGTACTCACGTGTGATGAGTTGAGCTAATCTAGTTTGTACAAGCTTGTCTATCTATCAGCTACTACGGTTAATGGTTTAAGTTGGACAATATGGGCGGTAGTTAGGTGATGTTCCTTGATGGAGAAAAGGGGGTCATGATCAACTCTCAATTTCTTCTCTAGAGGGTACCATAATGTTGATGATACAGTCCATCAGCAAGGAAGCAACACAGGAAGAAGTTGAAATGGAGAGGAAGGAAAAAAGGGGCAAGGGAAAAAAAAAAAAGAAGAAGGAAACCAAAACAAAAAAACAAAAAAAAAACAAAAAAGAAGGGGCAACAAAGATGTGGAAATAGATAGGAAAATAGCAAGTAAGGTCAGCACAAGGTTCCCCCTGAAGGTCTACACTCCCAATATCCTTTCTAATTTTGGTTTCTAAGGGTCTCCTTGTTGTTATGTAAGCTTAGTACACCTAATATTTTTTTTTCATTGCTGTTATACTAGTTGATGTAGTAGGGATAATGGGTATATTCTGTTAGCCAACTTAGCAAGTTATACCCCTATGTATTTAGATGTCTCATTAATTATGGCCCTATGGTCTCCTAAGGTTTTCTGTTCCCTATTGCTCCCATGAATACTGAGTTGGCTGATTTGGTATTACCCATCTAGACAATGATCAAAGGTGGTAACAAGAGGGGAAAAAAACCCGAAAAAATACCAAAAAAAAAAAAAAGAAAAGAAGGGGAAAAAAAAGGAGAGAAAACACAAGTAAGAGAAAAAAAACAAAACAAAACAAAAGAGGAAGCAGCTAAAGGTGATTGTGGTAGACTTGGTTATAAATACTCTTGGTGTGGTCTCATGCTACAAATGATTTAAGGAATACATACGCTTCCTTGATCGATTAGAGGTATTTTCCTCCAAGAAAGGTTTTTTAAGTTCTTTGGGAAGGACTGCCTCTTTTGCTTTCTGTCACCCCATATATGTTCTCAGCTATCTTCACATTCTGGTCCACTTTCTGGTTTACTTCTAGGCTACTCACTCCTGGCTGTCAAGTCTCCAATGTTCTCTGTTTTCTAATCCTTGGATTTTAACTTTTCTCTTCTTCTAATCTCAAAATTCTGCTTACCCAAAGCCGGATAGTTCCTGCTAGTTTGAAGATTTTTAATTCTAATCGCTACTCTGAAGTTTCTGACTCCTGGTCACAAATGCTGCTAGGAAGCTTTTTAATTCAACTTCCTGATCTGAAATCTTTACATTCTGATTTATCAATGCAGCTGTTTTATTGCTACTGGTTTCACTCTTTAACACAAGTTCTTTTCTGCTGGGCTTTCCTATGGTTGGATTGATATATGTTGTAGTTTCATTCTCACTGGACTATTTACTTGTTCGGACTGATTATTTTTGGCAAGTCTGAACTCCTTTTGAAGACCGGAAGTGGGATCATGATTCCAAGTTGAAGAATGGTAGCATGATGCTTTTGGAGTTTCCAAATGGTCCATTTCCTAACTAGGTTTTTTCGATTTCTCTTATGTAATAGTTACGCAAAATGTGAGTCTTGATTGCAATTGATGTTCAAGATATATTGTCCAAGCTTAGTCATTTAGTTGAAGTTAGCCTCTTACATTATATCTCAAAACATCAATCTTTTGGCAATCCTTTTGATAGTATAGTTTCTTTCCATAGTTTAGGATAGATTTATTGTTAGCTAGCACTATGCAAAAGCTAACTTTCCTTTGTAACTAATGGGATAATGGCAACCCCAATCCATTATCTCATTTTCCTCCTTGGCTAATAACTTAGACCAAGGAGATCATTTAGCCTCTTTGGGCTAACATCTGTAAAGATCTTATTCTTCAATCAATGAATCTGCTATCGTTCCGAAAAAAAAAAACAACCTTGAGTGATACGTTTGTAATTGAAAGTTCTTAGAGACATTAAGGCTATGTTTGGATTGTGTTATATTTGAGAATTTTGTATTAGAATGTGTGAAAGTTTTGGTGAGAATTTTTTGTAAGAAAAAGTTATATGAAAAAATAGATTGGAGGGAAATTTTTCTTGAAATAACGTCTGAAGAATTTTGGAGGAAATTAAAATTTTAAATTTTTAAATAAAAAGTTGTTTGAATATTTTATTTTTGTAGTTGATAAAAGTTAACTTTTTATAAATAAAAATGCAAACCAAACATAGCCTAAATTATTTTTATGCCCTTGAAAAAAAAATTGAAAATGTTATACTGAATTTTGAATCTTATTACGCTTCTTTTTAATAATTATCTTATTTTTATTTTATTTTATTTTATGCATTTTAAAAAGTATAATAAATGATTTTATCATTTATAATATATCACAACCACATTAATTTTAACAAAAATCAATAAAGACATCATTCCTCATTGATTAAATCATAAAAATCATCATCTACATTTTCGAAAAAGTTCTTTTTCATCCTTTACATTTCAAACGATTCTTTTTAGTCCTTTACATTAATAAACTTGTTAATTTAACACCAATGACCGGCAATAATCCATTTCTCCGGTTAAATGCCATTTTCTACGCGCAATGTCTTACATTGGCGGAGGTACTTTCGGAATAACGAATTTATCATCTTCTGAATCCCAAATTGATTTCAAAATAGAACCCTAATTTCTCGAACCCGAATTCAATTCGAAGAACCCTAATTTCATCCTACCCCCAATTTGAAGAACCCTAATTTCATTGTACCCACCCCAAAACCCACGTTTTACGCGAGGTAAATCATTAAACCCGCGTCATATAAAGTGATAAAAATCGGCGAGAGTTGGAAAGTGGAGACCCAAAGATAACAGATTCAAGGGGGCAATGGAGAATCCCAAATTACGGTAAGTATAGACACTAACCATCGCTACCTTACGTTTGCATTGTGAACTAGGATTCTCTGAATGTGGCGAATGTGGCAATTGTGGGTTACGGCTGGTTTTTTCTAAAAAAAAATAAACTTAGTGCGGTATGTGATCTTGATAAACTCGGGTTCAGCACTGCCCTTTGGGCAGTGAGTGCACACACAGGTTTGAAAGTGTTTTTTTAATGTAATGTGGTCCTGAATGTGGTCTTGAACTGAATGGCTGTCATTATCTATGGTGTGGTGATCCTGAAAAAATTATTTTGTTGTGTTGAAAGTGCAATAGTGGTCCCTATAGGACTGCCAGGGTGTAGTTTATTGTTTTTGAAACATTGCAACCGATTTGTACCGGTTATGCTTCCCTAATGGATAACAATTTGACAAAAGTTGGCTGTTTGGAAAGCTTTTGGTAATGGGCTGTCATTTTGTGCATTGTTAAGTACAATTATTTTAAGGAAAGTGGACACATGTTGTTAAGTGCAGTTCATTACCGGAAAATTATCCTTGTGCTGCTAGAAAAAAACAACTAGCATTAACAGGATTGAATAATCGGGATTGAATAATAGTAGAAACAAATTTAGTTTCTTTGGATACATTGCATTATTCCACAGTGTCACGTTGCGGAACTTTTGGGACACATTTACATCATGAAATTGTTTAAATAAACAAAGTATCACATTGGATCATTAGATTTCTTCAAGGTCAGTGGCTTAACTGCCAAGTCAAACTTCACAAATGTATGTGTATATTCTGGGAAGTGGGAATTGAATTTCGCCTACATACAACTCTATTCTGCTCGACTTCGTTTTTGGTATTTTAATTGGGCTATCTTTCATTGTTGTTATACTACTTTGAACCTCGGGTTGAGTCAATGATTTCATAATTGAGGTACTTGTTCTTCACCTGATGTTCATCTTCTCAACTTTTTTTTTAATGCGTGGTTTTAGCTTATTTTTTTAGTAACCAGCCATGAATAGAGCACATTTTTGCCCAACTTTCTTATATTTATTTCTCTTGTTGTTAGATGTTCAAAATTGTGATGACAATACTAGGTCCTTAATAGCTAGTCAGCCATGTTTGATTATCAGCAAACAATTTCTACTATTATGGTCGTGGAACAACTAGCATAAACAGGATTGAATATCAGCAAACAATTTCTACTATTTATGATTTAATCGGTATTGAATAATCTAGCATAAACAGGATTGAATCAAATTCATTACGTGAATTGGGATTTTTATGGCACATAGCACTTGGAAAAGTGATTATGTGACTAGTACAATCAAATTTATTTACACTCTATTTATTTGTTCAGTCAATTAATTTAACTATGGGCATATGTGATCTGTTGATAACATTTTAGTGCGTGATTAAAGTACTTTGGATGGCAATGACAAAATTCAGAAAGTCACTAGTTTTCCTATCAAATATAACATGACAAATATTTTATAGATGGCAATGACAAATTTTTTATAGATATAACATCAAGTGTGAATGTACCTATGTGATAACGTGTTTGCAATTGTGAATATAGGTCCTGGTAGCGCATTGTTCTCATTAAGGATTCATTTCGGAGGTCACTTAACTGATGGGCCGGCAAAACAATACGTCAGGGGCTGTATCAACATCGCAGACCATTGCAATCCTGATTACATGTCGATGTATACATTGAATGAGATGAGTAGGCAACTTCTTTGTTCTGGCCCCGATAAGCATCCTGTGTACTATTTTTTGAAACCTAGACTATCAATGCATGAAGGTTTAACCTACATATCTGGTGATGTGGCCGTTATGGAGATGGCAATGTATGGGGAGAAGCACAAGCTAATAGACTTTTTCATAGTGACCAAAGAATGTCCAGCCGAAGGCAGCTGTGCGGTTCAAAAGGGTTCTAAAGTGTAAAATAATCCGATAGTCAGTCCATCTAAAGGTAGAAAAATTAAAATGACAGCTAGAAAAAGAATGAAACTCCCAAACAAACCAATACATTCAAGCGCAAGTTCTGCTCCGGTCGTCGAGGAAGCAACCCCAACTAAAGGTATTTCTCCGGATCCACATATGGGCCAGAGTTCGGAAAGTCAGCCAATAAACTTCGGCACGCCATCAAAAGGTAAAATGTTCAAATAGGCAGTAAGGAAAAGAGTGAAACTGTCGGCGTAAAGAAAAATAATTTTTGACAATGAGCAAACATTCTCATCAGAAGAAAGAGATAGAGAAACAAGTGGGCGCAACCGTGGTGTAGATCACTACCAACCAGAAATGTCCGGCCAAGAAACTGGCCAGACTACAATGAAGTCTAATGAAAAAGGGAGGAACTCTTCACAGCCAACAACAACCAACAAAGGGAAGAGAAAGGTCACTGAAGATACTTTCGATGAAGAGGGTGTTGAACTCAATGCCAATGTGAGGGATCGGTGTCCAGATAGTGATTACGAATTCAGCGATGAAGATGACATTGATACACTCATGAGAGATCGGAAGGAAGCATAGGACAAAGTGACATCACAGTTTCACTCTACACGGCCAACTAATCAGGACCAAGATGAACCCGAATCTAGTGATGATGTTGTTTTCTCAGATGATAATAGAGTGCATGATGGTTCGGATGACGATGACGATGACGATGTCAGCCCAAGCAATAGAGTTCAATTTCCCAGATTTCGGCCCGATATGGAAATGGATGACTCCAAATTCAAGGTAGGTCTCATATTCTCCAACAGTGATGAATTCAAATCAGCTTGCAAACACCATGGAGTGAAACATGGAATGAGGATTAGATTCACAAGAAATAATAAACAACGGGTCACGGCAAGTTGTATGGATTGTACATGGAAGGTTTCCGTGGCTCTAAGGAAAAAAAAGTGAGGGATGGCAAGTGAAGACCATGAATAATGTCCATTCATGTGGTACGACGTTTAATCACGGATGTGCCAATGCAGTCTACTTGAGTGAAAGGTATAAAGAGGACATTCAGATTATGCCACATATCCGGGTGAGTGAGCTCATGCAAAAAGTTCACTCAAACTTGAACATCAACATTTCCAAAGGCAAAGCCCGGATGGCAAAGAAAAAAGCAATTGAAGCAATTGAATGTGACTATGTTGAGTAGTACAACAGACTGTTTGACTACTGCCGAGAAGTGTGCAGAGCGAACTAAGGCTCAAATGTATTTGTCAAGACCAGTGAGAATGAGGATGGCAATGAAGTCTTCCAACAATTGTACTACTGCCTTGCAGCGTGCAAAAATTGGTTCAAAGCTGCCTGTCGGCCTTTGATTGGTTTTGATGGCTGCCATCTAAGGGGTCCTCACAAAGGAATAATGCTCACTACCGTTGGCCTAGACCCTAATGACCAGATATTTCCAATATGCGTGGCAATGGTTGAGATTGAGAACAAAGTAACTTGGAAATGGTTTTTGCGCGAACTCATACAAGACTTGAATATTGGGGAGCCTAGCGGTTAGACGTTTCTAACGAACAAACAGAAGGTACTATTTCTATCTATTTCTGTTATTTTCTGTCCAACATTGCCGCCACATAAAATGACTAATGTCCTATAAATTTTGCACCGCAGGGGCTATCCAATTCAATTTTAGAGCTATTGCCAGGAAGTGAGCATAGAATGTGTGCGTGGCATACGCTTCAGAACTTCAAGCGCGTTTATGGAGGTTTAGCTCTATATGATGCATTGTGGGCAACAGCAAAGGCTTCATATGTCAACAAATTTGTGGCTGAAATGAAGAAAATTAAGGAAAAGGATGAAGAAGCCTATAAATGGGTTAAGGAGCACACTATGCCTAAACATTGGAGTAGGTCGTATTTCAGAACAACATCGAAATGCGATATACTGGTTAACAACATTTGTGAGTATTTTAACAAGGTCCTCCTAAATGCCAGGGAGAAGCCCATACTATCAATGCTAGAGACCATTAGATTTTACATGATGGTCCAATGGAAACTAAAAGGACAAAGCATGCAGCTTTTACTAGAAGTGTGTGTCCCAAGGTCCTAAAAAAACTAGAACGAATAAAACAAAAGTCTAGTGAGTGTATTGCGACACATGCTGCGGAGCTGGTCTATGAAGTGCGGTGCATGTATGGAGATCAGTTCACTATTGATTTACGTAGAAGGACATGCAGCTGCCGAAGGTGAGAGTTGACTGGAATCCCGTGCCCCCATGCAGTTAGCGTAATATCGACAATCGGAGAAGAGCCAGAAAAATTTATTGACCGTTGCTACCACAAAGAGACGTATTCAAGAGTGTATAAGCATGTTGTCTACCCAATAAATGGACAACATTTGTGGGAAACGGTTAACAGAGGAACTGTGCTTCCTCCAGTAGATATTAAATTGCCTGGCCGCCCTAAAAAGGCGAGGAAAAAGGACCAATGGGAGACATTGCATGTGAAAAGAAATGGCCACAATGTAGAGAAACTATCAAGAACTGGTCAAATGACGTACAAGTGCAAGTTTTGCAAACAGCCGGGCCACAACAACAGGAAATGCCCTACACTAAATATTCAAGTCGAGCATGGTGCTTCCCATGGAGATTCCCAAACTGCCCCTACATCTGGTCAAACATCCCAAGTCAGTAATGTGTTCTCTAGTTCAATGCCCACACAACAGTCTTCTACCGCTGCTACAATATTTTGGGTATTAACCACAACCCTAATAAAGTGTATTTTGGCTGATAACCCATTTTACTTTCCTACTTATGTGTAAAACGTTTCTTGGCTGTTGAATTGCAGAAAAGAAAGCCGCAGAAATGCAGTTTGTGCAACAAGGAGGGCCATAATAGGATGAAGTGCAAAGAGGCGGTTTCATCATTGTCTCGATCTAACATATAGAAAAACATGTCATCTTTCCCAACATTTTGCCACTTTTGTGCCGCTTTTATTGTACAGTTTTGACATGGCGGGTTTTTGTTCATATATTTAACTATTGGATGACAATGGTAATTGGATTATGATTGTGACTGTTATGTGGTTCATGTGACTGGGTTGCACAAATGTGTATTGGCTTCTTGTGTAAATGGTGTTGGTGTTGGACATGCTGTGTTGTGATTTAATCTTGGAAAAATTTGCTAGTTTTGGAAATGGAAGACATTTATGTTCTGTAAATTTGCTAGTTGTGGTTCATTTGGCTTTTTGTGTATTGGCACTGTTTTGCCAAAGTGTTGGTCATCAAAGCCATTTGTCTAGGTTAAGTTGGACTTTCTATCCTGTAAATGGTGTTGGACATGTTGTGCTGTGTATTTGGCTTTGTTTTGCACTGTTTTGGCAAAGTATTGGTAATAGAAGACATTTCTCTAGGTTAAATTTGGACTTTTACGCTATGCTTTGCATTGGTGTTTTTTTACTCCAGTTTGGACTAAGAATTACTTACTGACTTACTGATTGTTGGAATGAAATGAAGTAAATGCCGAAACAGCCACTAGCTTTTGAAACAATAAATTCAAGCCATAGTACGTTCTGCAAATTGGACTCACAACAAATGCCAAAACACTACCTTTACAAAATAAAAGCATGAACATGCCCTTCATTAAGTTGGCTTCCACACTAAAAAACAAATATTTTCAGCTACTACTACTGCTACTTAAGCCAGTCAACATAAACTACAACATTTCTTAGCCCTAGGGTTTTTTCATGACCCTAATTGGATGACAATCATCAACACTGCCACCCAAATAGCAATTTTTAGCAAACGAGTTTTCCTCTTAGCCCTTGCATTTTCTGCTTCCAACTCGCGAATAGTAGCCAGTAAAGCACCAATAATATCATTTGATCTTTGGCAACAATCGCACAGCCCCTCGCACCAACGGAAAAATCCACACCCTTTTGTGCTCTACAACAACAATAGCTTGTATGAGTAATGTTCTCATCTAAATTTCTTAGTTACACCATGATTACTCTTACCTCATAGTCTTCACAGCCATAAAACCTTCTTCCAGGTTTGCAATTGTCCAAGAAGTCATAGTAATTGCTGCCTTTCCACAATAACAGTACACATGTTGCCTCATTCTTAGTTTTTTCCCTTTTTCCAAGCTCGATTTCAACTTGAGGTCGTTCTTTGTTGAGATATTTTTCTATGGAAAAATTCAACCTTGGCTGCTATTTTCTTTGCAAAAAAGCAAGAATAATATGTTAAATTGGTTATTCCGACAGTACCCCCGCCAATATAAGATATCGCGTGTAGAAAATAGCATTTAACTGGAAAAATGGGTCATTGCCGGTCATTGGTATTAAATTAACAAGTTTATTGATGTAAAAGACTAAAAAAAATTGTTTGAAATATAAATGATGAAAAAAAAAAATTTCGAAAATGTAGAGGATGATTTTTATGATTTAATCTTCCTCTTTATTACTCTTTAGTAAATCATGTTAACCATTATTCCAAAAATTTCTTAGCACGTGTCTTAGAAATGCCTAAGATGTAAAGCATTTAACGGGCCGAACGGGACACGAAATAAAAGCCGCCGGCCCAACTCGCTTTGACCATGCCACTCCTCGTGTATCTTTATCCCAGAATACACATCATCGTATCACGATTCGTAACTGAGCGGTACCTTCCATTTGTTTCCTTGCCCAATTCAAATCCATCGTTGTTACATTCTGGAGCTACCCTAAAATTGCAAACGCAACACTCTCTGATAATCTTGAAGTAGCCAACTGCTTTCTTTTACATTTTCCCAGTTCTATTATTGTTCAACTGGGTTTGACTTGGTTGAATTTGTGATTGATTGAGAGTTTGTGGTGGGGAGAAAAGAATGAGTTTCAGAGAGGAGTGTGAGGAGGGCAGAGGAGATCTTAGGAAGCCATCTCTGTCTCTTTCACTTTGCTTTTGTTGGTTTGGTTATTTGATCTTTTTCGTCGCCCAAAAAGTGGAATCTTTGCTGATTGCACTTTGTGAAAACTGAGATTTAGACAACCCTTTGGATCATATTCTGATTTGAAGTGTGATAAAGTTTAACTAAATAAAATGTGTAGGTGGAATATTCAAATCTGGATTAAAGTTGTTAATTTTGACTCTACTTTATCCTCTTTTATTAGCTTGTGTGTTTGATAAGTGGCTTTTTTTAATGTTATTCTGGAAGGGTGGTTATTCTTCGCCCACACAAAATGCTATTATGAAAGAACGCCCAGTTAAAACAACAGCATTTGACACAAAATATAGTTTTAAATACATTGTAAATTTAGTGATTAACCTCTCAAGGATAAAAAGAAAACTACTGCACAACCTCTTTAAGTGATGAAGACGTTTTTTTTCTTTTTTCTTCCCCCTTTGCAGCAAATGAGAACCCCAATTTGATGTTTGTAGAGTTTGGATATTTAATTTGAAACGTTGCAACTTGATTCAAACGGTCAACATTGGTTCTTTTCTTGCTTCTTCTGCTATTCTCATTTTTTTTTTCTTTTATCGACAGGAGATATCTTCACATTCATTGTTTTCTTTTTTCACTTGCAACTTTTACTCTTACATTCTTTTGCTATTCTTTCACGTCCAAACTTTATCTCTTCCATCCTTCTTTAATCCTACCAAATGAAGTTAAAGGAAATGGTTCTGAATATTAAATGAACATAACTACTTGAATCTCCTGGCAAGCAGCTAATTTTGTTAAGCCAGACAACAGTTAAGGTTAAATCCAAAAAAATTGTACCTAATGAACACAACTATTCCATTTCATTTTCAAATTGATTGGGCCAAACGTGTCGAGTCTGTAATAACACTGGATTGGGCTAAACGTGTCTGTAATAACACTGGAGCCGTTAAAATGATACAGCTAGATCAATTGTTTTGGCAAATTCTTTGCAAACAAATTTGGTTGCACCCCACTTGACAAGGATTAAGCAAACTAGCGGATAATTGATTTATGTTGACAATAGACATGAAAGATGACATCATTATGAAAGACCTGGTATCAAGTTCTCCAACCAGCTCAAGATGCATATAATATAATTATGTAATGCACCTCTTAGAGCACAAAATTCTCGACATATCAATGCACTAGTGCTTTTATTTCGATGACATTAGACTGATACACCACCATCAGTTCCCATTACCACCACAAAACATTGAGCACCACCGGTAGCAAATACCCAAAATCAGTAACACAAACAGGTCTTCCGTGCCATAAAAACAAGTAAGAACACAGGAGGGGGAGGGGAGGGGGGATATCAAAGGAAAGCAAGCAAACAATTCTAGAGGCAGCCATCAGCAGAACCATGGCAGCATTCAAAAGCCACCACGCAGACGCAAGACAAGATGAAGGGTCGACTCCTTCTGGATGTTATAATCAGCCAAAGTCCTTCCATCATCCAATTGCTTACCAGCAAAGATCAGCCTCTGCTGGTCTGGGGGAATCCCCTCCTTGTCCTGGATCTTAGCCTTCACGTTATCAATTGTATCAGAGCTCTCCACCTCCAAAGTAATGGTCTTTCCAGTCAGAGTCTTGACAAAGATTTGCATTCCTCCCCTCAACCTGAGAACCAAGTGAAGGGTTGACTCCTTCTGAATGTTGTAATCTGCAAGGGTGCGGCCATCCTCAAGCTGCTTACCTGCAAAGATCAATCTCTGCTGGTCTGGTGGAATTCCCTCCTTATCCTGAATCTTTGCCTTCACGTTATCAATGGTATCAGAACTCTCAACTTCCAAAGTAATGGTCTTTCCAGTCAGAGTCTTGACGAAGATTTGCATTCCTCCCCGCAACCTGAGAACCAAGTGAAGGGTTGACTCCTTCTGAATGTTGTAATCTGCAAGGGTGTGGCCATCTTCAAGCTGCTTACCCGCAAAAATCAATCTCTGCTGGTCTGGCGGAATTCCCTCCTTATCCTGAATTTTTGCCTTCACGTTATCAATGGTATCAGAACTCTCAACTTCCAAAGTGATGGTCTTTCCAGTCAGAGTCTTTACGAATATTTGCATTCCCCCCCTCAACCTCAAAACCAAGTGAAGTGTTGATTCTTTCTGAATGTTATAATCTGCAAGGGTACGGCCATCCTCAAGCTGCTTACCAGCGAAAATCAATCTCTGCTGGTCTGGTGGAATTCCCTCCTTATCCTGAATTTTTGCCTTAACGTTATCAATTGTATCAGAACTCTCCACCTCAAGCGTAATGGTCTTCCCAGTCAAAGTCTTGACAAATATCTGCATTCCACCCCTCAACCTCAGAACCAAGTGCAGCGTTGACTCTTTCTGAATGTTGTAATCAGCAAGAGTGCGGCCATCGTCAAGCTGCTTACCAGCAAAGATCAACCTCTGCTGATCTGGTGGTATCCCTTCTTTGTCCTGAATTTTTGCCTTTACATTGTCTATTGTATCAGAACTCTCCACCTCGAGAGTAATAGTCTTTCCTGTCAAAGTCTTGACAAATATTTGCATTCCTCCCCTTAACCTAAGAACTAAGTGGAGAGTTGATTCCTTTTGAATGTTGTAATCTGCAAGGGTGCGACCATCCTCAAGCTGCTTACCAGCAAAGATCAATCTCTGCTGATCTGGTGGGATCCCTTCCTTATCCTGAATTTTTGCCTTCACATTGTCAATTGTGTCAGAACTCTCCACCTCAAGAGTTATGGTCTTTCCCGTGAGAGTTTTAACAAAAATTTGCATTCCACCACGAAGCCTTAGTACAAGGTGAAGGGTAGACTCCTTCTGAATGTTGTAATCAGCAAGAGTTCTACCATCATCTAGCTGTTTGCCAGCAAAAATCAACCTCTGCTGATCTGGGGGAATACCCTCCTTGTCTTGAATCTTGGCCTTGACATTGTCAATGGTGTCAGAGCTTTCAACTTCAAGGGTGATGGTCTTCCCTGTGAGGGTTTTCACAAAGATTTGCATCCCACCACGAAGCCTTAGCACAAGGTGAAGGGTAGACTCCTTCTGAATGTTATAATCGGCAAGAGTTCTGCCATCTTCTAGCTGTTTGCCAGCAAAAATCAACCTCTGCTGGTCTGGGGGAATACCCTCCTTGTCTTGAATCTTGGCCTTAACATTGTCAATGGTGTCAGAGCTTTCAACTTCGAGGGTAATGGTCTTCCCTGTGAGAGTTTTTACAAAGATCTGCATCTGATAAAATATACAAAGAACAAAATCTCCATTGTCAAAACACCAGCAGCAACGTCTAACAAAATAAAGCGGGGGGAAAAAAAAACTAGTCTATGGGGTGAACAAAAGAGAATCTAATAAAAAAGCCCATGGAATCAATCATAGCATTTCAAAAAACAATCAGACCATAGGATTAATCAAAACATCCTAATCAACCGGGGACCACAAAGTTATTCAGCGAACTTCAATGAATGATGAAGAAAAATAGAGGAAAAAGGCAAAAAAAAAAATTCAAAAAACCTAGCAATAACTAGTCAACCAGCTCAAATCCAACCGATTCAATATATCCCACCAACCCACAAGAAAATTTAATATCACAATCTCTAATCAAATCACGAACTATAACAAAATTCTAAAGCCAGAAATTGCAAGAAAACCTAATCGTTATTTACGACAAATTTCTAAATCCAGTAATTATCACAAGCCTAGCGCAAATCATCAAACACCCTCGTTAAGAGACATCAAATCATTAAAATCGATTCAAAGAATTAACAACCCCCAATCAACATCAGATCATAAAATGGATCGTCAAATATTGAACACAATCCAAGGCCCATAAAAAACCGGAAACAAAACAGTAAAACAAACAAGAATCTAGCGTTAAAAACATCCAAATAAACCAAGTAATAAACAGACCAAGGACAACGAAGAATTACCTTGTGGAAGCGGAGGAAGAGAGGATCAGAAGAGGCTATCGATAGAAGCGTTTGAGAGAGAATTCCAGAGAACTTGATGGGTGGATCTATGAATATAGAAATGAGAGGATGATGGTGTGGTTATATAGGAGTGGATAGGAGTCCGTGACCGAAATTCCAGAATTTGGTCACGAATGACGTGTACGCCACTGTAACGTAGGGACGAGATTGCTTTGCTTGCGATATTGTTGGAAAGATTGCTCGGCTTTAAATAAGACCCTTGGTTTTACGGCACCAAAGAACCTTGGTTTCACGAGTTATTTCCCTCATTATTGATTCAAAAAAAAAAATTAAATAAATATTAATTTTTTTTTTTCATTTTATGTGAAAGTCGATTTTTCAAAAATCGACTTTAAAGTATTTTTTTTTTAAATTAATTTTGATTTAAAAAACTAATTAATTAATTTTTTAATCATATTTTATTTGAAAACCGACTTCCACTATAACTTTTTTTTAAGCATTAATTTGTTGTGTATTATTACGAGTTTTTTCCAAAAAATTGTATAAAAAATATAAATTAAATAAATACTAATTCTTGAAAATTTCTTTTATTTTTAAAGAAATCGATATCTGAAATATCGACAAATCGATATTCGGGATTTGAACTTTAAAATCGCTAATCCAGATAACTACTTTCAAATCAAATCCAGGATATCGACTTGGATAATTTATGAAAAAGAAAATTTAGCTCTAAACCTCTATATATACACACACACATACACATACACTCTATCCATATATATATATATATATATATATATATATATATATATATATGTGGATAATTTCTTTATTCTTTAAAAGAATATTTAAGATATGAATACTATATATGATTATAATTACTGGATATGATTATTTTTAAATATTAGTGGAGAAGTTCATTTAATTAGTTATTGCATTAATGGAGAACTTTGAACCCTTAACCCTAAACTTTAAAACCCTAATCTAATCTAAATTGCCATAAGAAGTTGATTTCCTAAATATGCCATTTTTAATGGTCTAAGGTGGGATGAAACAGTGTTAGGAGGAAGGGGATTGGGCGTGTGGCATGTACTGAAAACCCTAAATCACATCCCAAATATTATTACTGAACAAAATTGTAAAAAACATGTACGAAAATTTTATGTCTTCTTACGACTTCAGTGCAAGTATTTTTAATTAAAATTTATTTTGATTAAAACTAATTAATTAGTTTTTGAACCATATTTTATTTTAACAAATTCAAAAAAATTATTCTAGAGCTAAAATCTTCATAATCGATATTCAGCATATCCACTTCAATTTAGATTTATTGTTTAAAAGTTTTTTATTAAAACTACTAGTTAATTAGTTGTTTTACCATATATTAATAATTTTTTTTAAATAATGTAACTTTGAATAATAATTTTGCAATAATTTATTGTGTACTATTACGAGTTTTTTCCCAAAATATTAATTAAATTTAACATTTTATTGAAAAATTATTTTATTTTTAAAGAAATCCATTATTGAGATATCGATTTCAAAATCGATATTAAGGATAACAACTTTAAAAATTGCTAGATATCGACTGCAAACAAATTATGAAAAATAAAAAGTTAGCCCTAAACCTCCAAACTCAAAACCCTAAAAACTCTAAACCCTAAAAAGCGCACTCTCAACCTCAACCTCGACCTTCAACCCTAAACCCTAAAACCTAATCCTTACGAGTCTTCCACCGTGGATCATCAACCGAGGATTCTGTCAAGTTATCCATGAAGTTTTTCCATTGGTAATTCCTCGCATAATCGGAGGTTTTTCCAAAAGTGAAGAATGGAGTTTTCAAAATCGCCAAGCCTTCGCCAAGTTGTGGAAAGCTTGTGATGGCCGCTCTAAGAATTTAAAATGAGGCTCATAGCCTCATAGGCTTTAGTGTTTCATACTAGCGCTTTCATACTAGCGCTTTGCTTGTACGGCTTATTATATGAAATGATGTGAAGAATGTTTGCATGGAAAAGCAAAATCAATTTCTTATGGCAATTTAGGTTAGATTACCTCTCAATACGTAACATGTATTTTTTTCATAATAACATTTGGAATGAGTGAGGAGATTTCACTTAATTAATAAAATAATGGGAAAAATCTTTAGGTTTCAACAAGTGACAAAAAAGGAAACAAAAAAAATCAACTCCCACAGGGAGGCTGTCTAAGATTCCTACGTGGTATCGCCAGGGGTTGGGGTGAAAGTGGGTTGTCGTCCGTCTCCAGTGCGTTTAGGTCAAAAGGAATTGCTTCATCCATACGTGATTGTGGACGAGAACGCCTTCGACGTCGCTCATAGACCAAATTGTATCGAGACATTTCAGATGACGTACTAGCGCGGCCTTGTGATAAAAGGTCCGTCTCAGGTGTCTCTTCATATGGCTCATCGGGCTGTTGAAGAAACATACTAGCGGCCAAAATCTGATCATCCTCGTCAACATTGCGACGGCGGGAAGTAGATGGACGTCCCGAAGTAGAAGGCCGGCCTGACGTCGACGCACGAGCAGACGTATATGGACGCGAATGCGATGGTTGAAATTCACCTTGAAAACTTGCACGTGGCATCTGCAGCCGGCGATCCTCCCCAACCATTGTCATAGCACGGTTTGACACGCCATATACATTTCCCATTTGAGATCTGGTATCTACCTCGACATTAGTGAAATCCCGTGCCAAATCATTCACTTGCTCCCAACATGAACCCTGCAAATAAAAAAGTGCTTAGCCATAATATTTTTATTATAAGGAAGCATATGAACACTTTAAAATTTATATACATACCCAATACGAGACAATCGATCCGGTTGGGCGCAAACCCTGGTCCGGTCGATGCGCGGGATTACCGATAAGCACCCGAGTAATCTGTCGATACCATATCATGTACTCTGAGAAATAGTGCATCGGACCAGCTGCAGGCCTGCCTGTCACAATCCGGTCCCTTCGGCTGTTCCATTGGTGAACGTAAGCTGCATGCCGTGACATCCAGTTCGTTCCGCTCCTGCCCCGACGATCAACTCGATGCAACCTCACATCCGTGTTCATCGTCGGAGGGATAGTCCAATACACCAACCGCCGCATAACCCGCCTCGTAAATGTAGCTCAACTACATCAAAGTTGAGAAGAGGCACGCACACCAAATAAGCATCGCCAAAGCGATTCTGGCAACCGATACAGGCCGTCGCCATCTTGATACGGTTGCCAGATAAACTGTTCAAGAGATAAGGTTAACAATCATCATTTTTGGAACTAAACTTATGTGTAACGAGCCAATAATTATTCCGTGTAGTATTAATTAATCTACTTACGTCATCCTCGGCCATATAGTCCAGCCGATCCCGATACATACGCAACACGTGGCATCCTACATTTGCAAAACTCGCACTGTTCCATCCGCAAAAATAAATATACGAGCATATAGAGGATCGGACACAATTAAAAATAAATCAATATTAATAAATCAAAATGTCACCAGTAAACACGCACACGCACGCTTGTCCGAAGCGCATGCCGTCGTAGCCATATCGACGGTGGTCTCTAACATTTCGGTGTTGGGTCTTATTCGTAATCGCTCCCGTGCCCACACCGCAATAATCCCATGGGTCCACATATGCCGCGATCTCCCATTGCCGCCCGACATAACGCCCTATATAATGATGCTAAGACGGCGCTACCCCAACTATACCTGCCGCCATTGTATCTCTCGCAGGTAGGTACATCAATTTGACCTTCGCACGACTTATCCCCATGATCGACCCTATCATTTGCATGATCCTAAGATCTAGCATGTTGCACCATCTGCTCATATGGGGTCTCATCTCGTAGAGGCCGTGCCCGGATATGTTGTGCGATGCTCTTTAATTTCAACCGATCTCCATCGAAATGGTTTGGGGCTGGCATGTAACCCAACAACTCGTAACATAGAGTTTGCCACTCCTCAAGTGTATGAATCGGATCTTGCCCAATCACCGGTTCTCCGTCCACCCGTAAACCCCATAGGGCCGCGACATCTTGTAACGTCACGGTGGCTTCACCAACTGGAAGGTGGAATGTGTGCGTCTCTTGCCGCCATCTCTCCACCAATGCGGTGATCAAAACCCAGTCAACTTGTATACATCCTGCCATGTACACACCAAAAAAGCCCACTTCGTAGAAGAAGTCAACCACCCTAATATCGAGTTGCCCAACTTTCCACACGTCCACATCTGCCCTGTACACTCTCAACGGCTCCATTTCTGGATCGTCCCAAACGAGCTCCGATCGATGACTAGCTTGAAGCGTTAGAACATCCCGCCGTTGTGGGCCAGGGGATACATCGGCAAACTGAGATGATGTGCCCGCAGACTCCATAACCTGAAAATAAGATTACCAATTTTAATACATTATTTGATAAATCCATTGACAAATTCAACATACAAATTTAACATCCAAATATAACATACTTATTTAACATCCAAATTTAATGTTAAATTTATTGCTAAATTTAACATACAATTTTAACATCCAAATTTGACATCCAAATTTAAAATAAAATTAAACATTAAATTTAACATACAAATTAACTCCCAAATTTAACATACAATTAAACATTAAATTTAACTTACAAATTCAACATCCAAATTTAACATAAAATTAAACATTAACTTTAATATACAAATTTAACATACAAATTTAACATATAAAACAACATAAAAATTTAACATATACTAATTTAATACCAAATTTAACATTGAAATTGTTAAAAATAACGTAATTCACCTTCTAACTAAAAATTTGCCAAATGCTTGATTGTTGTATTTTTTTTTTCTCCGGTTCAAGAACTCCAATGCCGGCTGCAATTTTTTGAGAGAGGGAGGCGCGGCGCTGTCAAAGGGGTGCCAAGGGGGAGGGGAAGGTGCTAGGAGTGTGGATTTGGGGTGGGGGTAGCTCTAGGTTGGTAGATCTAGGAAAATCAAGGAGAAAAAATGAAGAAGGAAGGAAGGAAGGAAGGAAGGAAGTTGGGTTTCAGGTCTGCGGCGGAAGGAGAAGAAATAAACGAAGAAGGAGAAAAGAGGGAAGAGGGGAAGAAAAGAAAGCGTGGGGGGGTTTCTACTGAAGTCGGGTTTTCGAAAAACCGACTTTAAAGTCGGGTTTCGAAAACCCGATTTCAATAGAAAATGAAAAAAAAAAAACCAATATTAATTTAATTTTTTTTTAAAAAACCAATATTTACGGAAATAACTCTTGGTTTCACGGCACCAACCAACTCTCCAAGGAACCAACCAACTCTCCAAGGAATCAAGTTTGAAAAGGAAGATGTCTTGGGTACCCTCTAATATCACCAAGCGCAATTAACTCTTTTATTGTGATGTAATTTTGTATTATGTAATTTTAATATACTAATATTTTTAAAATAGAAAACAAAAAAAAAAAGAAGGAAGATGTCTCTATCTATTATATTAAAAAGGAAGAGTTATGATGATTGATTCTTATCTATTTTTTCTTAGGTTATAATAGAGATCTAAATAAATGAACTAGTACGTTCAGTATACAATTCATGTTCGGACTCGATAACATTCGTTTATATTCGTTTGTTAAGTTAAACGAATAATAAATAAATAAATTTTTTTGTTCGTTTAATAAACGAACCGAACACGAACATGTATACGTTCATTTATTTATGTTCACGAATAAGTTCGTTTAATATTCGTTTAAAAGCTCGTTTAGTGTTCGTCTAAAAGCTCGTTTATTGGTTCGATTATAATAAAATATAATTATATTATTAATATATTAATTATTTTTATTTTAAAAAAATATATATCATATAAATGTGAAATACGACGTCGTTTATTGCATAAAACAATATAAATGACGTCATATTAGTATTGATAGTATTGCTTAACCCTAAAACACTTCAAAGCTCCTTCCCCTTTTCTACTACAAGTCATTCATTCCTTCTTTCTTTTTCTACCACTGACTCGCCACTCACCTCTCTTTTTCCTTACTTTCTCACCTATGCTCTCAATCACCCAAGTCCTTCCTTTCACCGATTTCAAACCAGTCTCTCTCTTTTACTCTCTAAAACCTTCAAAGTCCCAAAACCCACTTCAAATTCGCAATAACAGGATTCCAAAAACCCCAAAACTTTGTCGTTCTTCCCTCGATTTTTCACTTCCCTAAGTCCCCTTTCACTTCTGATTTTCCCATTTCAAATAACAAAGAGTTTTCTCTCCTTCTTTTTGTCAAAAGCCCTCACTCAATTTCACCCGAATCCTTTTGTTTTTTGTCAAGACACCAAAATACTAAAAAAAATCTCTCTAGTCACAGTTTTTGTTAGGAAATTTTGCTTGAATTTCCTCAGTTATCCTTCCTTAGGCTTTCTAAAGTACCAAAAGATGAAGATAAAGAGCGCACAAATAGCCATAATGGAGAGAAGGACGTGCAAGCTGTGCATGATCAAGTGTCTACACCCGCACGTCGCTCACAAGACCTTTTACATGACATGAGTGGTCTAATGACGAGATCACGTATAAGGAAAATGCAAGAAACTTTGGCTCAACTCATACGTGAAGTACATGCTAAGGAGGAGAAGCTTCTTCAACATGATCGAGTCGTTAATATACTAAGTGTCGTTGACAATCCATAATTTCGGTCATGTAATCATTTATTTTATTTTATTTATTTTATTCTAGTAGTTATTTGTTTTAACGTGTTGGAATAGTATTTATTATTAAGCCAGTTTAATTAGTACATTTTCCTAGTGGGTTAGGATTTAATAGTGAGAGGGCTGAATTTGTCAATTAAAGGCAAGCAATCCAAACCCTAGTGGGTTTTGAATCAGCTTGGCCACACTTGTACCTTATTTAAAGGCCAGTCGGCCGCTACTTTCAGAACAACTTAAGAAATTACAAACCTGAAAGCCTTACGAGCTTTTCTTCCAGTTCTAAGAAAGAACTTGTTTGGGTCTATTCGGGAGAGTCGATTAGATTCAATTCAAAAGCTGAATCCTTGAATTTCTTTCACTTGAGGTTTTGTGCGTACTTCTTGGTTCTGTTGGGTAGCTTTAAATCGTTGGGATTTTGGGGTATTGCTCGCGGGGTTATAGAGGGCTATAGGCAATGTTCAATCCACAGGTTGGGATTGGGTGTTGCCTCCAAGAAAGCAGTTCAACAAGAAGGACGGTTCGGGAACCTATAACTCTGGTAAGATTCGGGTTTTACTCCTGTTCGGGAACTATAGCCTGTCACTAGTTGATACGAACCTTACCCCAACAGAAGTAAAACCCGAATCTTATCAGAGTTGTAGGTTCCCGAACCGTCCTTCTTATTGAACTGCTTTCTTTGAGACAACACCCAACCCCAACCTGTGGATTGAACTCTGTCTATAGCCCTCTATAACCACATGAGCAATACCTCAAAACCTCAACGATTTGAAACTACCCAACGGAACCAAGAAGTACGCACAAAACCTAGAGAGAAAGAAACTTAAGAATTCAGCTTTTGAATTGAATCTAATCGACTCTCCCGAATAGACCCAAACAAGTTTTTTCTTAGAACTAGAAGAAAAGCACGTAAGGCTCTCAGGTTTGTAATTTTCTTAAAGTTGTCTTCAAAGTGGCGGCTGAATGGCCTTTAAATAAGGTACAAGTGTGGCCAAGCTGATTTAAAGCCCACTAGGGTTTGGATTGCTTGCTTTTAATTGACAAATCCAGCCCTCTCACTAAATAAATAATTAAATCCTAACCCAACTAGAACTGGCTTAATAAATAAATCCTATTCCAATAGATAAAAAGAAATAACTACTAGAACAAAATAAGATAAAATAAAATAAATGATTACATGACCGAAATTATGGATTGTTCACAACACTTAGCAAATTAACGACTCGGTCATGTTGAAGAAGCTTCTCCTCCTTGGCATGTACTTCACGTATGAGTTGAGCCAAAGCGTCTTGCATTTTTCTTGTACGTGACCTCATCATTGGATCACTCATGTCACATAAAAAGTCTTGTGAGCGACGTGCGGGTATAGACACTTGATCATGCACAGCTTGGCTGTTTGCGCGCTCCTTATCTTCATCAGTCCCTCCCTCCTGAAGAGGACTCGTCCTCGAGTCTAAATCAATCGTGAAAGGGGACAGATCAACCACATTGAAAGTTTCACTAACACTATAATCTCCCGGTAAATCCAGCTTGTAGGCATTGTCGCCTATGCATGCCACCACTTGGAATGGTCCATCTTCACGAGGATGCAACTTTGTCTTTCGTTGAGCTGGAAACCGTTCCTTGCGCATGTGTACCCAAATCCAGTCACCGGGTTCAAACGTCACTTGCCTCCTCTCGCGATTGGCCATACGAGCATAATGTTCACTGCGCTTGACAATCTGAAGATGCACCTTCTCATGCAAGTCACGAACATATTTTGCTTTTGTTGCACCATCTAAATTAACTTACTCATTGCTAGGCAATGGCACTCGAGGCTCCTTTCCATGGACCACCAGTCGGATTTGCTAAATTGGAACTGCCAAATTGCCGATTGTTGTTGGTGTTACGTTGCCATGGAGGTAGTGGTGGTGTATTCCTCATAGTTTGAGGGGTTTTCTTGAGTTGTTTCTCTACCTTCAACGCCATTTGCAGCAATTCATTGAGGTCGTTGTAGTGATGCAATTCCACCAGATGAGCTATACTTCGGTTAAGCCCATTCATGAATATGGCCATAATGGTCTCTTTGTCTTCTTCCACATTCGCTCTCATCATGGCTTGCTCCATCTTATTGTAATATTCATCTACAGATTTGCTCCCTTGAGATAAGCTTTGGAGCTTTTGAAGGAGGTCTCTCTTGTGATGAGGTGGGACATATCTCTTCCTCATGAGTTTCTTGAGAGAAACCCAAGAAGAAACTGGTCTCTTCATCTCTTCTTGCCTTGCACGACAGATTTTTCTCCACCATGTTGAGGCATGTCTAGAGAACTCCACCACTGCTAGTTTGACCTTCTTCTTCTCGGAATATTCATGAATGTCAAATATTCTGTCAACTTTCTCCTCCCAGTCCATGTATGTTTCTGGATCATTCTGGCCATGGAATTCAGGTATCTTCAGTTTTATACCGACAAGATTGTTGTCTTGAAATCGTCTTTGCCCCTTCTTTTTGCTTCTAGTACTGTGATCATCATCTTCACTTGAACTTGAAGAATCTGAATTCGAAGGGTCGGTTTCCTCCTCACTAGTATTTTCTGAACTTGAAGACTCCATTTTTCTAGTCTTCTTCTTCTTTCCTTTGGTAACAACTCGGTTAGCACCATCCTAATTACTGGTCTTGGCTGTAGAAGTAGAACCAATATCTTTATTGAGGGACGCTTGATAGGATGCCACAAATAACTCAAGATGATCCAATCGGGTGTTGATTTGTCGGATCGACAGGAGTAACGCTTTCAAGGTGCCATCAACTGTAATCTCCTCTTCTTGTCTCTTTTGGTCTGGATTTGTCACCATTTGAAAGAACTTAAACCTGCACAGTTATTAGTTCCAAAAATAGCCTACCTCACTTCCCCTAACCAATAACCTGAGTAATTCACACACCAATAAAGGCTACACTCAGATTTTAGTAGTAGCGTTGATGAGTAGTTCACTCCACTCCGCACTTTTTCTGAAGTTCTAATCAAGACAAGCTCAAAAGTCCCCCTAGGTTAAGCAATTAAACTCAATTCAAAGCAAACAAGAAATTTAGAGGTCAAAGAATGACAGACACACAAAAAGAAACAATAAGATTTGGAAGAAACAAGAACACTGATTTTGCACAAATTGCAGAAATAGGATGAACGAAAAAATTTCAAAAAAATTCTCAAAAATTCCATAAAAATTTTCAAATATTCTTCAGCATGTGTTTTGATTTTATGCAAAATTTCAGCTCAAATCTCCAATCCAATAGGCAGAAACAATTCTTGCAAGTTTACCAAGCAATTAGGTTTCGGGAAATTTCAGTAATCACGGAAATCAAGACTCAAAAAATCGAGAAAAATTCCAAAAATTCCAGAAAAATTCTCAAAGATTCTTTAGAATGTGTTTTAATTCTATGAAAAATTTTAGCTCAAATCTCCAATCCAATAGGCAGAAACAATTCTTGCAAGTTTACCAGGCAGTGAGGTTTCGGGAATTCTCAGTAATCACGGAAATCAAGGCTCAAAAAATCGAAAAAAATTCCAAAAATTCCAGAAACTAATTCACAACTTAGAACAAATTCTTGGCCACAAAATTCAACAAAAATTAGCAGCCTTTTACTCCAAAAATTGATGCAAAACCGAAGGTAGAACAAATCAGGAAATTCAGTTTCAGGATTTCAGAATTTTCAGCTTTCCTAGACAGTTTTTCTTTCACAGTGAGTTGCTAAATTTCGGCTGGGTTTTTGTGACTTTGAAATACACTTTTGGCAACAAATTGAAGCCTTTTTTATCATAAAATAATCACAAAAATAGTCAGATCAAGATCAGAATAAGGGCGGACAGAATTCAGACAAGATTGGGTTCATTTTTTCTGAACTTTCTACAGCTACGGGTTTGGGTTTGTTGCAGTAGTTTGCTTCACTTTTGTAGCACAAATTGATAGTAAATTGCAAGAAGAAGATGCTTTCTTACACAGGTAATAACCCCACGAAGATACAACACAAAAATCTGGGCAGAATTGAAACAAAAGTCGGGTTTCTGTGAGGGTTTCTTGTGGCTATGGGTTTTGGAATTTCCCACACACTTTTGCAGTAGCAATTCAACAACCAATGTTTCCTCTTTATCAAGCAAGATTTACAGAGCAATATAGCACAGAACCAGATGTTTTTAAAGCTAGAGAAATAGAGACAAAACTGGAAAAAAAGAAACAGGAGAAAACTGGGCAGAAAAGAAACGGGACTGAATTTCACAATTGTTTGGAACTTTTTTTTTTTGTTGGTTTTCAACACTGAATTAAGAGGATGATCACGAAGCAATTAGGGACAGAAAGAAGACTCGGATACACGAAACAAAGATGCGGAAAAGACAAAGAAAACAGAGACAAAAACACAAAGGATATAAACAACAAAGAAGAGCAACACAAAGGCAAGCTCTGATAAAGATAAGGAGCGCGCAAATGGTCAAGCTGTGCATGATCAAGTGTCTATACCCACACGTCGCTCACAAGACCTTTTACCTAACATGAGTGGTCCAATGACGAGGTCACGTACAAGGAAAATGCAAGACGGTTTGGCTCAACTCATACGTGAAGTACACACCAAGGAGGAGAAGCTTCTTCAACATGACCGAGTCGTTAATGTGCTAAGTGTTGTGGACAATCCATAATTTCGGTCATGTAATCATTTATTTTATTTTATTTTATTTTGTTCTAGTAGTTATTTCTTTTTATGTGTTGGAATAGTATTTATTTATTAAGCCAATTCTAGTTGGGTTAGGATTTAATTATTTATTTAGTGAGAGGGCTGAATTTGTCAATTAAAGGCAAGCAATCCAAACCCTAGTGGGTTTTGAATCAGCTTGGCCACACTTGTACCTTATTTAAAGGCTATTCAGCCGCCACTTTGAAAACAACTTTAAGAAAATTACAAACCTGAGAGCCTTACGTGCTTTTCTTCTAGTTCTAAGAAAAAACTTGTTTGGGTCTATTCGGGAGAGTCGATTAGATTCAATTTAAAAGCTGAATTCTTAAGTTTCTTTCTCTCTAGGTTTTGTGCGTACTTCTTGGTTCCGTTGGGTAGTTTCAAATCGTTGAGGTTTTGAGGTATTGCTCATGTGGTTATAGAGGGCTATAGACAGAGTTCAATCCACAGGTTGGGGTTGGGTGTTGTCTCAAAGAAAGCAGTTCAATAAGAAGGACGGTTCGGGAACCTACAACTCTGATAAGATTCGGGTTTTACTTCTGTTGGGGTAAGGTTCGTATCAACTAGTGACAGGCTAATTGACTTGGATGGAATTTGGATTTAATGTGTAGACTACTCATGAAGCCTAAATTGGGTCCCTCAGCCGCAATAAGCACCAATTAGGATGGACCACAGGTTGTCTTCCTAGAAGTCGTGTCCATGCCAAGCAAAAACTATCGAGAAGATTTACAACAGCAGCTCGCGAGCTCCAATCAAATAAAAGGCTTACTCGAGCCCAATGCGTAAATTGGCAATAATCCAATTACAGTTTCGATATATAAATACCTACAAGCAAATATGTTGAAGGTCAGAATATTTTCTTCTTCCTACTATTGTTTTCTCTTACAAATACTAACTTGAGCATCGGAATGGCTATCTAGGGCTAACCTCAAACTCGACTCACCTCTTGGTGTTTGTTTTCAAGCATCTCGGATGGTCATTCTATTATGAATTATCAGTTGGCGCCATATGTGGGAGATTGTTGAGGTTTTTATGGTACTTAAAAAATTTCAATCCCAAAATGTTGATTTTTTATGCTGTATAATACCATGTAAAATAACGATATAATATTCATTGCTTGATGGTATAATAGTTGATTGAGAGAATACAATGCATTTTTTAAGAGAAAAAGACCTATTTTTCCTTAAAAAATCCTTATAATGTGGTGATGAGGCGTGAAATGTTATTTCATGTCTAATAATTTAATTTTGACAATATTTATAAAATTTCATTTTCTATAATATTGATTTTTGATGATGTACAATACCACATAACATTGAGGCGGTACAATACCATGCATTTTGATACTGTGCAATACTGTATAATGTTGAGGTGGTCTAATATTCAATTAAAATAGTAAAATGAATTTTGTTGAGGGAAAAAAATTATGTTTTCCTAAAAAAAAACCTTATAATATGGTATTATGCATTGTTTTATATCTAATCATTTAGTTTCAATGGTAAATTAAAATTTTCAATTCTTACAATATTGATTATTGGAGGTACATTAAAATTTTCATTTCTTTCAATGGTACATTAAAAATTTCAATTCTTACAATATTGATTATTGTTTTATATCTAATCATTTATTTTAATACTCACTAAAAATAGTATTATTGAATTTTGTTGAGGGAAAAAATTATGTTTTCCTAAAAAAAACCTTATAATATGGTATTATGCATTGTTTTATATCTAGTCATTTAGTTTCAATGGTACATTAAAAATTTCAATTCTTACAATATTGATTATTGGAGGTACATTACAACATGATGAGTTACGTTACATATTATTGTGTCTAGTAATTTTATTCTGAAAAATTTCAGTACATACAAAAATATACAATATCACATAAAAGGATGGTTAAATTTTTATTATTTGATGGTACAATATTAAATTTAGGTGACACATTGCATTTTGTTAGAGGAAAAAAATTCTATTTTTCTATAAAAATCATTTTACGATGGTAATGAGGAGTTAGTTATTATTTTATATTGAATAATTTAATTCTAACACTACTAAAAAATTTTAGTCTCAAATATGTTAATTTCTGATGTTGTATAATACTTTGTAAGAGGATGGTATAATATTTATTATATGTTAGTGAATTTCTTAAGAGATGTGATATAATGTACTTCATTGGGTAAAAATATTCTTTTTTGTCCAAAAAATCATTATGATGTGGCCATGTGAAGTGACCAACCATTTTATGTTTGGTAATGTAATTCTGACATTGCTAAAAAAATTTAGTTCTAAATATGTTAATTTTTTGTACTATGCAATATCTAAGAGGAAGGTAAAGTTTTTATTATATAATAGTGCATTTTACATGAAAGATGATACGATTTATTTTATTGAGAAATAATTTACACCTATTTACTTAATGTTGACACTACTGGAAAATTTTAATTTATCTAAAGTTAATTGTTTATTATTTACTATACCATATAAAACGATAAAGTGTCTATTTTTTTATAGTAAAATTTTCAAGGGAGGTGGAATAATGTGTTTTGTTGAAAAGTAGAATGATAATTATTTTTCCTAAAAAAAATCCATCTAATGTGGTGATGAGAAGTGAAGTACCATTTTATGCCTAATAATTTAATTCTGAGACTACTAAAAAATTTCAGTCACTACAATAATAATCTTTTATGATGAATCATATAAAAGGATGGTACAATATTTATTATTTGATAGTACAATCTTCAAGGGATGTGGTATAATGTATTTTGTTAAAAAAAATGAAAAGTTGATTTTTTCAAGAAAAATCCTTTTAATGTGGTGATGAGGAGTGACGTAATATTTTACGTTAATTCTGACACCACTAAAAAATTTCAATCCCTAAAATGTTAGTTTTTTTTTAATCCTATGCAATACCATATAAAAGAACATTTTTTTTAATGTGTTGATAAAAAGTGAAGTTCTATTTTACATCTAATAATTTGATTCTAACACTTCATAAAAATTTCAATCCCTATAATATTAATTTTTAAATTTTACAATACCATATAAAAAGATAATACAATATTTACTATTTGACGATACATTTCTTAAGAGAGGTGATACAATGTACTTTGTTGAGGAAAAACAAGTTGATTTTTTCTGGAAAAATCTTTCCAATAAGGTGATGGGAGTCAAGTATTATTTTACAACTAATAATTTGATTATGACATTATTTTGCTGAAGAAGAAAAGTTGATCTTTCCAATGTGGTGATGAGGTATGACATATTCCCTATTGGTATCAGAGCCATAACGGCGTTCAAAGCTGTCTGAATAGGAGGTTGTGAATCAAGATCTCGACGTGGTCTGTAATTTAACTGTCCATTTACATGTCTGCAATAATGCTACTTTTTGTCAATTTTTCCAATGAGGACTGCACCCCCATATTCATCACTACTATATAAAAGGACAATACAGTATCTACCATTTGATAGTACATTTTTTTAAGATTAAATAGTATATTTCATCCCACAAAAATAGGTCTTTAACTTATTTGGTACCACAAATTTTAAAACGATTTTTTTAGTCCCTTTAAATTCAAATATGATTATTTTAGTCATTCGTCTGTTATCTTGGACGGAATCCGTCTACGAAGTGCATGTCCATGTTGCGTAACACTATAATGGAGGGCAAAAACGTCCTACCATATATCACTACACAAAAAAAAAACTCTAAAAATATCAAATCCCTAATTATTACTAAAACCCACATAGTAACAGGACTCTCACTATGCCTCCTCTTTCTTCAACTCCATCACCACCACCGTCAACTACCGTCTCCTCCACCAACCCTTGTTCCCTTCATCAAGAATCCATTTTTTCATCATTTCCAAAGATTCAAAGCTTAATAGAGGCATAAAGAATCCATTTTTCCTCTTTCAAAAAGATTGAAAACACCTGAAAAAGATTATCAATCGGAATTCGTTCTCTTAAAGTCATTGGTAAATTAGGTGGACAATATCCCACACCATCACATAACCCCCTCACCCAAATCCTCCCAAAAATAATTTCTTTTAAAAAGAAAAAAAAAACCCCCCAACACAGAACAACAAGAAACATAGTAGAAATTTGAGTATCTAACAACACCAGTTAATCAAAATCAGGTGTTTTATATTACTCTGAAGAAGTGGGCATCAGGGAAATAAGTGGAAACATGAGAAAAGACTTGGTCCATCTGCTTAGAAGGCTCACACCATGATGCCCAGAAGTGCAGAATCACTGCACCACCCTTCTTCTCTGCCAAAGGCTTATCAAGCTCTGCCTTTGATTGCAATTCCTTCACCGACCCACCACCACCACCACCACCACCACCCATTTCTCTCCTCCTTCTCCTTCTCCTTCTCCTTCTCCTTCTCCTTCTCTTTTTTCCTCTCTGTCTTCTCTCACTCTGCCTCTGCTTCGATGCTCAAATCCCTAAGGCACCCACGGGTTAGCGTAGGATGTCTGTCTCTAGAATATTAAAAAGTTTAAAAAAAATGGAAAAAAAAGGATAGATTTTTTTTTTAAAAAAAAAGAGGAGTTTTGAATAAAAGTCTTACATTATTCATTTATTAAGTTTTGATTCAGACGACTCTCCTTGAACTAATTCAAAATCCTCACAACCACCATTTTTGTCTTTGAAAGTGCTATCAATTTCATCATTCTTGTCATCAACCTCGATGACCAAATTGCTCTGTTTGAAGTCCATGTCAATAGAATCATCATCATTAGATGCACAGTTTTGATATCTAAGATTAGGAGGATAGGAGAAAAGGCTGGAAACACTTGAATCTGAAAACAAAGTCCGCCTCATCTTTACTCTGTTTTCTCTTTCCTTTCCCTTCTCCCTTCTCACCTAAACAAACAATGGTTGGTACGACCTCGTCTTTGTCTTCTTCCCTCTTTCTTTTCTCATTATTTTCAACTGGAAAATTGGCGGCTTCTTGGAGAGATTCCTCAGGGGTTTTCACACTTAAATCAAAAGAGACTATTTTTCTTACACTGCTATTCAATTTATCTTCATTCTTTTCCTTAATTTCCTCATCGATTTTAGCCGTTTCAGCAACATGGGCTTCTTCAGCTGCTATCTGATTGTTGCATAAAAGAGCTTCATTTACTGCATCGGTGTCACATAAATTCTGCTGATCTTTACAGTGGCGGCCTTGGATGCTTTTTGGTTTTGGTATGCTTTGATAGGGAGCTAAAACAGGCAGTAAAGCACCCCATAATTAGTAGGCTGGTGGGTTCCTTTGAGCAAAAATGATGGCGGCTTGATTTTAGATGGCCATGGTTTTCTATGAATAAGATCTTTTAGTAGCAGTTCATAATTGAATTTGACATTTGGTTGAGGAAGGAGATGTGATTAGGCAAAAGTGGGAACCTTTTTCATATTTTTCCTTTTTCTGTTCTATTCTTCTCCACCACCACCTCCTCCACTACTGTCCTCTACTTTTGTAACTTTCCCGGCCAACATTTCGTCTCTCATTCTTCCCTGCTCTTCGTTTTTCGGCAACAGAGGAATTGGGATTTGGGGATTAGGGCTTCAGATGGAACAAAAATTAGAGTTTTATTTTTAAGTAGAAATTTGGTTCTTCTGGGGTTTTTTTAAAGAGTGATATTCAATAGGACTATTTTGCCCTTCATTATAGTGTCGCATACCGCGAACATGAACCTCGCAGACGGATTCCGTCTAAGATAACAGACGAAAGATCAAAATAATCATATTTAAATTTAAAGGGACTAAAAAACTTGTTTTAAAATTTGTAGGACCAAATAAGTTAAAGACCTATTTTTGTGGAACTAAATATACTATTTAATCTTTTTTTAATAGAGGTATTGCAATGCATTTTGTTCACAAGAAATAATTAATTTTTTTGATAGAAAAATATGTATAATGTGGTTGTTAGGAGGTACATAGTGTTTAAAACTAAATATTTCAATTCCAACAATTACAAAAAATATTTTGTTCAAAATTGGTTTTTTTTTTTAAATCTAGTTGTATTTAAAAATGAAAGTTTAATTATACATACAATGCGGCCATAAATTTAATGATAACTGAAAGTAGTAGTACGTATTTATTTACAATACAATACTTCAATTTTTACATTGCTGAATAAACTAGTGATAGTAAAAACCAGATTTTGGCCTGAGTTAAAAGAATTTCCACCAATGTGTGGTATTTTTACACCTTCACTAGGTGAAGGTGTCAATTTCATGGAACCGGACACACGCACCTCTTGACCTTCAATCGTTCACTGTGTGCGATTGAGGATGCGATCACCCATTTTTTCTTTTTCTTTTTTAGGTGTGCTTTGCTATAGCTTCGATTGTCGACTCTATTTAAACGGTAGTAGTTTTGACTGCCCAATTATTCAACGTCTGTAAGGAGCACTACGAATAGTATATGATAAGAGTTAGGGACCCTGTATGCGTTCAATTTCTTTCATCCAATGCGATTTGCGGTGCACTAGTAGAAACGACGTCTTAGTTCGTAGGTTGTTGTAATTTGGTCGATCCTAGTTAGACTAGTGGTCGCTTTTGTAAGCTCTTAAGGCTGGTTGTTTTGTCTCGCATTAGGCGGATGTTTTGTGTTGTTTTCCCGATTTAGGCAGGCTTTTTTCTCCTTAAGAGGTGCTTGTTTTCGTGGGTTAAAGTCTCAATCAACACTATGAAACTCCATTAGCCTTTTTGGTTATGTACATTTTGCCAATTTGCCACTTAATATATCTAACGTTATTGGAGAAAAAAAAAACCAGATTTTGGCTGTGTAATAGCAATTGGTTTTTCGATTGTACATTGTTAAAAACCAGAATTTAACAATGGGGTCATCACGAACATTACAATTTTCATTTTTTTGATGGTACATTGTTATTGTATTTTTATTAGTTTTTAAATAGTAAATATAAAATTTTAAAAATAGAATTCTCATTATGATTTTTTCTTTGGTCATGGATATGTAAATGCAAAACAATTTCTATTATGTACATGAAATAAGAATAAGACCAAGAAGTTCTAAATTTGTATCATTCTCATTTATTAAAAAAATCATTAACTTCTTTCATTATGAATAATTTATATTTTTAAAATTACTATTATTAGTTTGAAGATTATATATTTTTCGTACTTTATTATACAAATAATATTTAAAAAGTATAGAAAAAAATAGAGTGCCCAAGATATTATTACCTACAATTACCCAAACGTATAGTAATGTTTTTATGTGTTCCACCCTATAGCAATATGTAAGTTGGCATTTTTTATGAATATAAAATAGTTAGATGGTTCAATAAATTGAAAAATGGGCCATAAAAGTATTTTAAGAGTGTCTTGATTTTCTCATCAGAATTGAAATTGTTTTAAAATTAAATTTTTTTTCCTACATTTAATTGAATTTTATAATTTTGTTCTTTATTCTTACTCATTCATAATATATCTTTTAAATTGTTAAAACTTTTTAATAAAATTTAAATTAAGATCTATGTAAAATATATTCAATTCTAAAACTACGTATATAATTTCCCATTTTTATTTTCCAAACTAAACCCTAAACCTTATGAAGTTTTTAGCCTCACGGTTTTCTCTCTCTCCGTCGCATAAAACTCTAGGGAATAAACATTCTTGTTGATTTTGAATCCGATACATCAATACAATACAGAAACCTTTTCAAGAAGAAATATGGGAAGAAAAGGAGGGAAGTACCGGAAGAAAGACAACATTAACTCGAAATCAAAATCCATGGGCAATGGTGATAACAAGGATATGATGAATGATGAAATTGATGCGTGTAAGTTTTTTCCTTTTTTTTTTTTGGTGGCTTCTCACTTCAAAAGTAATGTTTTTTGCCCCAATTTGTGTTCCAGTTCAGTATTATGGTTACACTTTTTTTTTTTTTTCCCACTATTAAAGTTTATGCATCTTCTTGCCCTGCAAAAATAGTAGTTATCTAATGGATTAGTTGATTGTGGTTAATGCTAGTACCTGGATTTGGTAGAAATAGCTGTTTTTTGCCTATTGATCTATATATTGTATAGGAGGTATTTATACCGTTGTTAATCTTATAATTTTGATTTTTTTTTTCCATTGTTATTGAAGTTCACGAGCAGAGAGACGTAATTCCTTTGGATGTACGTGAAGACGAAGTAGAGTCTGATGAAGATATGGAGCATCCAGTTTTTGATTTTGAGGTTATATATTCATTGTATTTTCCTTGAGATGTTCAGTTTGTCTGCTTTGATTTTAAGAGTGCCCCTGATCATGTTTCATTCCTCTATAGAGCTTGTGAGTTTTGTGGAAGACGTTGAGTATAATTTCTAGATAAATCTTCAAAATCGTCAATTTTGATGCTTTTAGGATGATAATGATGAAGGTGACAATGAGGATGATGAAGATGATGATGACGACCTTATTGAAGATGATTCTCAACTAACTGGCCTTGCTGCAAAGAGTAAGATAGCTAACTAAACTGCTTTGGTTCTTTGGTTTACTGGTACATTGGACGAATTTTAGCTGGTTGGCAAATATGTCACTGAATTACTTAAATATGATTATTAATGTATTGAAATAAACTTTAGCTGCTTTGTGGCTGAATTATGGTGGACTGATTTTTGATAATGAAGAGTGACTCTATTTGGTTCCATCTCTCTGCCCGCGCCTCACTCCACTCCGTTTTTTTCTTTTTCTTCTTTTAATGATTTTTGGCAAGTTCACATAGTTGGTGACTGTATAGGAGCATCGCATGCAAGCATTGTAGGCTTCTGAACTTTTGATGTGTAACAAGTTCTTGCTAGATACACATGATAGTTATCATGATTGGGTGTTTTGACAATGAGACCATGTGAACTTTTGATATCTCACAAGCTCTTGCTAGATATCCCCATGATAATTATCATGGTATGGGTTTTTTGACAATGAGACCATGTGATTCCAGACCTTTATTTTTACTTTCATCTTCAAAAAACTACTGTTATTTTCTCCTTTAGATGTACATGTGTCAACTCATGTGATAAATTTCATTTCATTTCATTTTCCTAGTTGCAAGGCAGCAAAAGTATTTACGAGCCAAGATTGGTGGGGTTGAGGAGGAAATGGATGAAGATGATGAGGAGGAAGAAGATGACAGGGCTCTTTGGGGCCGAAGTAAGAATAGTTATTACAATGCTGACAACATTGATTATGAGGTGAGTTGTCATTAACCAAAATTTTCATTTTAGATGTCAATCAGTGGGCTATGGTCTTACTGGTACTTGGAGCTTGAATTGGCCATGTAACAAGGTTTTCTTTTAAATGAATTTTCAGATACAATCAAGTGATGAAGAGCTCCCTGCTGAAGAGGAGGCCGAGGTTGTGAGATTGCAGAAGGAAAAAGCAAAATCATTAACTGCAGAAGATTTTGGTCTTGAGGATATCAGTGAGAGTGAGAGTGAAAGTGACAAGGAACCCACGTTTGAGGTGGGTTTTCCTAGCATATCATGAAAAATCTATATTGTAATATTGGTAGAAGAGAAATTTTCCCAATCAATTGATCTCACTTTCCTCTGTCTTAGGAAATTTTGATCCATGGGGGACCTTTGTCCAAAGCTAATCTGAGCAAAGAAGCTGAAGATAATGCTGCTACTGCTTATGAAGAAGTGAAGAAAGACTTAAATGATTTGACCAGGGAAGAACAGATGGATGTGGTTTACAGGTGAACCCTTTATACCATAGTTGGATAATTTTTATTCCAAAACTGTGCTAATTATTTTCGGAGAATTGAATGAAAATTTTCTGCTTTTGGTATTGATTGAAATGCACCACAGGTGGCAAATAATTTAGTTCTGATTTCTTTTGCATGCTTTATACTTTATTTCTTGATTATGTTATTAAATCTGTAGAGCACGTAATAAAAGCTTCAGATACTGTAATGTGATGAGGCTTACAGCAATTGGTAAATTAATTATGTATCCTTGATTACTCCCAAGGCTAGGGGCTAGGGTTGAGTAGCATTAGTTTTTGATAAGATGAGTTTGTACTTTTGTTTCCTCATAAAATAATTGGAGAAAAGGTGAAAATTGGTTCCTTTGTCTTACCCTTCTTAACCCACCTCTTCACCTGAAATCTAATGAAAATACAGCCAAAAGTACTAATGGTCATGGTCATACTCAAACCACCGCTTTCCATAGTTTCTTATGTGTAGTGTCAGTACATTCTTCTGCCACCAAATTGGCATTTGAAAGTTGCCTTCTTTTGCGAAATGATTCTGATTTTCCCAAATGAGTGAAGGGCTATCTTTCGGCCTCAGGCTCAATTTCTTGTGAAACTAAATAGTTAAGTATATTATTCCTTTCTTTGCTCTTCTACGGTTCTTCTTTGGCTTGTCTGACTTTTCTTTCTCCATTGCTTTCCAAAATTCATGACAATTATTTGTCTGCATCTACTTTCCCAGAAACTTGTATAGCTCTTTGTTTGCAGAAAAGATGTGCACAGGTTCATCGGCATCAATGGCTGATTTCTTTGAATTTCCTTGAAATCCTCCATTTAAATCCATAATGCATACGCTATATCATACTCTGTCGCTTCTTTCTTACCAAGATGTGACTTTCAATACTTAGATTCATCATATGCAACATTTGGACATGGTGGTGTCTTAATCTTCTCCTTTCTTGAAACTTAATCGCCTGTACTCCTTTCATGTGATTGCCTTTTTTATGATTATTCAATACCCCTTTCTAGGTTTCATGTTATAGTGGTACAGAATTACAGTCTTCTTTACTTAGTTACCTGGGCATCGAGTTTGTCTGTGTGAGGCACTCGTGGAATGGATCCTGCCCATCAGTTGGTTCTTTTCTCTACAACTTATTATCCTTCCGGCTCCATAAATATTTCTATTTCAGCAATTCCATTTTAATATGCAAGCTACTTGATAAATAATTTGTTTAGATTTTACTACTTAAAGACAGGAAAGATGATAGGTTTTACCATGCAAGAAGATTTGGGGGCAAGGAAGTTTGAATCTATTTTGTTTCTGTGGTTCCTTTGTTATTGGAATTGAAAAATATAATCTCATGTAGGATCTTTTCCAGAGGCAAGATCTCAAGAATGTCATGGACAACTTGCAGAATAGGATGTTGATGAATCTTGAGTTCAAAGGTGGAACTGAAACTGAAACTGAAACATGGGTGTACATGTCTAGAAAAGATTGATTTATGATGATCCATCTTTCTGATATGTAAATTTTTCTTAATTTTATGATTTGTAGTGCCAGAGTTTGCGACACTTGGAGTGATATTATGCATATTGCAAATATAGATCATTAAGTTGAATTCACTCTGGTTCTCCATTACAGCATCATCAGATTGATGGATATTTACTTTTTACAAATATATCTTCTGGATATGAAATTAAGATATTGATATGGTAGTTTAACATGCCGATCAAGGCTGTTTTACTTTCTACATCATGCCAAGATTCTATTCATTTCTTAGATGAATTCCTCGACTGAACAAATACTGATGATCATGGCAATTTTAAGTTCTCATGGAAGATATGAAGTTAACTTCCGAGTTTTAGTCTCTTTTTTTTTAATATTTAATATGATCTCTGTTCTAAAGCTGAATTTGTAGTTGTTCCAAACAGTCTTGTGTTGGCTCTGATGTATAAGAAATGAATTCTTAGCAACAAGTATTACTTCTGTACTATGTTAGCTCTCTGTGTCTCTGTTTGTCTGTCTGTCTCTCTCTAAATGGCTTGAGAGAACTTTATTAGCAGAAAGCCATTACTGATTGAAGCTGTGTAATCTCTACCTCTCGTCTTAGATGAATGTTATATCAATTGCCTTTTTTTTTTTTTTGTTATTCTCTTGCTTTTATCAACGGTTGGTATGACATAGCACAGCAGATAAACATAAATTATGCATTTAACCCCAAATTCCAAGTTTGCTAGGTAGAATCTTGTACATAAGAACGTAAAATCATCATCTTGCAGCCAGTCCCAGTGTTTTGAGTGAAAGGACAAATGAGCTGATATTATATTTAATATGAAAGGATTTGAACTGAATAAAGATAGGATATGTGGACCCTTTTAAGAAAGTAGGGAAATTTGTTTGTTTGTAATTGTTAGATGTTTGCACTTCATTTAGAATTTTGTATTTCTACCTCTTTCCCCATGGGGAACTGAAATATATTTTTACCATTGTCTAATAAATAAGTGAACTATGAAAAATGCACATAGAGGAAAAGGGAAAGGAACCAAAACTGAACTTCTATTTTTATCTTTTGAGAAGGCAGAAAAAAAAACATGTGAGAAAGAACATTTAAATAATTCCAGATCAAGTTCTAGCAGGTTTTATTTGGATCTTCAAATTGGTTCTGCCTGATATGTCTTGTTCAAGGAGATGCTTTGGATCAAATGTTGTCTCTGAGTGCAGTTTTTAGGTGATGTATTATTATGTTTATGTTTCTCACCAGTTCAAATCATATATACACAGTTCGGCACCAGAGTTGGTTGGTTTACTATCAGAGCTTGGTGATACCCTTGAGCAGCTTGAAAGCAAAGTGAATCCACTTCTAAACAAGGTGTGCACTTTTGACACTTGTCTTTCAGGTTTATTTTTTTTTTTTGTTTATCTCATGCAATGATTTAAACTCTCAAGATTGCCCAAGCTCCTCCATGAAAGTTACATGCATATTGAAAAAATCCATAGTGATGAAGAATTTTTTGTAATTCTTGAAACCAGATCCTACCATTTTGTGCCAAATAAATGTTTCTTGAGTTTGACTGGGAAGGTTATGTTCTTTTGGATATCTATATGTACTATTTTGACTAAAGTTCCCATTAGATGTATTTGTCCTCCATTTGCTTGGATGGTTGATACATGTCAAGACTGTTGAACTAAGTGGATGACTTCAATCATTTATGCATATTACCAAATTGACAAAGATTATGTGACAATACAGGATTGACAAAGACCTTTTGTGTTTGAATTAATCATGATTGATCACTAAATTTGCTAAATCCTCTTTGCGGTGATTTATGGATGCTTCTGAACTCTTTCTTTCTTATGAACCCTATGCTGTCTGATTGATTTCCTAGCTTTGAACAAATGGATAATTTTTTGCCTTTTCAAGATCAGGGATGCAGATGAGGCGAATAAAGGAGGAACACAATATATGGAGATGAAACAACAACTTCTGCTCTCCTATTGCCAAGCTATTATTTTCTATCTTCTTCTCAAGTCAGAAGGGCAACCAGTTCGTGATCATCCTGTCATTTCTCGGCTTGTGGAGATGAAGAATTTATTGGACAAGGTTATTACTTTTACTAGTAGTTAAGTAGATTGAAGTTTCCCGTGTCAGTTGAGTTATTATAAAATGGAAGAATAATTGTATAGTCATGTGGCTGTATATGTACATGTTTTCAAATTTTTTTTTTTTTTCAGTTTAAGTATAAAGTTACCCATGTTTTTCAAATGTATTTCTCATGGATAAAAAAATGGTCTTGAGTGTAAGTCAGTTTTGTTGGATTCCTCTGGTTTATAATCAATCTTTATCTGAGTTGAAGTTAGAATTTGTTAAAGTATCTGATAAAGTCTATTTTCCGGTATCTTGGCACTTTTGACATTCTTCTAATTTTTGTTATCTTGGCATCTTTGACAGTCTGTTTTATTGGTGGCCAAATTTTGTATAGGGGCTTTCCTGTAGGGAGGACAAGTGTTGGTTTTATTTATTGTATTTGAATCTCTGTAGTATTGAATCCTTGGTAGCTGTTTTTTTCTGAAAATTTATTGTAAAGAAGAAACATTTTTCCTGTAAATTTATTGTCCATGAGATGCTGACTTTACTGTAGTTGTTATGAATTAGTTCTGGGTGAAAGTGTTGAGAACCAAAAAATTCAATTTAGCATTCTGATGTGTTCCCTTTCTATTTTTCTGAATGTAGATGAGAGAACTTGATGAAAATCTTCCTCGTCAGCTTGAGGACATTCTGCAGAGGAATGAAAGTGCTGAAAGAGTGGGGAAGCTAGACGAGGAGAATGCTACAGTTAAATCTTGTTCTGTAACTGAAGCTCACCAGTCTTCTGTTGTCCCAGTTGAGATACCAAAGAAATCTGAGGTCTTTTCTTTGTTGATCTTATGCATCAATCTCCTCTTGATTCTTTCTCATTGGTTTCTGAAGTCCATTCAACTGTAGTGTCTTATCTTCTTATTTATATTTGGGTACAACGTAGGCTCTTGAAGGATCAAAAGTGGTTGATGAGAATCCTTTGGAAGGATACAAGCTGAAAAAATCAAAATTGAAGCAGCAGGTCAGTTATGCACATGGGACTACTCTTATTTATTTTAATATTCCCTGTTTCTTCTGCTGCTTTTGACTCGTAGGCATGACCATACTGCAATTTGACAAACTTTATGTTTCCTATGTCTTATTCCTGAGCTGTTTCTCATATTGTTAGTTGTTTGCTAATGTTTGTGCATAATCTGTTTTGTTTTGGGCACTAAAATTGTAGGATACTGAAGTTGGTACACAAAGTATGAAGATGTTAAAAGTAAGAGCTGCCCTTGAAGAGAAATTGAGACAAAAAGGCGTCTTTACATCCATTGCAAAGAAGAATGAAGGGGCTCAAAAGCGCCTGCTACCGATGAATGGGTATATGTTTTCCTTAAGACTCATAATCTCTCTCTCTCTCTCTCTCTCTCTCTCTCTGTGTGTGTAATTTAGGTAATAGTTTGAAGATTGAAGATACTGAACAAAAATGTTCAAACCTTGAATTCAACAGACAGCTTGAGACGCTAGATGACTTTGATGATGATGCTATGGATTTGGACAAGGTCAATAATCAGACAGGCATTAGTAATGCTCGTGCGCATAAACTCTCTAAGCTTGTCACTCCTCAAGGAAATAAGCCCAAGGTAAGGATCGTGATTGAAACTGAGCTTTTTTGATAAAGAATGATTAAGTATTTTTTTTATTTTTTTTTGGATGTGATTTTCAACCTGGTGGTAGAAGTATCACTATGACGTACATGGGGTGCATTCCAGTTAGATAGCGTGTACTTTGCGTCTTTGCTATTATTCACTTCAGCTTTTCAGAAAACTGTCTTTCTTGGTGTTTGTCCATATAAAATATTTTCTTCTGTCAGGTTGCTTCTGGTGGTGATGATGATCTGCCGAAGAGGGATGATATAGGAGAAAGACGTAGGAAGCATGAACTGAGAGTTTTGGCTGGAGCTGGAATCAAATCTGTCAATGATGCGGATGATATGTCTGGAACTCTCCACAGTGAGGGCGAACCTGACATTGACACGGATGATCAAACAGAATCAGATTTGGAATTTTACAAGCAAGTGGAAGAAGATCATTCTGCAAAGCTTGCAGCGAAATCAGAGATGTATTCGAGGTTGGATCTTGATCTTCTTAATTATAAAATGAATTTGTTATGTTACGAATTGTAATGTTCAAATTCTTGACTATTTTTTATTGCTATTTTTTCAAACCTTGTGCGGGGTGTAGGGTTGGTGGATGTCCTGCCTCTGAAATTTACCATTTACTGCTCTGCTCCTTTGGTTTTTCAGCTGGCATTATTATTTTCTTAACCTCCCTCATCATTCATCTGTTTCTACTTCCCTGAACAGGCTGTTGTTCCTTGTGATGTGAACTTAAATTGGTAAAATTAGGTGAACTTAAGTAGCGCAAAACTCAAGGACCAACCTCACTAGATGGTTTCACTGTTGTAGAATCTTCAGGGTCTGGTTATATGACTTGTGTACACTCCATTATTACATTGATGGAGAATTTAAGAATTGCTTGGTAAACAGTTCCCAGTTCATCATCTAGACTTGCATTCCAAATCTTTAGGCTTCTGCTCTACCTTTGATAGCTAATGTGATGCACATGCAATGCCATCAGTTTTGTCACCACATTTGTTTAGCTGGTGCAAGAGCATCTTGATCTCATACGGTTTGCCTGTTCTAGATCTAAAAAATTGCTTAGTATTTGCCTACCTGCTATAGTGAGTAAAAACTCTTTTCTGTGTAGCTGTGCATGTGCTAAGCATGTACCTGGTTCTATACACCTAGGAGGCATTCCCCTTCTGAACTGCGCCCCATAGTAGAAGTGCTTTCTGTTGAGTTCCCCTCCTCTATTTCTCCACTATTATCTTTGAACAAGCATGGCAAAACTCTTCTGAAGCTAACATAACGTTTTTAATATTATTGACTAACATTTCTTTGTCTGTGTTAAACTTGCGACAGTATATTTGTGCTACTGTCCCACAGTTGATGCTTATTTTAGCTTGGGATGTTGTTTGATTAGGATAAAGACATTCTGATGTATACACACGCATATGCATGAGCACATATATACTATCCATGGAGATGGAAGAAAGTTGAGGGAACTATTAACACATGAATTGTTATACTCTGGAATTTTAGAGCGTTGTTTATAAGCGTAAAGCTCTTTTGGCTCGTTCCTGGTTTTCCTTTTTCTAATGATGCAGGTTTAAATGTTAAATGAAACAGATCACATTTCTTTTTGTCATGGTACATGTTTAATTGCTAAATGTGAAGTGATTGCATATCAGTCTGCTGAATCCAAGTGTAGACAGATTCATTTTCTCCTGTAGTTGTGTTAGAGATGTTCAACTGCCAGTACATGTCAAAAGTTGTTAGTCTAAATTTGTCTTAACTTTAAGCATTTTCATTGTCCTGTAACGCACGGAGATTGCTGACTATATACTATTGTTTCTTCCTGCAGGTCAACAAAGGTTTCGTCTTTGCCAGAAACACTTGTGGATGGGAAGCGCCAAATTACCTCTCAGGTAAGAACCAATCTGGCCTACTCTTGAGGTTTTCAAATCTCTGTATGTGGCTAGCTTTCTAACCATTTTTGCTTTACCATCATCAGATGGAGAGAAATAGAGGATTGACTCGTGCTCGTAAGAAGCTAACAAAAAATCCAAGGAAAAAGTACAAGGTACTGACTGACACACTTCTTATGACTCTTGGCAATCATGTTGTAATTACTTAAACATTTGTAACTACGTTGCTGACATCTCTCTCTGTCTGTCTGTCAGCTGAAACACCAAAAGCAATGGTGCGTAGGAAGGGACAAGTACGAGAGATCCGAAAGCCAAGTGGTCCCTATGGTGGAGAAGGATCTGGTATTAACTCCGCAATCAGTCGTAGCATTAGGTTCAAGAATTGAGGTTTGCAGTGCGGGATTATGATGTTGGTCTGTACTCTGTACATTTTGAAGTAATTTTTGTAGAAATTTTCATGCGAAGTTGAGTTTATAGTTTTCTACTTGATTATCAAACTTTATTGCACGATCTCTTTCTACTCATTTTCACTTTTCCTTTGAACTCTTCGACATTGAAACATTCCACCATTACGTGACTCCTCATTAATAAGCCAAGAATAATGATACAAGTACAGTTGTTTGAGTCATATAATAGAATATTGCTTTTTTGGAAAAAAATTAAATAAATATTGTTCTTTTAAAAAGAATTTCAATTTTATTGAAATCGACTTTAGACAAAATAAAATTAAAAAATTAGTTCTCCCGACTCCTGCATTCTTCTTTTTATCTTCCCATCCCCCTTGGCCCCCCTTTCTTCTCTCCTTCTCATTATTCCATCTCCTTTCTTACGCTTTTAGTCTTCAGTTCACTCATTAACAAAGAACAATGGTAAGTGAAGAACTTCTAGGCACCCGGATCGCATGCATCGTAGTAACAAGTGCTAGATTTGTAAGGTGGCTCTTTGAAGAGAACTAGTGGATGTTGAGAGTGCATTGGATGCGTAATTTGTCAAGATGTGATAGAATTAAACTATATTTTATATTGAGTTTGTGAATTTTTATTTTGATAATTTTATTGGGTTTATAATTGTTAATCATATTGTGTTTTGAATTAGTAATTGTCAAATTCAATAGGTTTAAGATTTTATTGAATCCTATAAATAAGATATATAATAGAGAAACAAAAATTCAGCCCCGTATTGTGAAAAGCCGCACGGCTTGTTTAAACAGCCGCAAGGCTAGCTTGTTCCAAAATAGTGGTTTTGTGTCAAAATTGAGACAGCCCAATTTCTTGCATTTGGCTGACAAAAAACCACATTTGATTTTGTTTGTGGGTTCCTACTGGGCCATCTTATCAAAATTCTCTTTTCTTTGTTTGTTTGTTTGAATAAATGAATCAAATCTAACGACAATCACACAAACACAAAATTTTACCCCCCACCCTTTTCCCTATTTTTTCTAAAAACTTACCCAGGGAATAAACTCAAATAGTAATCAGGCAATAAAAATTAATTTTGCCAAATGCGGCCTTAGTAATTTTTTATTTGAAATTGGATGGCATGTTTAAATTAAATGTTGAAAATATCAATAAAACTTCTTCTAGTTTTGTTTATATGCTTTCTTCAATTAATTTTTGGCATGTTTATGCCTTGCAAATTCTAAATACGTGAACAACTTGAGCAATCTGGGCTTGATTCTAAAGCTAAAAAATGATTTTGAAAAACGCAAGTCTTACAGTAAGATTTAAAAAACAAAGAAACTTTCTAATGGTGTTGATTGAAACACATAACAAGTTAGGATTAGTCCATACGAACTTTTGTGATTTTTGAGGAAATTGAACTCTTGGAGGTAACAAATATTTTGTAACTTTATAGATAAATTTTCAAAGTACACATATGTTTATTTGCTAAAAAATAAAAGTGACGTTTTTGATATTTTCCAAGTTTATGTGAAAGAAGTGGAAAGTCAATTTGATAGAAAAATTAAAAGATTTAGGAGTGATAGAGATAAAGAAATTTGAAAATTTGTTTGGAGTGTGATGTATTTGGAAAAAATTGTATTGGAATGTGTGAAAATTTTGGTGGGTATTTTTGATAAAAAGTATTTTGATGGGAAAAATAAGAGGAATTTTTTTTTAAAATTATGTGAGAGGAATTTGAGTGGGAAAATTTAAATTTTAAATTTTAAAATAAAAATGTGTTTAGAGTATTTGTTTTTGTTTGAGAAATTACTTATTTACAAATAAGTACTGCTTGTCCAAACAGACCCTAAATATTCCTAATTAATCCCATTAAATTAATATTTTTTTATTAAATTATCACTCATCCTAAATTATTTAACATTACCCAATTATTACATATTTTATCATTCTCATTAGAACCTATGAGTATTCCATAATATATCAAAAAAATTTATATCTCAATAATATCTTCTCATATATTTTTAATAAGAGTAGTAATTTTCTATAATTGGGACTATAAAAATATTGGTGTTGAGGGATACCATGGGTGGGAAGAGTAGTAATTAGTGAAAAACTTGTTAACCACTGGGAGCTTAAGTTAAACTTCAAAACTCTCTTACCACAAAACGTGGCCAGTTAATTAAGTCCCATCATTCATGGTCGATAAGAATTCTGAAGCTGATATGCTTGGGAAGAATCAAATCGAAGATGTCCAGTGGTTGTGTTCTTTATCTGAAACAGAGCTGGTAAGTTTTTAGTTTTGTGCTTATTTAGGAAACTTTGGACGCTGTAATTCTTATGATTAATTTTTGTTTTGAAAAATTATTCAGAATTATTCATGAAAGTGAGATTTGCAGGACATGCTGATTTGGATAAAAAGGATGGTTCTTCACCGAGCAAATAAAATTGGCCATAAATCTTTGGCCCTGGAATTTGATTTGAAGACTCTCCGAAGCTTAAGTATGTGATTTTGTTTCAATTTGCCTCAAAATATTCATATATTTTTCGTCCTTTGCTTTTGAATGTTTTGATGGTTTAGCACTTACCTTGGTTTCTTTTAGCTCGTGTTAATTAATAATTTTATGTTTTCTATATTGAGTATTAAGTGTAAATGTCAAAGGTTGAAGGCTTATTACTTACATCATTGTCTGTTTTAGCGATTTTGGCATTGTGTTCTGTGAGCGAGGCCAAAGGGGCATGTTTATAATTGCTTTGGCTAAACCTAATGATGATAGAGCTCAAAACTGAATGAACTGAATCGACTTACGCTGAGCGTTATTCTGACGAGCTACATATGCACCCCTTCCAGTTGGGTTTATTGTTATTTGTTTGATGATTTGTATCAATTGGCTGAGACTGGCAATACATTAGTATACAATTATCGATCAAAAAGGAATTTTATGTTGTGTAAATTATTGTGTGGTGGAACACCAACCATACACATATACTTTAATCAGGTGTAGGTTGAAAATTTACCAATTGATGTATAAAGAGCAAATTATGTATGGATAGGGTCATAATCATTGATTATAGTTCAGATACCAAATTGGATGAGTTATTGAGAAAAGCAATTGTGGAGCGATTACTATTCCTTGGATGCTGCTAAATTTTTATTTTATTTTATTTTATTTTGGGTCAATGTGGAGAAATTGTATATTTTATTATCAAGTTGTCATTCTTTAGCTAGAAAACTTCTGAATTTAAAATTTTAAAGGGAAATTTTATTCTTCTGGTCCAAAATGCATGAAAAGTTATATATATTCATTATATCATTGCATTTATGGGTTGACCATTAATCATCTTCCTAGAATCGATTATGTGGATAAGTGGAATCATTTATGTAGAGAAGCCTCCAATGACTAGGTGTTTAACTGGAATAATTCTATATTTTCTTTTCCCAATTAAGAAACACTCGAGTTTGATGAGAATTTGGGAGCTGTTTTTATCCAGCTTTATAAAATGGTGTTTTTGATCTCTATTTCACCCTGCCTAGCTTTTTAAAACTCTAAGACCAACTCTTATTTTATGAAAAGATTTGTTGTTTACGTATGTTAGATTTTGTCTTCAAACTTTGATGCTCTTGAAAATATTTAGATTTTTCTTTCAGCATTTTGTTTCCCAGAGTTTATTCTAGGGATTTCTATGACCATTTTATTATTTTATTCACTCATAAAATGAAGTCCAAGCTCCTTACTTACATGCTCCTGAATAATGACTTTGGACATGCATTACTCAAGAGCTCTTATGTAGGTTTAACTATGATGGAGCATCTTATGAATCAACTGAAGGATTTAATAGTTCTGCCAAGCTATGCTGAACCTATGAAGCACTTACATGAGTCCAATTTATTGAGATCTCATGTCAATGGCGATTTCTCCTCAATGAGCCCAGAAGAACTGTTTGCATACATTTGCCCTGAGAAGAAAAAGAGAATTGCAGAAATGTAAGAACAAACTGTATCAGTGCATACACTGGCTGTTTTTATGGTGCACTTGTGACTTATGTGATGGTACCTTTTGTAAATTCGTTTTGTTATTTTGGCATGTATTTTTAATCCAAGAAAAGTGTGACAGCTATGAAATAATTGCAATGTGAAAAATCATGTTTATCATTTTGATTTTGTTATCAAATTAAGACTGGATTATATGTGAAGTATTATTTCTAGGTAGCATTATTTTTGGCCTCATCTGTGATATGCTCCAGGAATGGATTTAAAAAAATTGTGCTGTTTCTCTGCTGAAAATTCATATCCCTTATTTTAAATAATATAATCCCTGAATTCTCAGTTAAAACAAGTGTTCCTCATTTGGAGATTGAACTTCTCAACATCAGCACAGAAATTTGGATTTGGAATATGTAACTTTTAACTTTATACAGAGATTTGGACTTGGAATAAAAGTTTTAACTGCGAGCTTTCTAGCTCCTACAATCAAATTATTTCTGTTTTGGGCTTCATGTATGAGAAGGACAATCCTGGGATAGGAACCTTCATTTGGCTGCTGTTTCCATTATTGATATCATTTTTGAATCAGGTCCGTGCAGGGGGTTGTAAGTATGTTTGGTTGCATGCAATTGTTCTGTAGATCCTATTTTTGTCGGTCACCCTTTTCTCACTTGTTTGGAAGGAGTTTTTTTTCCATGTTTCAACATTGAAATTTGTAAGCTTGTCCAATATAGTCTCTTATAAGTTCTTCAGCATTGTTTTTCACCAACCATTAGATTTATTGTACAGGTTTGCCGACAATGGAACTCCTAGACATAAGCGGAGAAATGTGGATAGAGAGTCTTCACATCGTTGTTAGGTCATGATTTTCTTATGTAGTTTATTGAAAGCCTGTTTGAGAATTTGCTACCTGTGGTTTTCACCTTCCTTTTCCTCAGGTTTCTTTTTCATATGTTTAGTATTTGTAGTTCATTCATTTTCCTTTTAGTTATCTATTATGCATGCTTTTTTAATACATAGCAAGCTCCTTGTTCTTTTTCTAGTAAATATGAAAGGAATAGCTGACGTGAGTAACTGAAAACGGCATGATGCTGGTTTTGAATGTTGTGCTTGGTCTACTTTTTGCACGTTGCATATAGGTAAGCTTGGAGCATGTCAGGCTTTAAGCTCCTATCAATAAGAGCTGCTCTCAATATTATTGTTGCTGGATATCTTCCTTCCTTCCATTTGGCTTGATGGGGCGTCACTAACCACAATTTTTGTCTTCGAATATGGATCATCACGTCATGGTAGCCCGTGGAAAAGCTTTGATTACCCAACTAACACACTTCTCCAAGGTTGAAAATTTTGATTTGCTTCAAATTGTTCCGCGCCAGGGAAGAGAAGAACTTCCAAACTGGGCAATCCTTAATTGTAGTGACACCAGTTGGGGTTATTTTTTGTCTATGGTCTGGCTCTTATAGGATTTTAAAACTAGTATAATAATGTTTTGCGTGCACTTTAAAAACTGATATAATTAAGTGTTGTCATGCAAAGTATTCTTCATCATATTAGTTTAATATTTTTATTTAGTAGTCATGGTTATTATCAAAAACTTACTGAATTTTTGCAATTTTCATAATAAATAAATTAAAAGTTACTCGTATTAATCCACTGACAACTTGGTATTGTACAAGAGTATTGATTTTGGCTTTTTAAAATAAATATACTTACAATTTTTCACTATTGTAACTTATAAGATTTGAGTCTCAATCAATCAATCTCAAACTTAAGTATAGTGTGTTTAAAATAAATATACTTACAATTTTTCACTATTGTAACTTATAAGATTTGAGTCTCAATCAGTCAATCTCAAACTTAAGTATAGTGTGGTTGGTTACTCATAATCAACTTATCATTGACTAATTGATATTCGAACTATAATTTTGTTGTGTTTTTTTTTAATTATGTTAAAATGATAAAATATTATAAAAATACTCAATTTATAATTGAGTAATTGAATATTCCTATTTTAGTTTTATTGGAAGAGAGAGATGTCGTACTTCTTTTTTTTTCTGTCAAAAAGAAAAAAAAAGGAAATTTTTTTTTTATTATTTTAAAATGACAAAACATGATTGAAAGGTATAAAAACAATAGTAATTTTACTCAAATTTCAGTCATTTCAATTAAAAAGATAAAAGAAAGACAGATGAGAGAGTGAAGAGTGAAGTGATTGAAAACAAGTTTAAAATTTGCAAATTGAGGCTTGGCAAGACGACGTAGTTTCATCGGCATCCGTTTTTCCAATGTTGCCGCCGTTTTGGCCAATCTTCCGCCATCATCATCGTGTGAATGAAAACTTCACTTCCTTGTTCATCTCCGCCGTCGTTTGCAATCGTAATTTATCCGACGGTGAAAGAAACTATAGAATTCCAGTTTTCTCAGTCAAATAAATAAAAAACTATCCCAAAAAAAAAGAAAAGAAAAGTACGAATGAAGATAGTAACGTACAACGTAAAAGCTTAAGGCCTCGCATCTCACAGTTCGTCTCCCTGCGTAACCTTTTCGATTTCCTCGACGCTGACATCCTCTGCTTTCAGGAAACCAAGATATCCAAACAAGAAATGAGGGCAGATTTAGTTAGAGCCGAGGGTTACCAATCTTTCTTCTCTTGCAATCGAAATTTCGACAAATCCCGAGCTGGTTATTCCGGTAGTTACTAGTTTTTTAATTTCATTGTGAATAATTCTCTGTGGGTTTTTGCTAAAAGATAGATTCGAGCTTTATGTTAGCGATGCGAGATTGGAGCTTTTTCTTGATGTTGGGTTTACTTAATAAATGTTTCGAGCTTTATGGTGTGAAAAAGTTGGACTTTTTACTGATTTGTGTTTTGTTTGGTTTTCTTGCTATTCAGGAGTGGCGACATTTTGCCGTGTGAGGTCTGCATTCCTGACTGATGAGGTGTCTTTGCCAGTTGCGGCAGAGGAAGGCTTCACTGCTCTTATTGACACTTCTCGAGTCTGGGATCTCAAAATGATGACTGCCCTTCGGCTGCTGAGGAGCTTGAGGATTTTTCAAGAGACGAACTTTTGAAAGTTAATAACGAGGGGCGGTGTGTCATCACTGATCATGGCCATTTTGGTAAGTTGAGGATGCTACTAGTCCTATAAAAAAACATAAACATGCTTTTGTTAAACTTTTTCCCAGTAGCATGTATGGTTTAACGTGTGTTCACTTATGTCCATGTGGAAACTGAACTTCGTAGCTTGTAGCTTCATCACTACAAAATATAACCACAAACACCTATGCATATACTTATGTGGTTGTGTTGTGGTTGTTTATTTGGTTCTTGGGATTCACCTATGCGTATTAGACCATGTTATGCCTAGTTTTTCTCTTTAACTGATTAATTTGTGGACTTGCATATCCGCTTCGTTTTGTTTCCTCTAATCCAATCATTGCATTCATTTTTTATTTCCCTTTGAATTAGATATTGGTGCATAATGCTGGAATATGTGGGCTTTGGGATACTTTTGCAATTTGTGACATTACAACCTTTATTTACTCAAATTCAAACTAAACAAAAGAGGCATATGTACTACTAGGTTACAGAACATTTCCCTAAACTGAAACTCTAAACCCCTACTGCCACAACTAAACACTAACACTGCCAGACTCCAAATTAACATAAATTCATATGCTGGTTTAATTCTCGTTATCATCATCTTGATCACTTGATTCGTGTTCATCATCAAGTGGTTCATCATTGTGATCAATTGATTCATTTTCATCAACAACTGATTGTTTCCGCTCTTCCTGATCATCATCACCGGCACTGCTCTTTAGTGCAAATTGGTTTCTTTGTTGTTCTTCAGCCTCGAGCCTTGCTACTTCTTTTGCCTCTTCCAAAGCACTGATCAAACTCTTCAAAGCAACCTCTGCATCATTGTCCAGGCCAGGACACTTGGGCATCAAATTTTCAGCAACATCAGCTGTACTGATATCAACTTCATCCAACAAAATGCAAATCTTTTCAAACAAATGGTGCCATTCAAGGTTTTGATAGTTCAAAGCACTTTGAATGCTTCAAAGGAACAGTAGGACATCTCTACATGCATATCCATTCGTCCCCTTCAAATAAGGGCACGATCAAGTTTTTCCGCGTGATTAGTCGTGAAGACAAAGATCCTCTCCTTATAACATCCAGAAGAAAGCCCATCAATGCAATTCAGAACGCCTGATAGAGTCAGCAGGGACTGGGATGATCCTTCCTTTTTGTTACCGCTTCCTGCATTCTCCGATTCCTCAATGGATTCTTGTTTTTTTCCCCTTCTGCCAGTTAGGTCGATTGTGCAATCAATATCCTCAATGACTATAAGGGATTTCTTCGTAGTCTCATCTAGCAACCTCTTCAACTGAGTGTTGTCTTTTATAGCAGTCAGCTCGATCATGTAAATGTCATAATGCAAATGATTAGCCATTGCAGCGATCATGGTAGACTTACCAGTCCCCGGAGGGCCATGCAGGAGATAGCCCTGCTTCCATGCTTTCCCGATTTTTCTATAATACTCTTCGCCCTTAGTGAACGCCTCCAAATCATTGATGATTTTCTGTTTCTTGATGGGATCCGTGGCCAAGGTATCAAAAGTAGTGGGATGCTCGAAAGAATTATAAGTCCATGAGCCTTCATCTTCGTTGCAGTTGGTGTAAATCTTTTGGAACTTGTTCTGTTTCCTGATCATCTTTCCTTCCTCGTTCACATGCGGCATGTAATCGCCTAATATGATTTCGCGATAGCATTTATTAAAGGTTAAGACATAAGACCTCTTGGCTTCCAATCTCGAATACCCTTTATTTTTAGGCATCTTTTGTCCAACAACCATTTCTCTTTAATTCCACGGAATTGCCTTGTATTGTCTTGTAATCATCCACGCTGAGATCTATTGGCTGATTTCCTTGCCGGGCTTTGCTTTGAGTCCCTTTGCACTTTAAAACTTGGTGTCCAAGGTAGACTTCTATGTTCTTGTATACTTTGCTGCGAATACAATAGGCAGAATCACAATCTGGGAACTCTTCAAATATGACTGTCATGTCTCTGTCCATCCAATTCTTCAACCTGTCAACGTAATAATCTACATAATCCCACACTTGGGATGGCAGGCATTCTCAGTATTGTCCAAATGAACACTACATTGGCCACTGTTGCACCGGTTTGGCTCAAAAAATCTCTCATTTTTTCTTCCAATAAACTCAAACCCTACGGAACCTAGCCTCTAACTATGAAGAAGAATGAAGGGAATCAAGAGCAGAAGTAGTTATTTATAAAGGTAGGCGGATTGAGGATTTTCCTTCCCCAGCTATGATTTGAATTTGCTACCTTTCCATTCATATTGTGTTTTGGACTTTTCCTTATTTAGATATGATTTGAATTTGCAACCTTTTCATTCATATTATGTTTTGGATTGTTTCTTGTTTAGATATTATTTGGATTTGCAAACTTTTCATTCGTATTCATATTATGATTTGGATTATTCCTTTTTCAGGTATGATTTGGATTTGCAAACGTTTCATTCATCTTATTATTTGGATTCTGAATTTTGCATTAAATATCTAATAATGCATTAAATACATTGTAGTTTAGAGGTAAAAGAATTATATTAAACTCAAAATTGACTTTTTTGTGATAAATAGAGTATAATTTAAAATTTTTCTTACGTTATTTTTTGTAATAATGTCAATATATTAAAAGATTATACATTTAATAATATATTGAATATATTATATTTTATAACGAAAAAATATATTTTTTTTAAAACAGAGAATGTAATATTTATAATAAATTTATCCTTCTCTTTGATTTTTCCCCTCAAATTTTAGTATATAAAAATCTTCAAAAAAAGATCTAGTAAATTCTGTTATTGAAAAATGATAACAATAATAATAAGAAATGCTGAGAGGTCCCACAAGACATGTCTTCTTCAATTGTACCGCCCCTGGTTACTCACTTCTACTTCATTTTGTCCAAATTAAAGTCAAAATAAGATGTATTCTTCACCAAATCATATAAAATCTAAAGCAAAAAATTCTCAAGAAAATTCTTAGATCCCATTTGATTTTGTGAAAAATAATTTAATCTATTAGTTTTAGTTGATCTTACCTTAAAACTCACTACGTAAAACTAAACACCAAAGAAATGAGATGAGAGGTTGTCCCCTTTCCCTGGGTGTTGTTTCCTCAAGGCTTCTTCTCCTCTCCCATTGTCCTCCTCTACTGCGGTTAATCACCTCTACTTCATCATTGTTTTCTCAGCCGGGAAGAATCAAGATCCCAAAAATGGATGCAACAAAGTCATCCCATTCTCATGCAATCAGTTCAAAGTCAAGTACTACAGCCTCTTCATCAACTAAAGTCGAAAGATTCCAACAAGTCTTTCGCTCGACTCCACTGGCAAGTCTGCCTGCTGATTACCCTTTTCCTTTTTTCCCCAGTTCTTTTATGGGGTTTGAAAAGAATGCCTTCTAATTGAAGAATCAAGATGGGGTTTTTTTAACCCAAAAAGAATTATTTATTCAGGTGGCGGTTGGCATAAGTGCTGGGAAGAAGGGTTGATGTCTTGGGACTTGGGGCAGCCTACGCCTGTTCTTTTGCATCTTCATAACATGGGTGCCCTTCCAAAGGAAGGGCTTTGGTCCCTGGCTGTGGTAGTGTGAGTTTTTCTATCTGCTGCTGTTAATTTCTCTGTTTCCCTTTCTTTTGATTGGTCTTCTGGGATTAGCTATAAATGGAGTTTACATATGGCAATAGTTGCCAAAAAAACATAAAAATCAACTTGTTGGATTCAATTGTGTTTTATATTTATGCTTCTTGGGTTGTGCTTTTTTTCCTTCTTTACTTTGCTGCTGATTTTGTTTAAGATTTTCATGATTGTGAGAGTGAAATCTATAGGTGGTATGGTGATTAGTGATTATGAAGTTTGGTACATTTAAAAAGGGAATCTTTTTCGTACTTTATATAGAACGAAGGTTTGGGTTGCAAATGAAGAGACATTAAGTAATGAAAAGGATTAACTTACTTAGTTTTTGACCCAATACTCTTCACAGTTAGCTCCTGAATAATGCACTTACAAGCACTCAGTGTGCTGCTTAGGCAACCAATTCCTGTGTGGAAGTGTACTTGGCTTGATATTGAAAATAATTTATTTAAGCTTCTTTCGTGATTATCAGAATGCCAATTAATCTCATTTTTATAGATCACCATTTCGCTTGAAACTTAGGGGTATAGGGAGAAATTTCTTAAAACAGTCCCTATGTTGAGTTTGATTTTCTGATTTTCTTTTTCGGGCCGACCATTGAAGTCAGTCACGAGAGTGAGTGCAGTTGACAGTTGAATGTACTTCCATATGTCTGATATTGGCTCTCTAATGCTACAAGGCCATGATGTGGCCATTGCCAGCCCTGAACGCTATGTTGTTGGCCTTGATATATCACAAGCAGCTATTGAAAAAGCCCTTGAGGTTACTACATTTTTATGGATAACTCTGTAATTGCGTTTGTATTCCTCATTCAACATTATTAGAAGAATGACTTCTTTTACTGTGAAGGGAATATTTTAATTGAGGTCAACGAGAAACTAGTGAGTGCTCATGATGTTTATCTGAGAACATTGTAACTTGCACGTGTATATACTATGTGAATGCAATTCTGCTGTTAATTGCTCATTTTCTGGTTGTTGACAGTAATGTTAGGGAGATGAAAACTTGAGTGCTGATATTTACTGCCAAATGTAATAGAATGGTAATCCTTGGAATTCCTTGATTTAAAATCTTTGCTCTCTGGAAGATGTAGGAAAATTTTTTAGAGGCATGCTTGGTTTGATTAGATAAGTGTCCACTAATTACTTCATTCCTTCCGTATTATCTATATTCTCATGCTCCCTTGTGATTGTTTTCTTTGCTTTCGGCTCATCAAGGCAGTTGTCCTCATCATCATCAAATGTAGAATATTTTGAATTCCTGAAGGCAGACTTCTTCACATGGTGTCCAACGGAGTTATTTGATTTCATTTTTGACTACACGTGAGTGTGAATTGACCCTTTGCACATTCTCCTCTCTGAAATTACTTTATTCTTACTAACAATAACAACAACTATGCCTTTATCCCACTATGTAGGGTCAGCTACAGGCTTAGTCGTCGTTGTTGTTAACGAGAATAAAGTTATTCTTGCTAACACACTCACAAATTAACTTTGCATGTTCTTTTGTGCCGTTGAACCAGATATGAGGTCATCTTGGGCTGTCAAAATGTGAGATCTCTTAAAACCAGATGGAGAGTTGATGACTCTGATGTTTCCGGTCAATTTCTCTCTCATTATTTCACTGTAAACATATTTTTATCTGTCAACAAATTGACTACTGTGACGTGATTGTAGAAGTCCTTAATTCATAATTGCATATTGACATTATAATGACTTGAGAATACTGTTCATTTTAAAAACAATATGTGAGCAAACAGTCATCTTAAAAACATTATGGTTGGAAATGCTTGTGGTTGAGTACTTGAGTTGAATGACTAAACTTCAATTTGATTATCTGGTATTTTAGAGGCTTGCTTGAGTAGCAAGTAGCAGCTGCATTGTTTTATTAGTGCAGCCATCCTGTGTACTTTACTACTAATTTGGTCAAGGTTGCTTTTAAAGTGTTACTTATGAACTCAACAATATGTATGCTCTTTTTCAATAGATTAGCGATCGCAAGGGTGGACCTTCATACAAAGTATCTGTCACCGAGTATGCCCCTACCACTGTCCAGCTTAATCAAATTGTTCATTTAGTTTCTTCTAAATATTTGTATCTTGTTAACATTTTTAACCACATTCCTCCTTTTCTTGCTTTATGTTCTTATTTCTGGCTCTTCAAACTATTAATAAGTTAAAATGCTTTTGTTTGTAGTTATGAAGAAGTGTTGCACCCTGTGGGTTTCAAGGCAATATCAATTGAGGAAAATGAACTGGCTGTTGAACCTCGCAAGGTAACATAAACATTTATCTAATTCATTTGTTGAGTATTCATTTGATATGAATGTCCTGGCAAGAATAAAGAAATTCTTGGAAACTCAAATTTCAGTTTTCTTTCCTGTTTCTTGCATACGATTGGGGTTTGAAACCTTTTGAGACCCTGAAATTCATCTGTTTTTTGGGACATTGAATTACCTCCAAACCCTATATTGGTGCTCCTATAGTTGTCTTGATGGATTCACAGATAAAACTTTAAATTTGTTTCATGATCTGTAATGATATTAATGGCTACAACTATATTTGGGAAAATTCCTTTCAAAATTTCAATTATAGATGTATAATTTTCGAAATTCCCTTTAAAGCCAAAAAAAAAAAAAAAAAAAAAACCCCCTCTAATGGTGATGCATTGCATGTACTTTAAATGTTTTGTTCAGAGCAGAGTGCAACATTGAGAGAGTGAGGGGGTTTTTAATTTTGGAAGAAGAAATAGGGGGATTCATTGTAAAAGCTGAGGAACTGTGCATGGAGGTCCGCAACCTTTCAAAAATAGGAAGTTTTTGATAATTGCTATTCTAATGTTTTTCTTTGGCCTGTTCATCCATCAATTTTTGAAAAGGGGAATAATAATTAACATAATGTTCTATGTTAAGGGGGTTAAATTTGTAATTGACAAATTATAAATGATATTAAAAATATTTTTATGCTTTTAAAAGAGAAATTTGAAATTTCTACACCCTTCAAAAGAATTTAGAATCTAATTGCGCCCTCAAAAGGAATTCTCCCAACAATATATTTTCATTGATTGCCACTTTGATACTGGAAATATGAAAAATGTGCTGACTGCTATTTTTTCATTAAAGGATTGAGGTATTACTCTCATCAGATTTTCCAGAACCCATTTCGAAAAAGATTTGAGTTTTATCATGTTTACTTTTCCTTCGGGTGGAAGGAATGAAAAACAAGTGTTGACATGTTAAACTAAGCTTTATTAAATCTCAAATTTCATATTTAAAATAAAAATTACTTCCTTTTGTAGTGTAATTTATAACTACCCTTCTTGAGCTTTAAAAAACCTATCACTGCATATTCAGGTAATCAAACTATTAAGGTCAGCTTCCTTCCACTGCTTACCTAAATATCAAAAGGTTTACTTTCTTTGTTGTCTCGTTTGAGTTGAACTTTCAACTTTTACCACCTAATTGACAACCATTCATCCTATTAATAGCAGTTTGTGCAGCTGCTGGGAGTCATAACTAACAAATCCTGTAAATGGAAGTTAATTTAGAAGCAGAAAAAAACATAGCTATTTGAGATTAACTGCAGGCTTGAGTTTATACCAAAGCATTTGCTAACACCAGTTGCCTTGTCAACAAAGACCTTTGCACTTAAAACCCTACCAAATGGTTGAAAGACATTGGCCAGCTCCTGATCACCAAATTCTTGAGGAATGTGGCAAATGAATAAGTTTGCACCAGGTGGACCTGAAAAACACCAGAAAATTTTTATAAATAGCAAATGTTTAAATATTTCATCCAGAATGAAAACCATAAGATTCCTCCATTTTCAAAAAAAATCGAAACAATCGCAATGCATCACAGGAGAAAATAAAATAATGATTCCTCAAGGAATATTTGGAGATGCTGCAGATCCTGTACTCATGACTCCCAGAACCTGTACTGACACTTGAAGATGCTGCAAAGGGCTATTTGCACTGGCAGCTGGAGTAGAACCAGAGGAACCACTCGAAGGCCTGTTACTCATGACTCCTCCAGGATATGCCAACGGATACTGGACTCCAGGTACTGCTGGGTAAGAAGATCCAACATAGCTTGCGGGCAACATGGCATAATTTCTTGGGCCCATTCCAGGTGAAACATCAGGTGCGACTCCTCGTAAGGCACTTCCTTGGTTCACAGATGAGACCATATTGTGGAAAGTATGTTGATTCTGTACTGGAGGCATCCCATATGGTAGGAGTCCATAAGTCCTGAGAGTCTACAAGAACAAGCATGAAAGTAAGAAATATGATAAACATCTGAAAAGAAATAATCAACCAGAACAAACACCCCAAAAAAAACCCACTCAAGTATGTTCATGGCAGATAATGGCTAAGCAATGTCTACTTTAAACTAAGTAAGCAGACCTGATAGCCATATCCATTGTATGGCGGTAAATACCCCATTGGTAAAGGTTCAAACAACGAGGGATGCTGTGGCTTGAGTCAGCATTTGGAACACCAGATGCTTGCGAAAGAGCTTTCTGAGCCCTCCGAGCTTGTCTTTCTTTCTCTGTATCCGCGCACTTGACTACCAAAGGAACAGTTGAACCCTAATGCAAAAGGGGGATCCATCAAGGACAATTGATCATCACTACCAGTTTAATAAATAATTCATAAATGAGATGATATGTGATATTAACTGGATTTCTAAATACGAGTTCAAACAATCAATTTCGTGGAGTACAAAGTATCTTTCTGCAATGCAAACGAGTCAATAGTGTCAAGTAAAAAATTCATTGAATCTACTGCTTGAGAATTTGCAGAAATCATATGAGAAAGAGATATTTTCGAGCAACATCTTGGCATGTTATTCAAGGTAAAGAAGGTGAAACAGCCTAAGCTCGTGAAGCCTTAGTGCTATCAACGGGGGTATGTAGATAATCAAACTGCAGAGGACTTAACTTTACGTAGCAGTGCGAGGGCCTTTCAGATCAATTATTGAGGAAGAGCTGAAACCTAATCCTGGATAATCTGGTTGTAAAAATTTTCAAAGAAGCGAGATACTGAGGCTTATAGCATTAGATAGATCATTGCAGAATGCATCTTGATACTCACGTGCACTTCTCATTTCACATGTGAATACAAGATGGAAATGAGAAAAATCAGAAACAAGAAGGAAACTCCTAACAAGAAGCAGCAACAGAGGAAAATGTAACTGATAAATCAAAAAACAAAACACTGAAAGGCTTGTTAACTTCATGAGGGAATTTCCTTGCCAAAATTTCTCCAGTAAAAAAGTAAAGGTCTAAATGCACGCCAAGCACAAATAAGCCGCACACTTAAAAATATCTCTGGCTTGGTTACAAACAAAATTATAAGTACCAATTATTCAAGATTCCAAACTTCTAGATTAGAGAAAACTGGTAAAAGCACACAAACCTCCATCTTATGCTTCCCATTCAGAGACTCAATTGTTGCAAGAGCTTGTTCCTTTGTCTCATATTTCAAAAAAGTACATCCTACCATATTTTGTAAAGGTGAAAAAGTATAAATCTCATGGCTTGAGAATATCAGGCAGAAGTCATGCGAGAAGGATTTTGGCAATCATTACCTTTGCTTGTTTGCTCAGAACCCCTAAGAATTTGCAAGTCTTTGATTGTTCCATATTGAGAAAATAAAGCAGACACTTCAGAAATGCATATGCAGCAAGCAGCAGGCGCACTGGCAACTGCACAGTGAAATGATTTTTTTTCCTTTTTAATTGCAAAAGAATATAAATTTAATTAGTGACCGAAACCAGAATTTTGAGAAAAAAAAAAGCTAAACTCAATTAGAAAGCTAATTTGGCTCAAATCCCAAAGTTGTAGACAAATAAATCAACTAAAAAAAATAGAAACTGATAGTGTGATGCGCAAATTAAAGCACGTAATGCGGAGTTCTGAAATCAACTTAATATCAATGGCCATGGCTTCTTTGAGGTGCTTATGAGTCACGTCTAACATGAAGGCATGTACACCTGTCTATTAAATTCTCTGAATTTATGACTAAATTGTAAATGACTGAATGAGCACTATCCCATTTAAGTAACTTAACTAAACCTCTTCTTCTTGAATTTAGATAGATGCTCTGTCCACATAACCCTGGCCTCATTTCATATTTCCTGGGGCACATGACCTATCATCAAGACCAAGGGTCATGCTTGTGATCAGCCTGCAATGCATACTCCATCTTATCACGCTAGGCAGTGCTCAGTTTGCGAGGAGAACCACAAGCATTTATAACCAAAAATTTGATTCCGCCAAGCATGCAAACTAAGAAGAAACATATTTAAGATTGTTGAGGCTAGTCTTGACAGGAGTTGGAGTTCAGTGCCAGCTAACCAAGATGAAAAACAAACAACCGTAGTCTTTTGCTCAGATTTTAACCTTAAACTACATGATGACTGCAGCAATGTGGAGAAAACAAAATCAGTTTTTATATTCAAATTTCAGCTTTTTTCACAACCCTCCTCCTTTATCCGGGCTTGGGACCGGCTGTGCCATAGATAAGATAGGACAATAATACTAAACACAGGCGGAGTTAAAAAGCTGATCTTGGTTTGTGGACACTAAGCACAACCAGCCTTCTCATTCGATCATTGACAAGTTATCTTGGCACCACTCATCTTCTCCATATTACCAAGGTCTGGAAAAAAACTGAGAGAACAAAAGGAACTGTAAGCTCCATCTCAAAGTCAGTTCAGTAAGTCCAAGTAGTATCTAGTCCCACGAGAGAGTATTCTTTAACCACAACTAGTAATTCTTCAAAATCATCACTAACAGATCCCCTACAGTAGGGAGGACTGGCAAACATTCAGAATCAAAAGTCTTTTAACCATTCTGCATACAACTAAGCAAAATGGTTTATCAGCCAGCACTTCTCATTCCTGTAGTGGGAGGATTGGCGAACATTCAGAATCACCCAGTTTAGATAGTGCAGCAACTGGTTTACTAGTTCAGGAAGCTGGACGTTGTGGTGGAGTTCCTTCAGTTTAAGCCCATTTCAAACTCCGTGTTTATGTGCTTTGCACTTATTAAGAATTGTATACACAGGAGCATTGTGCTTTTGCGCACTTATTCATCATCGATAGATCTAAGGATACTTGACCACAACAGGCACTTTTCTGCTATCCACACCCCAAACCTTTATCTCCAGTTGCTGTCTATTCCCAACCAGTTTTTTTCCTTGCAGTTTTCAAAACCAATCAGGGTTGGGGGCAAAAGAGGACCATGCAGACTCTATATCCAGCTTTACTAGTCATGTGCTTCCCAGTTTAAAACCAAGTTTCCTATGTTCTTTAAACCAATCGGGGTGGGGCACAAAGGGGATGGTAGTACGATCTCTCATAAGCAATTGCGGACTCACATCATAAGACTAGGAACTTGTAAAAACCATCCAGACTTTTTGAACTCTCATGGAACCAGAAGGTGGAGCAGAATCAACCAAGAAATCAGGGGCTCAGGGTTTTAGTAATATGGAGCAGCAATTTCAGTTCAGGGGCTCAGGTTCGGGTTCAGGGGTTCAGGGATTCAGGGATTCAGGGATTAGGGGGGCTCAGAGTTTTAGTAATATGGAGCAGCAATTTCAGTTCAGGGCCTCAGGTTCGGGTTCAGGGCTTCAGGGATTCAGGGATTAGGAGGCTCAGAGTTTTAGTAATATGGAGCAGCAATTTTAGTTCAGGGGCTCAGGTTTGGGTCCAGGGGTCCAGGGGTTCAGGGGTTCGGGGAATAGGGGGGCTCAGGGTTTTAGTAATATGAAGCAGCAATTTAAGGTCAGGGCTCAGGTTCGGGTTCAGAGGTTCAGGGATTCAGGGATTAGGGGCTCAGGGTTTTCGTAAAATGGAAGTTCAGGGCTCAGGTTCAGGGTTCGATGTCTAAGGGGTGCAGGTTGCATGTTTAACTAATTCTAAGCATGTTCTTTGAACTATGAGATTATGCATCTAGTAAAAAGAAAAGAAAAGTGCAGCTAAGAGATTATGCATCTAGTAAAAAGTCTAAGGGGTGCAGGTTGCATGTTCTCATTAAAGAAAATCTAGTCTTTAAACTATGAGATTATGCATCTAGTAACAAAGTAAAAGAAAAGTGCAGCTAAGAGATAATGCATCTAGTAAAAAGGTCTAAGGGGTGCGGGTTGCGTGTTCTAATTAAAAAAAAATCTAGTCTTTAAACAATGAAATTATGCATCTAGTAAAAAAGAAAAAGAAAAAGAAAAGTGCTGCTAAGAGATTATGCATCTAGTAAAAGAAAAAGAAAAAGAAAAACTGCAGAACAGTAAGAAAGAAGAAAAGAAACTCACAGACTTTGGGTCAATAATGTAGTGAAGGTTCAGGCTTTAGACATCGCGAACAGCCGGCTAGGCCGCGGCTGGAAATCATCACGGCGGCGCTGCTGATGAGAAGAAGGCCGAATTACAGCGGCCAGAGCTCTCTTTACCAAATCCCTCTCCACCGCTCCAATTCTCACCAAAGAATTTGTCATCGCTAAGCGCCTCATATTCAATCGGTTGGGGTTGGAGTTGCACGCCGCCGTTTGACCATGGTAATTATTGCCGCCGTTGCCATTATCCCCAAATCCACCCTTATGCAAACTGCAACGAAACGAACCGGGATGATTCGTAGGAGAGCACATGCAAGTCCGCTTCTGGCCCACGTGATTGTTCCTGTTCACCACCGCAACTGAACGCCGCTCCAAAGAACACCGTACGGACCGTGCCGGGTTATAAAGATTAACATGAGTGGGCGAGGATGATCTATGGACCACAGCAGTGGAGGATGCGCGAGCGGAAAAGGCCGTCGAGTAAGAAGCAAGAGCAGACGACGATGACGACGATGAGAACGACGGCGAGAATCTTCCAGAGGGCAAGAGCCGGTTCTGGAGCACGTGATTGTTCCTGTTCACCACCGCAACCGAACGGCTCGGGGAGCTAGACCGCTCCAAAGAAAACCGTACGGACCGTGCCGGGTTATAAAGATTAACACGAGTGGGGGAGGATGATCTATGGACCGCAGCAGTGGAGGATGCGCGAGCGGAAAAGGCCGTCGAGTAAGAAGCAAAAGCAGGCGAGGATGACGACGACGACGAGAACGACGGCGTTTTGGGATAAGAGAATCTTCCAGAGGGCGAGAGCGAACGGAGGGCCGGTCCACTTGTCCGGCGAGTTGCGGCCGCCATAGTTGATCTTGAGAGTACTTGTGGGAGTTGAGTTAATCCAAGAATTGATGAGACTGTTTATGTATAATAGAAAAAAAATTAATCTATAATTTATAATAAATCTATTACATATGAAAAAGAGGCTGATAGTGACTTTTTGTATTAAGTTTTCTTCTTTTCTTTTGATATAATTATAATTTTGTGAAATTTTAAAACTATTTTCTTAATATTTTATGAATATTAATTTTTAAATTTTTTGTCACAATATCAAATTTGGAGATTTGATTTTTTTTTTAATTCATATAATTACAAAGACCTAGTAATCCACATAAGCATTTGTATTTCACTTATATATATTCTTACAAATTTAATTTTATATTAATAAATTTTGCTTATGACTATAAATTAAAAACAATATAAAGGATAATATTCAAAATAATTTAACTTCTTCCACATTCATCATAGTTTAAATATTTTTACTTTAAAATGTTTGTAGTAATATAAACGTTATTCAATATTATTTTAATTTATCATTTTAATTACATAATTATCAAAGTAAATTATGAATACTATCAGAATACTTAAATACTAATTTTTTCATAGAAAAAAAATCATACTTCACATTTAGATATCATTATTTTAATATTTTATACTACCTTTAACTATTTCTATATATCAAACTAAAATTAAGTCTATAAAAATTAATTTATATAACAAAAAAATAATTAACATTCGAAGTTGTGATATATACATACATATTTCAATTTCAATACAAGAGCGGTAATTAAATAATTAATTGAATAAATTTCATTGCTAATATTTAAAGTTGGACATATCAAACAATTTCAATCATGTATTATATATTTTGTTTTGCTTTTAAAAACATGTATTAAACCTCCTCTTAAAGTGAAAAAAATTCAGTTATTGTATGTTGACAAAGATTTTACAATGGAGTTATTTCTCATACAATTAGACAAAATAAAATTGTGTTAAAAATTATAATTAAATTTTACATATCAATCTTATAGACTAATGTACTTTTTATTTTGAAATGTTGTTGATAATAAAATGTATTCTTCTTTTGATTATTTCAATATTAATAGATGTATTATTAAAAATATTTTAAATGTGAGATGTATATCTAATACATAACATGGATACTTAATTATTAGAATATTTGGTATTATTGTAATGAACTTAATTATATATCAAATAAAAAAGTGATCGTTTTCTTGTAATGGTGATCTTAAACTTAAACGTCATCATTCAGTATAATTTACACAAATAAAAAATTATTTTAATTGAAAAAGTTATTATATAACTTATTGTACTTTAGAATTATTTTTAAAAAACTATATAGTTTATAAATATAAATAAAAATAGTTAAAAATACTATAAACAAATTTGAAACATATGAAAAGTTTAGTTATGGATAAATGGATGGCAATGATATAAATTTTTATAGTAATTCGTAACAGATAATTAAATATCATTATCATCATCATCATCAACACCTTTATCCCAACTAGTTGAGGTCGACAGTTGATGAATCCAATGACATAAATTCAAAAATAATGAAAATATAATAAAATAAATAGATAAATGAATGAAAAAATAAATGAATGAAAATGCTAAAATTATAAAGGGCAGTTGGGGCCATAAGAATTTTGCTCTTTCACCATAATAATAATTTTCCTCCACTATTTTCTACTACAAAGTATCCGCCAATCTATTTCTTATTCCACTAAATCTTGTTTTACTACTTTCCCCCATGTAAATTTTGACCGACCTCTCTATTTATTCCCGTCATGCTCTTTATAACAAATTTCTTCTCTTAATTTAAGTTTATGTGTAAAATAATAACTAATATTAAGATTATTAAACCTATTGCATTAAATTCCATGTTGTAAAAAATGGATCAAATCGACTTAATAGGTTCATTGAAACTAGTCATGGTTTCAGTCTGAGATTTATTAAAAAAATTAGATTTTAAAGACGGGTTTGACCGGGTCAAAACATTCAATTTTACAGAAAAAACCTTTAGTTTTATAAATTATAATTTGACCCCAACGTTTTATAAAATTCACTTCTTGTTTATAAAGTTTTTAATTCTTTAAAATTGAATATCTTGAAATGACTTGAATATTTATACAAGAGAATTTTTACAAATTTTAACACGTTCTTTACTTAAAACATTTGTTTATACTTTTTTTAACAAAATTAATTAATTATACAATTAGAATTCTATATAATATATACAAAAATTTAAATTTAACTATATTAAAAAACCTAAATAACTTATTTATAGTACATTTGTATATTAGTATTAATATTCTTATATTTAATTTATATTTCCTATTTTGGTTTGATACTAACAATACCGATTAAACTTATCTATTTAGGTATAAATCATTTTTTGGAAAAATGTTCATTATCTATAATTTGTTTTTATTTTTAATAGTAAAAGACTTACTATTTTAATCAATAATATTATTATAAAATTTACTTCACTTTTAAATTATTTAACAAAAAATTTATATAGTTTAGAAAATAATTTTAAAATATTTAAAATAAATTTAATTACATATTGGAAAAAATGAATATCAAAATCTATTTTAAAAATAAAAAATTATTATAGATTTAAATATTAAAAACTCTAGGCATTCCACGTTTTGTGTGAATTTTAAAACTAGTATAATAATGTTTTGAGTGGATTTTAAAACTAGTATAATAATGTTTTGCGTGCACTTTAAAAACTGATATAATTAAGTGTTGTCATGCAAAGTATTCTTTATGCACCATATTAGTTTATGTTTTTATTTAGTAGTCATGGTTATTATCAAAAACTTACTGAATTTTTGCAATTTTCGTAATAAATATACTTACAATTTTCATAATACACTGACAACCTGGTATTATACAAGAGTATTGATTTTGGCTTTTTAAATAAATATACTTACAATTTTTCACTATTGTAACTTATAAGATTTGAGTCTCAATCTCAAACTTAAGTATGGTGTGGTTGGTTACTCATAATCAACTTATCATTGACTAATTGATATTCATATTATAATTTTTATGGTTAAAAATTTAGCAAGAAAAATAAAAATTAAATAATATTAAAGAGAAATTTTAATATGACATAATATTTTTGAAATAAAAATATCAAATAATGAATTTATAGTAGGTGGCAAGAAAAGTATTTTACAATAAATCTACTAAAAAATGATTATAATTTTGAAAAATAATATGAAATGCAAAAACTCTAAATTATAAACTCTTCGCATATAAATAATAAAACTTATTCTAAATTTGATTTTGATCATAATTCTATATTATATATTTCACTACAATCTTTTAAAATTCTATATACAGATAAAATGAATGATCAATCACTATAAATGAAAAAATGAAACAATTAAAAACTCATAAAATAAAAGATTCGAACACTTATAAATAAATGTGAAATGATCCTATAAAAATATAACTCATAGTTCCCAACAACAAAAATGTGAATTTTGGAGAGGGGGTTAAAAGAAATTAGATAAGGTCCAAAAAAAAATAGTAATAATATTTTAATTAACGATATAGATATTACTCCCAAAGTTCTTCTATAATTAATATGACAAGAGCAAAATAATTAATTAATTATGAAAAAACATACCAATGAAAATTAGATTATTAAGACATCCAACATAATATTTATGTAATTTATTATTTTTGAACAATTCAAAATATCATAATTTGCAATTGTATAAAAATTTTGAATTTGGCAAAAAAAAAAGAATAATAATAGTTGCTCAGTACATAAGCATCATGATATATGGAGAAAAAAGAATGAAATTATAAATGATACTAGACACATCAATTCTAATTATTCTTTAATAGTAATTTTTTATAATTTTAAATTAGGTGTGACCAATAATTACTAAAACAGTTATGTTATTATTGCCTATTCTTGCAAAAGATCAGCTAGCCTATATGTATATACCAATTAATTAAATGCATACCTTTTCTTTGTGATACACGCTAATAAATACAGAATTTGTAAGATACTAAACTTATAAATTAAGTGAGAATTTAGAAGATTAAAAGATGTAAAATTTAACCAGTAAATTTTAAATATTTCTTTTTAAATTATAACAATTGTTAAAAGATGTTATTAGAAAATTATTATTCTATATTTTATAGGGGTTTTCATTTATAATTTTGATGTATTTTCTATAATCAATTAAATAATTAATTTAATTACATAGATAGTAACAAAGAAAGTGGAAAAATACCAAAAAAGGAAATAATCACACAATAGTTAAATTTAATCGTAAACATGTGAAATTTCAAAAATTCTAAGATAATAAAATTTATTATTTGAAGTGTTTAAATTATTCTCTAATCCCAACCAATTGAAAGTAAAGAAAATTGAATTTTACACAAAAAAAAAAAATAGGATAAGGAACATACAATGGTAGGGAAAAGGGGGGGGGGGGGGGGGAAGGGGGGACACACCATTGAATTTATAAATTTATCTTTCCTTAGCTATATAGGTTAGTTACAAAAAATATTTAAAGGAACAAAATTTGCTATATAAACACAACACACCAATATATAAATATATATAACTTGGCTTCATTAAAAGGAACAAGAATTTTAACCATCTTCAAATTACTAAAAATTAATGGATAGTAAATAAATAATTTTTTAAAGATTTTGCAAGATTTAAAACTTTAATCATCTTCTAATTATTAAATATTGATATTAATATTAATATTATAAGACAATAAAAAAGATAATTTAATTCTTAATATTTATAATAATTATATTAAAACTGATTAACAAAAAATAAATTCATTGTTTAAATATTGAGATAACCAACAAAATGGTCTCTCACAAATTGGCAAATAATATTTTTTATCCCTCACATTTAAAACGATGAAAAAAGATCCCTAACATTTTATTAGTGTACTTTTTTAATCCTCCGTCACAATTCCTTCCAATTTTTCATCAAATTTTGGTCATAGTAACACTGCCATTTTGACGGAAAATTAGATAGAATTATGATGGAAGACCAAAAAGTTACACTAATAAAATGTTAGGGACATTTTTTCATCATTTTAAATATGAGGGATAAAAAAGATTATTCGCCAATTTGTGAGGGACTATTTTGTTAGTTACCTCTTAAATATTTTACATTTTGTTTTTAAAGTTCCAAGGTATTCCTCATTCGCATTCAGGCTTCTGCAAGATTCCTTCATTTCCTTCTTATCTAAAACCACAAATAGATGGAGATTATGATGAAGTAAAATTGAACAAAATAGAAACTAATTCTAAGAGACAAGCAAATTAAAAGGCAAGAAACTAATTCTTAAGAGAGAAACAAGAATTATGGCTAGGCAAGCCATAGATTAACTTTGACAACTAATAGAAAACATTTGGATATTTTAATTTGATCAAATGCATCAAATGCACTAGAATAGACATGTCATACTAAAAATATCGTTAATCTAATGGTACCAAACTTTGATTCTTGTTGGGTTTATGATAAAACAAAAGTATCTCATATTTGTTTGAAACAAGAAAATAAAGTAATTAATAAGTTGTTGTAATTCAAAGTGCAGGATTCAAAATTAAAAAAAATGGAACTCTCGATGCACTGCGCATACCCATACACTAAAAGGGAGTTTAGTACTACAGAAAAAATTTCACCAATTTGATATTGTTTTGGTGGCATGGTCAAGTGGTAAGGCGAGGGACTACAAATCCTTTTTCCTCAATTCAAATCTAGGTGTCGCCTAATCAATTTTTGTACATGCCAGATCATGAATTAGTAATTGCATCCAATTTCCAAAAAAAATCTCAATTGTGTCGAACTTTCCATTTTTAGAATGGAATATTTATAGAATCTCCATGAATAAGATCAACCCTTATTTTAGTCAACGGTATTTACATAAGGTTCCTCTTTAAGATAGTCCACAAAAGAGCTTTGTTGATCCATGATGTATGTTTCATCTTTCATTTCCTTTTCGTTTGTTTCGAGAAATCTATTGATCAATCCCAATTCTTTCTTTTTCTTTTCCAATCGAGATGTATAGTTCATGTTCACGAATTAACGAAAATGTACAAAAACTCTATTTGCCTTTGCCATTCTATGAGTCTATTCCTCTTTGCATATGGCATCCGTGGAAAGAGGGTAGCAAGTTACAAATTCTATCTTAGTAGGACATGTATTTAAAATACCTTTATGCAACATACATATCTATACAAGTGGATCATACCTTTCATTCCACTTTCAATTCCTATATTAATAGGGGTGGGACTTCTTCTTTTTCCAACGGCAACAAAAAATCTTCGTCGTATGTGCTCTTTTTATAGTGTTTTATTGTTAAGTATTGTCATTTTTTTTCAATCAATCTAACTATTTAGCAGGTATATACATCACATATCCTAGATCAAGTAAAATCCCTGGGTTTTTAACAAGTTACTGCTGTATCTATTTCATTAAGATTTGATGATCTTTTAACAATACCTTTAAGGGATGCCTAGTTCAAGATGCTGAACAACAAAGTTTGATTTTTGAAAAACACCACCATTCTGGGAATGTACACGCAGTAGAAAAATTACGTCAATCCATTGAAATATAGTATGCTACAAGTGAATATTTTCTATAGGAGATGCAAGCCAAGCAATTTCAATACCTAAATAAAACTTGGTAATTCCCTTTCCTTCTTGTAATTGACACAACCCCTATTTTCGAGTAAAATAAAATGAGGATGCCACGTTGGGATAGATCGGGGTAGCTCCAATAAGAGAGTTCAAATCAGAATCTATATATCAATACCGATTTCGATCCGAGCTTTTGGAATTAGAATAAGTTCGGAAGTGAATCAAGAAATCTTGGTGATATTCTCTAACTAATGAATGGGGAGTCTACTTTAAAACCGTCCATGAATGAAAAATCATAAATCAAACTTCCGAATTGGAAAAATGAGATATTATCATATAACTTTGTATCAGCCAAGTTCAAGAGTCAGAGATAAGTGAACTCGAACCTCTGACATTTGTCACAGGGTAAACCATCGCCTCTTAGGTCCCCCAACTTATTTTACCATAGAGGCCAACGATAGACAATAACTCCCCCCACAACCCCGTTTTCATTGTTTAGGTTGCTTCCATTTCGCTCATCGCTACTACGGGAATCGCTAGAATTCTTGATTTCTCTCAATTCAAAAATTCAGGATTTGAATTGATGTCTTTTCATTGATTTCTCCTAAATTACATTGATGTATCCTAAAGATTTTTTTTAATCTCTCCCCTCTTTTTTTTTTTTTTATTATTTGTATTGTATAACTATTTTACTTACAATGAAATTTATGAAGATTGGCCTATTAGGTGCTATTTTTTACAATGAAATACTACCTAATTTTATCAATTCGTGAGAAGAGACTAAGCTTTTGTATTTAAAAAATGTTTCAGTAAGTATTTCTAATGTTGACGAAGAGTCGTCTTTCTGCTAAACAGGATGTATTGAACTCATAAATCACTGGATACATTTTATGAATGTCAACTAAGTGTCATAAGTAAATTGCTCCTGGTTATTCAATCATTTAATAACCAGAGTCATGCTTCACACCCAAAAAGAAAAGCGCTACGCCTAAGTTAAACTTGGAGATAGAAGTCTTCTTTCCTTTCTCGACGGTGAAGTAAAACCAAGCCAGCCAATGGGTTTATTATCTTAGGTTAGAACAAAACAAGTTGATAGGATCCCTTTTTTTGCACCCCTATTGTCCCCCCTGCTTATATAGATTCTCTTTATACAATGTCTTTAACTCGAGAAACAAGAAAATCAGCTGAATTTATTCATTTTTTTAATCGACGGGTAATTGATGGAATTACAAATGGGTTTGGTACAGTTCTATAATAGCGATGGGAACATTGGAGTTATCATCCTCTATGATTATCTAACGTCAAGTAATACCAATATAGTTGAAACACAATCAAAATATGGTTTTTGGGGATGAAATTTATGGTGTCAACCTATAGGGTTTAGCAATTTTCTAAACTCAATCGTGGATGACGGAATCATCAAAGATTTGACCTTTTCGAACTCTGTCTGTAACTCACTAAAGACCTGCGAAACAAAGAGAAGATGTGTACGGACTAGAAATCTAGCAATAAGAAGAATGGGACTTAAGGAATGATATATATATATATATATAAATATATATAAAGAAAAATAGTAAATAAAAATAAAGTAGAATAACCTAGATTCCAAATAAACAAATTCAAATTGGAAAAGAATCTTTCGGATTCTCGAAGAATGGGGGGCAAAGATCCCTTCCATCCAAAGAAATTTCTTTATGGTAATACTCTTGTGGACTTCGACTTTACTAATGAATAAATTGATTTCATTGGAACCTATATTGGAATGAGCATTTGCTACTGCAGAATAAACTAATTTAAAAATGGGATAACATGCTCGATAAGGCTATGATATTTAAATCGTTTATTCTGTAGTTGGTAGTTAAAAGGGTCTATAATGAAAAAATAGAGCTTTTCTCGTCTATTTCTAAATAAAGTGAAAAAAAATGAATTTGAACCCCATATAGGCAATGAACATGAACTCTGTGAATCAACTTCGTGGAGATGGAAAATTCATCGATCGGGGTTTATTAGTGCAAATTCTTCCTCAGTTAGTTAAAAGAATGAAATTGACTATTATTATGACAATACTAGGTAGTATAAATATTAACTCAATAGAATAATATTCTATTATCTCGTTAGTTAGTTTTCTTTACAAACCTAGAATACTAATATTTCTATTTTTCCTTCAAATATGAATACTACGGTCGAAGGTTTATGAAAAAACTAGAGCTCCTATTATCTAAAGCTTTTAGGACTGAGTTAAACCATCACCTACTTATTTGGGCTGCTCTAATGGATTCTCCTATAAATTGACAATCTCAATGTAATTTGTTGAAGATCAACCTTAATTATTTTAATTCTAGAAAATTAAGCTAGTAAAACAACTTACTATTATTAGAAATTAGGACAAGTTACTATTATTAGTTCTAAAGAGACGGAACTTAAGAATTAGGAATTTTGAACGGCAAATTTAGGATGTAAGCTATTTTTAAATTAAAATTTTTTAATTACAAATTTAGGAAGTAGTCTATTTCTAATAAATAAAGTAGGATTCTACCTGTGCAATTATACGGATCTTGTTATTGTTGAAAAAAATATAATTATAATTTAATATTTTAAAATCATAATTTAATGTTTTTTATTTAATAGTATTATTATTTCAATATTAAATTTAACTAATATATAATAATAAATTGTTTTAGAGGGTTTATATTAGAAGACAAATAGATACAAATCCAAAAAAATAAAATATATAAAAAAACACATATAAACAAAGATAAAAACACGTATAAACTTTTTTTATCTAACATATAAAAATAAGATAAAAGAATTAGCATAATACAAATGAAAGAAAAAATAGTAAAGAAATTCATTTAAACTTAAAAAGAAATACAAAATATCTCTTATAAAATATAAATATAAGAGTTCATCAAAATATTTAAATTTGTACGATGATTTCATTAGAGTAAATTTTATTATGATAATTTAAACTCTATGGTTGATGCATCAATAAGAATGATGACTGTTAATGGAAAAAAAAGAGAGCATATTTTAAAAATAAAATAAGGGTAAAATTAAGAGCCGTGTATGCTAGTAATGGTGGCTTAAAAGGGAAAATTTTTGTGAAAATATTTGGTAAATGATATCGTTAAATAAGCACTAAAAAAATTTAGTGATAAATGTTATGTTTTGAACTTTTAGAGAAAATTGGTAAAGAAAAATATGGCAAGTCAAATTGTTTCATTACAAAATTTTGAAATTGAGTCATAAGGGTTATAACTGAATTCAAGATAAAAAAAAATTAGGAGATTGTACAATCATAATCTAATTCTAACAATAATATAGTGAACAAAACTAATATGCATAGAAAAAAAGATAATATTGAAAAGAAAAATTTAGGAAGAAATAATAGTATTGTTAAAGGGATAGATATGTGACATTATTATAAATTATTGAATTGTATATATGACAAAATTATATTCATTATGGGCACCTGACATCGTTTTATATATACATAATAGATTACACTTGATCATTGCATATTATTTACAATTTCCATAATTTTTCATATTACAAACAATATTGCACAATTTCCATTAAATATTTTGTCCAAATTTTAAGTGTTTCAACATTTTTAATATTTTCAACATTTTCAAAATTTTCAAGTTTCTCTTTAGCAATTTTTAATCCAAATTCTATTCTATTCCACCTATAGTTTTTTTAGTCAACATGATCAATTCGATTAACTATGTAATTTTTTAATCCAAATTTTATTCACAATTCTCACAAACAAAAAAGACCCAAAATTTTTAATGTAGAACCTACCCATATTTTCACAAAATATGTCAACATTCCAAAAAAATATTATTACAATAATATATTACTATGCTCAATCTATATTATGACTTATTATTATTTCATATAAAACTATTTCGTACCAAAATTTGAAATCCCACAACATATTGAAATATCAAAAAAAAAAAATTAAACAATGGGCACCCCCCCGCATCTCGCAAGATTCCCATGCAAGGCATAGGGTGTCTAGTAATTAGTTGATAATTTATTAATTACATATTATTAAAATTTTAGAGGAAAACAGAAATTAAAAAAATATTAAAGGGAAATTCTCAAATAATTAAAATTAATAAAAATATGAAATAATATTTGTTGAATAAAAGTATCAGATAATGAATTCATAAATTGTGATAAGAAAAGTATTTTAAAATAAAACTATTAAATAATGATTATAATTTAAAAATAGTGTAAAATGTAAAACTCTAAATCATAAAACTAATTGTAAGTTTGACTTTTATCATAATTTTATATTATATATTTTACTACATTTTTTTGAAATTTTCTATATAGATAAAGCAAATGATTGATCCCTTAAAATAAAACTATCAAGCAATTAAATACAAATCTTAAAACAAAAAACTAAAACTCTTATAAATAAATGTGAAATAATCCTACAAAAGTACAATTCATAGTGCCTCAAAATTCAAAATACAAAAAGCCATGTCAAATTAACCATGAAAAAACATATCGATTGAAAATTAAATTATTAAAAGGAATACGAATTTTAACCATCTTCAAATTACTAAACATGAATAGATAGTAAATATATAATCTTTTTTAAAAGTTTGTAAGATTTAGAACTTTAATCATACTCTAATTACTAAATGTTGATAACTTGATATTAATATTAATATTACAGGACAACAAAAAAATAATTTAATCTTTAATATTTATAATAATTAATTAAAATTAACCGATAAAATTTGTTCTTTTATATAATAGTGATAGTATATATAATACAATAGAGATAATCAAGTGTTGTTATGCATGATGACAAAAATATTGTTCATGCACCACGCTTGTATTAACAAAACCAAAAATTCTAGACTTATATACTCCGTAGAGTCACCCCAATTCATTAAATTTAAATTTAACGTTGTTTTCATACCTTGATATTTTATTACTCCGCTTGTTCTAAAAACAAATTAATTTCAAAAATTTTATTTATCCTGCAAAAGTATCTATTTTTGTCGTAAAATTATTATACTATTTGTACTAATAATAGCAATGTATAATTAAAATAAAAATATAAAATTATACATTTAATTGTGTATTAAATGTATTATATTTTGAAACTTAAAAATATAAGGCTAGGTAGGCATGACGTTGAAAGGAGGGGCTTAGATGAAAACTCATTGAAAAGAGGGGCTTAGCTGAAAACTAATAGGATTAAATGGATTTAACTTTTATTCTGCATGCAGATTAAACTTATCCATTTCGCTACTAGCTCTCTAGACTCTAGGTGATCGAAAGGTAGCCTTCAACCCTTCTGCTGTATATTAATTGTGTTATATATTACTCCATTTGTCCCTAGAAAAGAGACTATTTTAAAAAAATATATATTTTGTTTTTAAAAAAATTTACTTTTAAACTAAAATTTTAAAATATTCTTATTAATAATAATTATATATATTCAAAATTAAAAAGTAAGAATAAAAATATAAAATTTAATATTTAATGATGCATTAAATAAGTTGTACTTAACAACTAATAAATATTATATATTAACTAAAGTGGACTTCTTTTCTTTGGAACAGAGAGAGTATAATTTATGAAACAAAAAATGGACCCTTTTTTTTTTCTTTTTAGAATGTAGGAAATATATTGTATTTAAATCATGTTAAATGAACCAAATAAAAGTAATGAAAATTAAATAATGATACGAACATGTTGTGAAAAGAAACAAAAAAGAAAATATATAATAACTAATAATATTGAGATGTAAGATTGATTACCCAACTAACACACTTCTCCAAGGTTGAAAATTTTGATTTGCTTCAAATTGTTTAGCGCTAGGGAAGAGAAGAACTTCCAAACTGGGCAATCCTTGTAGTGACACCAGTTGGGGTTATTTTTTGTCTATGGTCTGGCTCTTATAGGATTTTAAAACTAGTATAATAATGTTTTGTGTGCACTTTAAAAACTGATATAATTAAGTGTTGTCGTGCAAAGTATTCTTCATCATATTAGTTTAATATTTTTATTTAGTAATCATGGTTAGAGTAATGATAGATCCAACGACTAAATAGAGCGACTTGTTATAACGACTGATGTGTAACACCAATGACAACTGATGTCCGTCCATGTCATTATTATTTTAAAAAAAGAAAAAATATGCGAAACACAATAAACAATGACAGCTTCTCCGGTTTGTAATTTTTTTCCCACTTCAGTTCTCTGTCTGTGCCCTTCTGAAAACAACGACGGCATCTTCTTCTCTCCACAGGCCACACCGTTCTGCAATTCTGTTCCTTCAAGCCCTCACTTTCATTTTAGTTTTTCAATTCTTCATCTGTGCCATTTAGCAAAACACACACATGGGGCTGATCTTCCTAGGAAGAAAAATCTGCTGATTTCCTTCATCCAGCCATGGGGGGAATTCATAAAGATCAAATAGAAAAGGAAAAAAAAAATCGGGCAGAGAACTACCATCAAGCTTCTTCTTCTCTCTTCTTCTTTACTAATTTCCTACATCCAGCCACGAGGGAATTCATAAGATCAAACATAAAAGAAAAAAAAAATTGGGCAGAGAACCACTATCAAGCTTCTTCTTCTCTCTTTGAAGACGAAGAAAACACACACAGACGGACACAGACGGACACAGACGAGCCATGGAAGAAGAAAAATCCAATCTTTTTACATGGGGCTGATCTTCTGCACTCTACTTGGATGGTTGTTGCTCTTCTTAGTCTTTGAGAGACTAACATTTTGTAGTCCTTTTTTGTTCTCGTTAATTTGTTCGAGCAAGACCCTGAATGTGGTGTATTTATTGCAAGGGATTCAATGATGCTGTTAATGGATTTGTGGATGATGGATGGTCAATTATGGGTAGTGATGGTGCCGACGATGTGATAGCTATAAATTCATCTCCAAGCAAAATCCTTGGGTCCCTATATAGTATGCTGAATATGCTTCCAAGTTTTGGGGGAGTAATGTGTGCCAAGGCATCAATGCTTCTTCAGGTAAACACTAAATAATTATTTAGTAGCATATGAAAGCATATTTTTCTATTTACCTTGGTTGTCTCTAACTCGTTTAGATGGCTTGCTCTAGGATCATTCAAAATTATTTTTCCTTTCTTTCTCATTCAAATAATTGGTCAAGGCACCCTGTTTTTCAATAACTAATAATTTATTATCTCAGAATGTTCTCTTGCACTGCTTGTTCGTTTCCTGAGGGAGCACCGATCTGAGTGAGCTGATTATGGTATAGATGCTTATTTTGCTGCATCTCTAAAAGCTAGTGCATATGCTATTCCATGTGCAAGACTTGCTAGCTTTCCCAGTAGCCAAGTTATTTAACCTCTTGCATAGACTATTTGGATTCTAGTTAACTATTACACGACTCAAATGTGTAGTTTGCAATTTGAGAACCAACGATATGACTATCCCAACTTTAGAATGTTTCTTGGCTCAAAATTGGCTCTTTAAAAATTTGATGGTTTACTAACCAATGTTGCATTTTTTTTTTTTTGGTTGGAGTTGGGAACTTGTGATCTTAAACCTGAACTAAGTTCATCTTTTTGTGCGCAAGTTGTATATTTTTTTTTTGTGTTTTTGGGTCATTTGATAGAATACAAAATAAATTATACCATAGTTTATCAGGTGAAGAGACTTGAGAGTTGGGTGATGTTCTTGAAGGTTGCATTGGGAATAGCTCCAAAGTTTCGTTAGTGTAGTGCTTCGGCTGGATATTGATATTCATGCATTCTTTATTGGCTTTGTTCAGGTGAAAGATGGGATTATAAGCTTGATTTTCTTGGTCAAAAAGTGGCTTACTGCACGGTTTATTCTTCTCTATCCTTTCTACCAACATTGGCCTCCTCTTGAAGCTTCTAGGAAGAAGTACCTTTGGTTGTTGCTACTACTACTGCCACAACCCATTTCCGGATACTGCATGTAAAATGGGTTGCATAGAACATTAGTAGTAAAGATTTTGTTCTTCTTCTCTTGTATTGATTAGTAGTATAGATTTTGTTCTTCTCATAATGATTTTTACTAGTCCATGTTATGGAGAACAGCATTTTCTCTTTGGTTTTTCTGCTTCTTGTACTGATTTCCGGAATAGATTTTGTTCTTGTCATAATATAATGAATTTTGCTAGTCCATTTTGTAAAGAATAATAGTACAATGGTGATCCATTTACCGTTTAAATCATATAATAATTTTATTAGCTATTTCAATCGAAGAAAGGAGATCTCTTGTAATCTAATAGTATTTTATGAGTGGTATGAGGTAAAAGTTATAAAGAAGTTTAGATGTTGAGCATCACATCTTGTAGGAACTCATCGTTATGTAGTATGAATTCAAAATGCCATTTATGGTGGTGTGTAGGTGATTTTTTTCCCCTCTTTTACAAATTTTTTTGGCATATGCTCTGAATACTTTGCAAAGCAGAGCACAACAATGCAGGTAGAGTGAAATGAAAATTTGCATTGACAAGGAAAGCCATATACTCTCATAAGCACATTATGAAGAAAATGAAGAGAATATGCAACTTCAGCCAAATGCTTGGTATTATTTTGAGAGTCATTCTTCAAAACCATCATTCCCCAAAAAAGTCAAGAATTTCTTTTTTCAAAGAATGATCTCCCAGAATCCATTATTGTGATTTTTAAAAAAATAAAAATGAAGACACTAAACTGATTTAGCATCTAGCGGAATAACTCGGAAGCCAGATGGCAGCAATGGTGCATCATCTCCAAAAGACTCATCTATGGGTGCAAAAACAAGCTGAGCACAGGCACCTACAGCATTCTCATCAACCTCACTGCATAGCTGCCAAAGAAGATGAAAGAGAATCAGATGGGAATGATGTCCACAATCCATCAATTCAAAGTAACTAATGTTGCATACTTGGAACTAGAAACAAAACTTGTAACAAATACATATCACGCGAGAAAGCTACGTCCTCTGGGGAGTATGCATGATGCTCCAGTCGAACAACCTCCAGGAACTACATCACAAGGATAAATACTAATGAATTAGCGAAAATAGTAGGTCAAAATTTTTTATGAAACAGCTTCTATGATGGATTCAGATTCAAATACAATGTACCAAAAATTTGATTACCTCCTCATTCTCCACAGTCTGTGTAAGAGGTAAAATGATTTGGCTACTAGGAAAGCCAGCAGGTTTTGCACATGGAACAACATATGGACTAGCTTTCAAAGATGCAGCAGAATAAGCATCTATACCATAATCAGCCCACTCAGATCAGTGCTCTCTCAGGAAACGAACAAGCAGCGCAGGAGGAACATTCTAAGATAATAAATTATTAGTTATTGAAAAACAGGGTGCCTTGACCAATTATTTGAATGAGAAAGAAAGGAAAAATAATTTTGAATGATCCTAGAGCAAGCCATCTAAACGAGTTAAAGACAACCAAGGTAAATAGAAAAATATGCTTTCATATGCTATTGAATAATTATTTAGTGTTTACCTGAAGAAGCATTGATGCCTTGGCACACATTACTCCCCCAAAACTTGGAAGCATAGACAGCGTACTATATAGGGACCCAAGGATTTTGCTTGGAGATGAATTTATAGCTATCACATCATCGGCACCATCACTACCCATAATTGACCATCCATCATCCACAAATCCATTAATAGCATCATTGAATCCTCTGCAATAAATACACCACTTTTAGGGTCTTGCTCGAACAAATTAACAAGAACAAAAAAGGAATACAAAATGTTAGTCTCCCAAAGACTAAGAAGAGCAATAACCATCCAAGTAGAGTGCAGAAAATCATCCTTATGTAAAAAGATTGGATTTTTCTTCTTCTGTGGCTCGTCTGTGTCCATCTGTGTGTGTTTTCCCTGTCTGTTTCCTTTTGTGTGTGTTTTCTCCGTCTTCGAAGAGAGAAGAAAAAGCTTGATGGCGATTCTCTACCCGATTTTTTTTCTTTTATGTTTGATCTTATGAATTCCCCCATGGCTGGATGAAGGAAATTGACAAAGAAGAAGAGAGATAAATTATACAGATGGCAGTTCTCTGCTAGATTTTTTTTTCCTTTTCTGTTTGATCTTTATGAATTCCCCCGTGGCTGGATGAAGGAAATTGGCAGATTTTTCTTCCCAGGAAGATCAGCCCCACGTGTGTGTTTTGCTAAAGGGCACAAATGAAGAACTGAAAAACTAAAGTGGAAGTGAGGGCGTGAAGGAACGGAATTGCAGAACTGTGTGGCCGGTGGAGAGAAGAAGGCGCTATCGTTGTTTTTAACAGGGCGCAGATGGAGAATTGAAGTGGAAAAAATTGCAAACCAGAGAAGTTGTCGTTGTTTATTGTGTTTCACATATTTTTTATTTTTTTTAAAATAATAATAACATGGACAAACACGTTGGTGTTACATATCAGTCGCTATAACAAGTCGCTCTATATAGTCGTTGTATCTATCATCACTCTTTTTTTAAATAATAATGACATGGACGGACATCAGTCGTCGTTGGTGTTACACATCAGTCATTATAACAAGTCGGTCTATTTAGTTGTTGGATCTATCATTACTCTTATAAAAAACTTACCAAATTTTTGCAATTTTCGTAATAAATAAATTAAAAGTTACTCATATTAATCCACTGACAACTTGGTATTGTACAAGAGTATTGATTTTGGCTTTTTAAATAAATATACTTACAAATTTTCACTATTGTAACTTATAAGATTTGAGTCTCAATCAGTCAATTTCAAACTTAAGTATAATGTGGTTGGTTACTCATAATCAACTTATCATTGACTAGTTGATATTCGTACTATAATCTTTTTGTGTTTTTTTAATTTTGTTAAAATGATAAAATATTATAAAAATACTCAATTTATAATTGAGTAATTGAATATTCCTTTTTTAGTTTTATTGGAAGAGAGAGATATTGTGCAAGGTTATTATATCAGCGCATAATTAAAATATAAAAAAATATTTTCTAAGAAATGAAATAGTGACCCTTTGGGAATTCTACTTGTCGTACCTTCTTCTTTTTTTTCTGTCAAAAAGAAAAAAAAAAGGAATTTTTTTTTGATTATTTTAAAATGACAAAACATCATTGAAAGGTATAAAAAAAATAGTAATTTTACTCAAATTTCAGTCATTTCAATTAAAAAGATAAAAGGAAGAAAGATGAGAGAGTGAACAGTGAAGTGATTGAAAACAATTTTAAAATTTGCAAATTGAGGCTTGGCAAGACGACGTAGTTTCATCGGCATCCGTTTTTCCAATGTAGCCGCCGTTTTGGCCAATCTTCCGCCATCATCATGGTGTTAATGAAAACTTCACTTCCTTGTTCATCTCCGCCGTCGTTAGCAATCGTAATTTATCCGACGGTGAAAGAAAGTATAGAATTCCAGTTTTCTCAGTCAAATAAATAAAAAACTATCCCAAAAAAAAAGAAGAAAAGTACGAATGAAGATAGTAACGTACAACGTTAAAGCTTAAGGCCTCGCATCTCACAGTTCGGCTCCCTGCGTAAACTTTTCGATTCCCTCGACGCTGACATCCTTTGCTTTCAGGAAACCAAGATATCCAAACAAGAAATGAGGGCAGATTTAGTTAGAGCCGAGGGTTACGAATCTTTCTTCTCTTGCAATCGAAATTTCGACAAATCCCGAGCTGGTTAGTCCGGTGGTTACTAGTTTTTTAATTTCATTGTGAATAATTCTCTGTGGGTTTTTGCTAATAGATTCGAGCTTTATGTTAGCGATGCGAGATTGGAGCTTTTTCTTGATGTTGGGTTTACTTAATAAATGTTTCGAGCTTTATGGTGTGAAAAAAGTTGGACTTTTTACTGATTTGTGTTTTGTTTGGTTTTCTTGCTATTCAAGAGTGGCGACATTTTGCCGTGTGAGGTCTGCATTCTTGACTGATGAGGTGGCTTTGCCAGTTGTGGCAGAGGAAGGCTTCACTGCTCTTATTGACACTTCTCGAGTATTGGGATCTCAAAATGATGACTGCCTTTCGGCTGCTGAGGAGCTTGAGGATTTTTCAAGAGACGAACTTTTGAAAGTTGATAACGAGGGGCGGTGTGTCATCACTGATCATGGCCATTTTGGTAAGTTGAGGATGCTACTAGTCCTATAAAAAAACATAAACATGCTTTTGTTAAACTTTTTCCTAGTAGCATGTATGGTTTAACGTGTGTTCACTTATGTCCATGTGAAAACTGAACTTCGTAGCTTGTAGCTTCATCACTACAAAATATAACCACAAACACCTATGCATATACTTATGTGGTTGTGTTGTGGTTGTTTATTTGGTTCTTGGGATTCCCCTATGCGTATTAGACCATGTTATGCCTAGTTTTTCTCTTTAACTGATTAATTTGTGGACTTGCATATCCTCTTCGTTTTGTTTCCTCTAATCCAATCATTGCATTCATTTTTTATTTCCCTTTGAATTAGATATTGGTGCATAATGCTGGAATATGTGGGCTTTGGGATACTTTTGCAATTTGTGACATTACAACCTTTATTTACTCAGATTCAAACTAAACAAAAGAGGCATATGTACTACTAGGTTACAGAACATTTCCCTAAACTGAAACTCTAAACCCCTACTGCCACAACTAAACACTAACACTGCCAGACTCCAAATTAACATAAATTCATATGCTGGTTAAATTCTCGTCATCATCATCTTGATCACTTGATTCGTGTTCATCATCAAGTGGTTCATCATTGTGATCAATTGATTCATTTTCATCAGCAACTGATTGTTCCCGCTCTTCCTGATCATCATCACCGGCACTGCTCTTTAGTGCAAATTGGTTTCTTTGTTGTTCTTCAGCCTCGAGCCTTGTTGCTTCTTTTGCCTCTTCCAAAGCACTGATCAAACTCTTCAAAGCAACCTCCGCATCATTGTCCAGGCCAGGACACTTGGGCATCAAATTTTCAGCAACGTCAGCTGTACTGATATCAACTTCATCCAACAAAACGCAAATCTTTTCAAACAAATGGTGCCATTCAAGGTTTTGATAGTTCAAAGCACTTTGAATGCTTCAAAGGAACAGTAGGACATCTCTACATGCATATCCATTCGTCCCCTTCAAATAAGGGCACGATCAAGTTTTTCCGCGTGATTAGTCGTGAAGACAAAGATCCTCTCCTTATAACATCCAGAAGAAAGCCCATCAATGCAATTCAGAACGCCTGATAGAGTCAGCAGGGACTGGGATGATCCTTCCTTTTTGTTACCGCTTCCTGCATTCTCCGATTCCTCAATGGATTCTTGTTTTTTTCCCCTTCTGCCAGTTAGGTCGATTGTGCAATCAATATCCTCAATGACTATAAGGGATTTCTTCGTAGTCTCATCTAGCAACCTCTTCAACTGAGTGTTGTCTTTTATAGCAGTCAGCTCGATCATGTAAATGTCATAATGCAAATGATTAGCCATTGCAGCGATCATGGTAGACTTACCAGTCCCCGGAGGGCCATGCAGGAGATAGCCCTGCTTCCATGCTTTCCCGATTTTTCTATAATACTCTTCGCCCTTAGTGAACGCCTCCAAATCATTGATGATTTTCTGTTTCTTGATGGGATCCGTGGCCAAGGTATCAAAAGTAGTGGGATGCTCGAAAGAATTATAAGTCCATGAGCCTTCATCTTCGTTGCAGTTGGTGTAAATCTTTTGGAACTTGTTCTGTTTCCTGATCATCTTTCCTTCCTCGTTCACATGCGGCATGTAATCGCCTAATATGATTTCGCGATAGCGTTTATTAAAGGTTAAGACATAAGACCTCTTGGCTTCCAATCTCGAATACCCTTTATTTTTAGGCATCTTTTTGTCCAACAACCATTTCTCTTTAATTCCACGGAATTCGTCTTGTATTGTCTTGTAATCATCCACGCTGAGATCTATTGGCTGATTTCCCTTGCCGGGCTTTGCTTTGAGTCCCTTGTGTACTTTAAAACTTGGTGTCCAAGGTAGACTTCTATGTTCTTGTATACTTTGCTGCGAATACAATAGGCAGAATCACAATCTGGGAACTCTTCAAATATGACTGTCATGTCTCTGTCCATCCAATTCTTCAACCTGTCAACGTAATAATCTACATAATCCCACACTTGGGATGGCAGGAATTCCTCAGTATTGTCCAAATGAACACTACATTGGCCACTGTTGCACTGGTTTGGCTCAAAAAATCTCCCATTTTTTCTTCCAATAAACTCAAACCCTACGGAACCTAGCCTCTAACTATGAAGAAGAATGAAGGGAAGCAAGAGCAGAAGTAGTTATTTATAGAGGTAGGCGGATTGAGGATTTCCCTTCCCCAGCTATGATTTGAATTTGCTACCTTTCCATTCATATTGTGTTTTGGACTTTTCCTTATTTAGATATGATTTGAATTTGCAACCTTTTCATTCATATTATGTTTTGGATTGTTTCTTGTTTAGATATTATTTGGATTTGCAAACTTTTCATTCGTATTCATATTATGATTTGGATTATTCCTTTTTCAGGTATGATTTGGATTTGCAAACGTTTCATTCATCTTATTATTTGGATTCTGAATTTTGCATTAAATATTTAATAATGCATTAAATACATTGTAGTTTAGAGGTAAAAGAATTATATTAAACTCAAAATTGACTTTTTTTGTGATAAATAGAGTATAATTTAAAATTTTTCTTACATTATTTTTTGTAATAATGTCAATATATTAAAAGATTATACATTTAATAATATATTGAATATATTATATTTTATAACGAAAAAATATATTTTTTTTAAAACAGAGAATGTAATATTTATAATAAATTTATCCTTCTCTTTGATTTTTCCCCTCAAATTTTAGTATATAAAAATCTTCAAAAAAAGATCTAGTAAATTCTGTTATTGAAAAATGATAACAATAATAATAAGAAATGCTGAGAGGTCCCACAAGACATGTCTTCTTCAATTGTACCGCCCCTGGTTACTCACTTCTACTTCATTTTGTCCAAATTAAAGTCAAAATAAGATGTATTCTTCACCAAATCATATAAAATCTAAAGCAAAAAATTCTCAAGCAAATTCTTAGATCCCATTTGATTTTGTGAAAAATAATTTAATCTATTAGTTTTAGTTGATCTTACCTTAAAACTCACTACGTAAAACTAAACACCAAAGAAATGAGATGAGAGGTTGTCCCCTTTCCCTGGGTGTTGTTTCCTCAAGGCTTCTTCTCCTCTCCCATTGTCCTCCTCTACTGCGGTTAATCACCTCTACTTCATCATTGTTTTCTCAGCCGGGAAGAATCAAGATCCCAAAAATGGATGCAACAAAGTCATCCCATTCTCATGCAATCAGTTCAAAGTCAAGTACTACAGCCTCTTCATCAACTAAAGTCGAAAGATTCCAACAAGTCTTTCGCTCGGACTCCACTGGCAAGTCTGCCTGCTGATTACCCTTTTCCTTTTTTTCCCCAGTTCTTTTTATGGGGTTTGAAAAGAATGCCTTCTAATTGAAGAATCAAGATGGGTTTTTTTTTTTTTAACCCAAAAAAAGAATTATTTATTCAGGTGGCGGTTGGCATAAGTGCTGGGAAGAAGGGTTGATGTCTTGGGACTTGGGGCAGCCTACGCCTGTTCTTTTGCATCTTCATAACATGGGTGCCCTTCCAAAGGGAAGGGCTTTGGTCCCTGGCTGTGGTAGTGTGAGTTTTTCTATCTGCTGCTGTTAATTTCTCTGTTTCCCTTTCTTTTGATTAGTCTTCTGGGATTAGCTGTAAATGGAGTTTACATATGGCAATAGTTGCCAAAAAAAACATAAAAAATCAACTTGTTGGATTCAATTGTGTTTTATATTTATGCTTCTTGGGTTGTGCTTTTTTTCCTTCTTTACTTTGCTGCTGATTTTGTTTAAGATTTTCATGATTGTGAGAGTGAAATCTATAGGTGGTATGGTGATTAGTGATTATGAAGTTTGGTACATTTAAAAAGGGAATCTTTTTCGTACTTTATATAGAACGAAGGTTTGGGTTGCAAATGAGGAGATATTAAGTAATGAAAAGGATTAACTTACTTAGTTTTTGACCCAATACTCTTCACAGTTAGCTCCTGAATAATGCACTTACAAGCACTCAGTGTGCTGCTTAGGCAACCAATTCCTGTGTGGAAGTGTACTTGGCTTGATATTGAAAATAATTTATTTAAGCTTCTTTTGTGATTATCAGAATGCCAATTAATCTCATTTTTATAGATCACCATTTCGCTTGAAACTTAGGGGTATAGGGAGAAATTTCTTAAAACAGTCCCTATGTTGAGTTTGATTTTCTGATTTTCTTTTTCGGGCCGGGACCATTGAAGTCAGTCACGAGAGTGAGTGCAGTTGACAGTTGAATGTACTTCCATATGTCTGATATTGGCTCTCTAATGCTACAAGGCCATGATGTGGTGGCCATTGCCAGCCCTGAACGCTATGTTGTTGGCCTTGATATATCACAAGCAGCTATTGAAAAAGCCCTTGAGGTTACTACATTTTTATGGATAACTCTGTAATTGCGTTTGTATTCCTCATTCAACATTATTAGAAGAATGACTTCTTTTACTGTGAAGGGAATATTTTAATTGAGGTCAACGAGAAACTAGTGAGTGCTCATGATGTTTATCTGAGAACATTGTAACTTGCACGTGTATATACTATGTGAATGCAATTCTGCTGTTAATTGCTCATTTTCTGGTTGTTGACAGTAATGTTAGGGAGATGAAAACTTGAGTGCTGATATTTACTGCCAAATGTAATAGAATGGTAATCCTTGGAATTCCTTGATTTAAAATCTTTGCTCTCTGGAAGATGTAGGAAAATTTTTTGGAGGCATGCTTGGTTTGATTAGATAAGTGTCCACTAATTACTTCATTCCTTCCGTATTATCTATATTCTCATGCTCCCTTGTGATTGTTTTCTTTGCTTTCGGCTCATCAAGGCAGTTGTCCTCATCATCATCAAATGTAGAATATTTTGAATTCCTGAAGGCAGACTTCTTCACATGGTGTCCAACGGAGTTATTTGATTTCATTTTTGACTACACGTGAGTGTGAATTGACCCTTTGCACATTCTCCTCTCTGAAATTACTTTATTCTTACTAACAATAACAACAACTATGCCTTTATCCCACTATGTAGGGTCAGCTACAGGCTTAGTCGTCGTTGTTGTTAACGAGAATAAAGTTATTCTTGCTAACACACTCACAAATTAACTTTGCAGGTTCTTTTGTGCCCTTGAACCAGATATGAGGTCATCTTGGGCTGTCAAAATGCGAGATCTCTTAAAACCAGATGGAGAGTTGATGACTCTGATGTTTCCGGTCAATTTCCTCTCTCATTATTTCACTGTAAACATATTTTTATCTGTCAACAAATTGACTACTGTGACGTGATTGTAGAAGTCCTTAATTCATAATTGCATATTGACATTATAATGACTTCGAGAATACTGTTCATTTTAAAAACAATATGTGAGCAAACAGTCATCTTAAAAACATTATGGTTGGAAATGCTTGTGGTTGAGTACTTGAGTTGAATGACTAAACTTCAATTTGATTATCTGGTATTTTAGAGGCTTGCTTGAGTAGCAAGTAGCAGCTGCATTGTTTTATTAGTGCAGCCATCCTGTGTACTTTACTACTAATTTGGTCAAGGTTGCTTTTAAAGTGTTACTTATGAACTCAACAATATGTATGCTCTTTTTCAATAGATTAGCGATCGCAAGGGTGGACCTTCATACAAAGTATCTGTCACCGAGTATGCCCCTACCACTGTCCAGCTTAATCAAATTGTTCATTTAGTTTCTTCTAAATATTTGTATCTTGTTAACATTTTTAACCACATTCCTCCTTTTCTTGCTTTATGTTCTTATTTCTGGCTCTTCAAACTATTAATAAGTTAAAATGCTTTTGTTTGTAGTTATGAAGAAGTGTTGCACCCTGTGGGTTTCAAGGCAATATCAATTGAGGAAAATGAACTGGCTGTTGAACCTCGCAAGGTAACATAAACATTTATCTAATTCATTTGTTGAGTATTCATTTGATATGAATGTCCTGGCAAGAATAAAGAAATTCTTGGAAACTCAAATTTCAGTTTTCTTTCCTGTTTCTTGCATACGATTGGGGTTTGAAACCTTTTGAGACCCTGAAATTCATCTGTTTTTTGGGACATTGAATTACCTCCAAACCCTATATTGGTGCTCCTATAGTTGTCTTGATGGATTCACAGATAAAACTTTAAATTTGTTTCATGATCTGTAATGATATTAAATCTCAAAGCTTATCCTAATATGACAATAATCGCATTGTTTAACTGTTGCATGTGAAAGATCCACATTTAGAGATAACATCAATTCATCTAATCACTGTTGCGATTTCGCTTTGAGATATTATTAGTGAGTGGGAAGACATTTGATTCATAAATGATGTTCTATATAGGATTAATTATCATCCCTTTTGTTAAGGTTGATTATGTCTAATATCATAGGTATTTCACAGCATGCCAACAGGCTTATATAGATAACTGCTTTTTGTTCACTATTTTATTACCTCGAAAATTTATCATGTCTTGCTATACGTTTTTTGAGTTTTCACTTGTAATAAAATTCTACAAGAACCTTCTGGCAAGATAGTTCATTTGGAAGTCATAGCCATTTAATTTTTCAAAAGGGTCATTGATCTTGGCAAGGAAGGGGGAAAGTAAAATGGGAATGATTCTTGGGCATTTTGGTACTGAATAATAAGACTAATGTACATCTATATAGTTGTACTCTGTATGATGCAACCTAATCTGATTTCTTTCAGAGGTGGCTTTGGGTTTTCTAAACTAGTTTTGGTAATTGACCCTTACCAGACTTATTGATCGTTAACTGTGTGGTCTATGTAGTGATCTCATCCTTTAATTTCTTGGCAGGGAGCAGAGAAACTTGCAAGGTGTCAAAGGTCATTCTTTCAGTCATCATTGTGATCATCATTTCACCAGCCAAATGGAGTTTTTATTGCTAGAAAAGTTTGATTGGTTTCACCATATCAATGGCTACAACTATATTTGGGAAAATTCCTTTCAAAATTTCAATTATAGATGTATAATTTTCGAAATTCCCTTTAAAGCCAAAAAAAAAAAAAAAAAAAAAACCCCCTCTAATGGTGATGCATTGCATGTACTTTAAATGTTTTGTTCAGAGCAGAGTGCAACATTGAGAGAGTGAGGGGGTTTTTAATTTTGGAAGAAGAAATAGGGGGATTCATTGTAAAAGCTGAGGAACTGTGCATGGAGGTCCGCAACCTTTCAAAAATAGGAAGTTTTTGATAATTGCTATTCTAATGTTTTTCTTTGGCCTGTTCATCCATCAATTTTTGAAAAGGGGAATAATAATTAACATAATGTTGTATGTTAAGGGGGTTAAATTTGTAATTGACAAATTATAAATGATATTAAAAATATTTTTATGCTTTTAAAAGAGAAATTTGAAATTTCTACACCCTTCAAAAGAATTTAGAATCTAATTGCGCCCTCAAAAGGAATTCTCCCAACAATATATTTTCATTGATTGCCACTTTGATACTGGAAATATGAAAAATGTGCTGACTGCTATTTTTTCATTAAAGGATTGAGGTATTACTCTCATCAGATTTTCCAGAACCCATTTCGAAAAAGATTTGAGTTTTATCATGTTTACTTTTCCTTCGGGTGGAAGGAATGAAAAACAAGTGTTGACATGTTAAACTAAGCTTTATTAAATCTCAAATTTCATATTTAAAATAAAAATTACTTCCTTTTGTAGTGTAATTTATAACTACCCTTCTTGAGCTTTAAAAAACCTATCACTGCATATTCAGGTAATCAAACTATTAAGGTCAGCTTCCTTCCACTGCTTACCTAAATATCAAAAAGGTTTACTTTCTTTGTTGTCTCGTTTGAGTTGAACTTTCAACTTTTTACCACCTAATTGACAACCATTCATCCTATTAATAGCAGTTTGTGCAGCTGCTGGGGAGTCATAACTAACAAATCCTGTAAATGGAAGTTAATTTAGAAGCAGAAAAAAACATAGCTATTTGAGATTAACTGCAGGCTTGAGTTTATACCAAAGCATTTGCTAACACCAGTTGCCTTGTCAACAAAGACCTTTGCACTTAAAACCCTACCAAATGGTTGAAAGACATTGGCCAGCTCCTGATCACCAAATTCTTGAGGAATGTGGCAAATGAATAAGTTTGCACCAGGTGGACCTGAAAAACACCAGAAAATTTTTATAAATAGCAAATGTTTAAATATTTCATCCAGAATGAAAACCATAAGATTCCTCCATTTTCAAAAAAAATCGAAACAATCGCAATGCATCACAGGGGAGAAAATAAAATAATGATTCCTCAAGGAATATTTGGAGATGCTGCAGATCCTGTACTCATGACTCCCAGAACCTGTACTGACACTTGAAGATGCTGCAAAGGGCTATTTGCACTGGCAGCTGGAGTAGAACCAGAGGAACCACTCGAAGGCCTGTTACTCATGACTCCTCCAGGATATGCCAACGGATACTGGACTCCAGGTACTGCTGGGTAAGAAGATCCAACATAGCTTGCGGGCAACATGGCATAATTTCTTGGGCCCATTCCAGGTGAAACATCAGGTGCGACTCCTCGTAAGGCACTTCCTTGGTTCACAGATGAGACCATATTGTGGAAAGTATGTTGATTCTGTACTGGAGGCATCCCATATGGTAGGAGTCCATAAGTCCTGAGAGTCTACAAGAACAAGCATGAAAGTAAGAAATATGATAAACATCTGAAAAGAAATAATCAACCAGAACAAACACCCCAAAAAAAACCCACTCAAGTATGTTCATGGCAGATAATGGCTAAGCAATGTCTACTTTAAACTAAGTAAGCAGACCTGATAGCCATATCCATTGTATGGCGGTAAATACCCCATTGGTAAAGGTTCAAACAACGAGGGATGCTGTGGCTTGAGTCAGCATTTGGAACACCAGATGCTTGCGAAAGAGCTTTCTGAGCCCTCCGAGCTTGTCTTTCTTTCTCTGTATCGGCGCACTTGACTACCAAAGGAACAGTTGAACCCTAATGCAAAAGGGGGATCCATCAAGGACAATTGATCATCACTACCAGTTTAATAAATAATTCATAAATGAGATGATATGTGATATTAACTGGATTTCTAAATACGAGTTCAAACAATCAATTTCGTGGAGTACAAAGTATCTTTCTGCAATGCAAACGAGTCAATAGTGTCAAGTAAAAAATTCATTGAATCTACTGCTTGAGAATTTGCAGAAATCATATGAGAAAGAGATATTTTCGAGCAACATCTTGGCATGTTATTCAAGGTAAAGAAGGTGAAACAGCCTAAGCTCGTGAAGCCTTAGTGCTATCAACGGGGGTATGTAGATAATCAAACTGCAGAGGACTTAACTTTACGTAGCAGTGCGAGGGCCTTTCAGATCAATTATTGAGGAAGAGCTGAAACCTAATCCTGGATAATCTGGTTGTAAAAATTTTCAAAGAAGCGAGATACTGAGGCTTATAGCATTAGATAGATCATTGCAGAATGCATCTTGATACTCACGTGCACTTCTCATTTCACATGTGAATACAAGATGGAAATGAGAAAAATCAGAAACAAGAAGGAAACTCCTAACAAGAAGCAGCAACAGAGGAAAATGTAACTGATAAATCAAAAAACAAAACACTGAAAGGCTTGTTAACTTCGCAGAGGGAATTTCCTTGTCAAAATTTCTCCAGTAAAAAAGTAAAGGTCTAAATGCACGCCAAGCACAAATAAGCCGCACACTTAAAAATATCTCTGGCTTGGTTACAAACAAAATTATAAGTACCAATTATTCAAGATTCCAAACTTCTAGATTAGAGAAAACTGGTAAAAGCACACAAACCTCCATCTTATGCTTCCCATTCAGAGACTCAATTGTTGCAAGAGCTTGTTCCTTTGTCTCATATTTCAAAAAAGTACATCCTACCATATTTTGTAAAGGTGAAAAAGTATAAATCTCATGGCTTGAGAATATCAGGCAGAAGTCATGCGAGAAGGATTTTGGCAATCATTACCTTTGCTTGTTTGCTCAGAACCCCTAAGAATTTGCAAGTCTTTGATTGTTCCATATTGAGAAAATAAAGCAGACACTTCAGAAATGCATATGCAGCAAGCAGCAGGCGCACTGGCAACTGCACAGTGAAATGATTTTTTTTCCTTTTTAATTGCAAAAGAATATAAATTTAATTAGTGACCGGAAACCAGAATTTTGAGAAAAACGAAAAGCTAAACTCAATTAGAAAGCTAATTTGGCTCAAATCCCAAAGTTGTAGACAAATAAATCAACTAAAAAAAATAGAAACTGATAGTGTGATGCGCAAATTAAAGCACGTAATGCGGAGTTCTGAAATCAACTTAATATCAATGGCCATGGCTTCTTTGAGGTGCTTATGAGTCACGTCTAACATGAAGGCATGTACACCTGTCTATTAAATTCTCTGAATTTATGACTAAATTGTAAATGACTGAATGAGCACTATCCCATTTAAGTAACTTAACTAAACCTCTTCTTCTTGAATTTAGATAGATGCTCTGTCCACATAACCCTGGCCTCATTTCATATTTCCTGGGGCACATGACCTATCATCAAGACCAAGGGTCATGCTTGTGATCAGCCTGCAATGCAAACTCCATCTTATCACGTTAGGCAGTGCTCAGTTTGCGAGGAGAACCACAAGCATTTATAACCAAAAATTTGATTCCGCCAAGCATGCAAACTAAGAAGAAACATATTTAAGATTGTTGAGGCTAGTCTTGACAGGAGTTGGAGTTCAGTGCCAGCTAAACAAGATGAAAAACAAACAACCGTAGTCTTTTGCTCAGATTTTAACCTTAAACTACATGATGACTGCAGCAATGTGGAGAAAACAAAATCAGTTTTTATATTCAAATTTCAGCTTTTTTCACAACCCTCCTCCTTTATCCGGGCTTGGGACCGGCTGTGCCATAGATAAGATAGGACAATAATACTAAACACAGGCGGAGTTAAAAAGCTGATCTTGGTTTGTGGACACTAAGCACAACCAGCCTTCTCATTCGATCATTGACAAGTTATCTTGGCACCACTCATCTTCTCCATATTACCAAGGTCTGGAAAAAAACTGAGAGAACAAAAGGAACTGTAACCTCCATCTCAAAGTCAGTTCAGTAAGTCCAAGTAGTATCTAGTCCCACGAGAGAGTATTCTTTAACCACAACTAGTAATTCTTCAAAATCATCACTAACAGATCCCCTACAGTAGGGAGGGCTGGCAAACATTCAGAATCAAGTCTTTTAACCTTTCTGCATACAACTAAGCAAAATGGTTTATCAGCCAGCAATTCTCATTCCTGTAGTGGGAGGATTGGCAAACATTCAGAATCACCCAGTTTAGATAGTGCAGCAACTGGTTTACTAGTTCAGGAAGCTGGACGTTGTGGTGGAGTTCCTTCAGTTTAAGCCCATTTCAAACTCCGTGTTTATGTGCTTTGCACTTATTAAGAATTGTATACACAGGAGCATTGTGCTTTTGCGCACTTATTCATCATCGATAGATCTAAGGATACTTGACCACAACAGGCACTTTTCTGCTATCCACACCCCAAACCTTTATCTCCAGTTGCTGTCTATTCCCAACCAGTTTTTTTCCTTGCAGTTTTCAAAACCAATCAGGGTTGGGGGCAAAAGAGGACCATGCAGACTCTATATCCAGCTTTACTAGTCATGTGCTTCCCAGTTTAAAACCAAGTTTCCTATGTTCTTTAAACCAATCGGGGTGGGGCACAAAGGGGATGGTAGTACGATCTCTCATAAGCAATTGCGGACTCACATCATAAGACTAGGAACTTGTACAAACCATCCAGACTTTTTGAACTCTCATGGAACCAGAAGGTGGAGCAGAATCAACCAAGAAATCAGGGGCTCAGGGTTTTAGTAATATGGAGCAGCAATTTCAGTTCAGGGGCTCAGGTTCGGGTTCAGGGGTTCAGGGATTCAGGGATTCAGGGATTAGGGGGCTCAGAGTTTTAGTAATATGGAGCAGCAATTTCAGTTCAGGGCCTCAGGTTCGGGTTCAGGGCTTCAGGGATTCAGGGATTAGGAGGCTCAGAGTTTTAGTAATATGGAGCAGCAATTTTAGTTCAGGGGCTCAGGTTTGGGTTCAGGGGTTCAGGGGTTCAGGGATTCAGGGATTCGGGGAATAGGGGGGCTCAGGGTTTTAGTAATATGAAGCAGCAATTTAAGTTCAGGGGCTCAGGTTCGGGTTCAGAGGTTCAGGGATTCAGGGATTAGGGGGGCTCAGGGTTTTCGTAAAATGGAAGTTCAGGGGCTCAGGTTCAGGGGTTCGATGTCTAAGGGGTGCGGGTTGCATGTTTAACTAATTCTAAGCATGTTCTTTGAACTATGAGATTATGCATCCAGTAAAAAAGAAAAAGAAAAGTGCAGCTAAGAGATTATGCATCTAGTAAAAAAGTCTAAGGGGTGCGGGTTGCATGTTCTAATCAAAAAAAATCTAGTCTTTAAACTATGAGATTATGCATCTAGTAAAAAAGAAAAAGAAAAGTGCAGCTAAGAGATTATGCATCTAGTAAAAAAGTCTAAGGGGTGCGGGTTGCGTGTTCTAATCAAAAAAAAAATCTAGTCTTTAAACTATGAAATTATGCATCTAGTAAAAAAGAAAAAGAAAAGTGCTGCTAAGAGATTATGCATCTAGTAAAAGAAAAAGAAAAAGAAAAACTGCAGAACAGTAAGAAAGAAGAAAAGAAACTCACAGACCTTGGGTCAATAATGTAGTGAAGGTTCAGGCTTTAGACATCGCGAACAGCCGGCTAGGCCGCGGCTGGAAATCATCACGGCGGCGCTGCTGATGAGAAGAAGGCCGAATTACAGCGGCCAGAGCTCTCTTTACCAAATCCTCTCCACCGCTCCAATTCTCACCAAAGAATTTGTCATCGCTAAGCGCCTCATATTCAATCGGTTGGGGTTGGAGTTGCACGCCGCCGTTTGACCATGGTAATTATTGCCGCCGTTGCCATTATCCCCAAATCCACCCTTATGCAAACTGCAACGAAACGAACCGGGATGATTCGTAGGAGAGCACATGCAAGTCCGCTTCTGGCCCACGTGATTGTTCTTGTTCACCACCGCAACTGAACGCCGCTCCAAAGAACACCGTACGGACCGTGCCGGGTTATAAAGATTAACATGAGTGGGCGAGGATGATCTATGGACCACAGCAGTGGAGGATGCGCGAGCGGAAAAGGCCGTCGAGTAAGAAGCAAGAGCAGACGACGATGACGACGATGAGAACGACGGCGAGAATCTTCCAGAGGGCAAGAGCCGGTTCTGGAGCACGTGATTGTTCCTGTTCACCACCGCAACCGAACGGCTCGGGGAGCTAGACCGCTCCAAAGAAAACCGTACGGACCGTGCCGGGTTATAAAGATTAACACGAGTGGGGGAGGATGATCTATGGACCGCAGCAGTGGAGGATGCGCGAGCGGAAAAGGCCGTCGAGTAAGAAGCAAAAGCAGGCGAGGATGACGACGACGACGAGAACGACGGCGTTTTGGGATAAGAGAATCTTCCAGAGGGCGAGAGCGAACGGAGGGCCGGTCCACTTGTCCGGCGAGTTGCGGCCGCCATAGTTGATCTTGAGAGTACTTGTGGGAGTTGAGTTAATCCAAGAATTGATGAGACTGTTTATGTATAATAGAAAAAAAATTAATCTATAATTTATAATAAATCTATTACATATGAAAAAGAGGCTGATAGTGACTTTTTGTATTAAGTTTTCTTCTTTTCTTTTGATATAATTATAATTTTGTGAAATTTTAAAACTATTTTCTTAATATTTTATGAATATTAATTTTTAAATTTTTTGTCACAATATCAAATTTGGAGATTTGATTTTTTTAATTCATATAATTACAAAGACCTAGTAATCCACATAAGCATTTGTATTTCACTTATATATATTCTTACAAATTTAATTTTATATTAATAAATTTTGCTTATGACTATAAATTAAAAACAATATAAAGGATAATATTCAAAATAATTTAACTTCTTCCACATTCATCATAGTTTAAATATTTTTACTTTAAAATGTTTGTAGTAATATAAACGTTATTCAATATTATTTTAATTTATCATTTTAATTACATAATTATCAAAGTAAATTATGAATACTATCAGAATACTTAAATACTAATTTTTTTTTCATAGAAAAAAAATCATACTTCACATTTAGATATCATTATTTTAATATTTTATACTACCTTTAACTATTTCTATATATCAAACTAAAATTAAGTCTATAAAAATTAATTTATATAACAAAAAAATAATTAACATTCGAAGTTGTGATATATACATACATATTTCAATTTCAATACAAGAGCGGTAATTAAATAATTAATTGAATAAATTTCATTGCCAATATTTAAAGTTGGACATATCAAACAATTCCAATCATGTATTATATATTTTGTTTTGCTTTTAAAAACATGTATTAAACCTCCTCTTAAAGTGAAAAAAATTCAGTTATTGTATGTTGACAAAGATTTTACAATGGAGTTATTTCTCATACAATTAGACAAAATAAAATTGTGTTAAAAATTATAATTAAATTTTACATATCAAGCTTATAGACTAATGTACTTTTTATTTTGAAATGTTATTGATAATAAAATGTATTCTTCTTTTGATTATTTCAATATTAATAGATGTATTATTAAAAATATTTCAAATGTGAGATGTATATCTAATACATAACATGGATACTTAATTATTAGAATATTTGGTATTATTGTAATGAACTTAATTATATATCAAATAAAAAAGTGATCGTTTTCTTGTAATGGTGATCTTAAACTTAAACGTCATCATTTAGTATAATTTACACAAATAAAAAATTATTTTAATTGAAAAAGTTATTATATAACTTATTGTACTTTAGAATTATTTTTAAAAAACTATATAGTTTATAAATATAAATAAAAATAGTTAAAAATACTATAAACAAATTTGAAACATATGAAAAGTTTAGTTATGGATAAATGGATGGCAATGATATAAATTTTTATAGTAATTCGTAACAGATAATTAAATATCATTATCATCATCATTATCAACACCTTTATCCCAACTAGTTGAGGTCGACAGTTGATGAATCCAATGACATAAATTCAAAAATAATGAAAATATAATAAAATAAATAGATAAATAAATGAAAATGCTAAAATTATAAAGGGCAGTTGGGGCCATAAGAATTGGGAAATTTACAAATATAACACCTTTGACCGTTGACTTTACAAAAATAACACCTTCCTTTTTTTGTTCTTTGTTATAACACTTCCATATGAAAAAAGACTACAATACCCATAAGGCAGAAACAAAGCACTTCACTCCATCTTCTTCTTCTTTTTTTTTCTCAAAACCCATTTGATCGATAAAGAACAATCGTAGAGAAGAAGGCCGCAAGCAAGAGAAGAAATCGAAGAGAAGAAGGTCACAACCGTAGAGAAGAAATCACATAAATTTGATGTTAGTTGAAATTTGCAGTAGTTGAACTGGGTTTCTGAATTTAAAATAGCGAATGGTCGAGCTCTAGGTCGAGTTTTAGGTCGAGCACAAGGTTAGGTCAATGTTGCTAGGTCAACTTTTAGGTCGAGCACTAAATTTGGTCGAGTTTTAAGTCGAGTAGGTTGAATTTAGGTCGAGCTCGACCTAATACTCGACCTAAAACTTGACCTACTACTAGGTCGAGTTAAATTTAAAAAAAAAAAAAGAAAAAAATTTGATTTTTTTTTAAAAAAAACAAGTTTTAGGGTCAAGTTTATCGCCGATTAAAACTAGGTCGAGTTAAATTTTAAAAAAAAAAAAAATTTGATTTTTTTTTAAAAAAAACAAGTTTTAGTCAAGTTTGACTGTGCTCGACCAAAATTTATAAAAATAAAATAAATATTAATTTTTTTTTTATATAAATTTTGGTCGATGATTAGGTCGAACTTGACCCTAAAACTTGTTTTTTTTAAAAAAAAAAAAATCAATTTTTTTTCTTTTTTTTTTAAAATTTAACTCGACCTAGTTTTGGTCGAAAGCATTAGATGGTCGAACTTGACCCTAAACTTTTTTTTAAAAAAAAGCAAATTTTTTCTTTTTTTTTAAATTTAACTCGATCTAGTAGAAGAGGTCGTTTTTAGCATTAGGTCGAGCTCGACCTAAATTCAACCTACTCGACTTAAAACTCGACCAAATTTAGTGCTCGACCTAAAAGTTGACCTAGCAACATTGACCTAATCTTGTGCTCGACCTAAAACTCGACCTAGAGCTCGACCATTCGCTATTTTAAATTCAGAAACCCAGTTCAACTACTGCAAATTTCAACTAACATCAAATTTATGCGATTTCTTCTCTATGATTGCGACCTTCTTCTCTACGATTTCTTCTCTTGCTTGCGGCCTTCTTATCTACGATTGTTCTTTATCGATCAAATGGGTTTTGAGAAAAAAGAAGAAGAAGATGGAGTGAAGTGCTTTGTTTCTGCCTTATGGGTATTGTAGTCTTTTTTCATATGGAAGTGCTATAACAAAGAACAAAAAAAGGAAGGTGTTATTTTTGTAAAGTCAACGGTCAAAGGTGTTATATTTGTAAATTTCCCATAAGAATTTTGCTCTTTCACCATAATAATAATTTTCCTCCACTCTTTTCTACTACAAAGTATCCGCCAATCTATTTCTTACTCCACTAAATCTTGTTTTACTACTTTCCCCCATGTAAATTTTGACCGACCTCTCTATTTATTCCCGTCATGCTCTTTATAACAAATTTCTTCTCTTAATTTAAGTTTATGTGTAAAATAATAACTAATATTAAGATTATTAAACCTATTGCATTAAATTCCATGTTGTAAAAAATGGATCAAATCGACCCTAAACCGGTTCGACTGAAACTAGTCATGGTTTCGGTCTGAGATTTATTAAAAAAATTAGATTTTAAAGACGGGTTTGACCGGGTCAAAACATTCAATTTTACAGAAAAAACCTTTAGTTTTATAAATTATAATTTGACCCCAACGTTTTATAAAATTCACTTCTTGTTTATAAAGTTTTTAATTCTTTAAAATTGAATATCTTGAAATGACTTGAATATTTATACAAGAGAATTTTTACAAATTTTAACACGTTCTTTACTTAAAATATTTGTTTATACTTTTTTTAACAAAATTAATTAATTATACAATTAGAATTCTATATAATATATACAAAAATTTAAATTTAACTATATTAAAAAACCTAAATAACTTATTTATAGTACATTTGTATATTAGTATTAATATTCTTATATTTAATTTATATTTCCTATTTTGGTTTGATACTAACAATACCGATTAAACTTATCTATTTAGGTATAAATCATTTTTTGGAAAAATGTTCATTATCTATAATTTGTTTTTATTTTTAATAGTAAAAGACTTACTATTTTAATCAATAATATTATTATAAAATTTACTTCACTTTTAAATTTTTTAACAAAAAATTTATATAGTTTAGAAAATAATTTTAAAATATTTAAAATAAATTTAATTACATATTGGAAAAAATGAATATCAAAATCTATTTTAAAAATAAAAAATTATTATAGATTTAAATATTAAAAACTCTAGGCATTCCACGTTTTGTGTGAATTTTAAAACTAGTATAATAATGTTTTGAGTGGATTTTAAAACTAGTATAATAATGTTTTGCGTGCACTTTAAAAACTGATATAATTAAGTGTTGTCATGCAAAGTATTCTTTATGCACCATATTAGTTTATGTTTTTATTTAGTAGTCATGGTTATTATCAAAAACTTACTGAATTTTTGCAATTTTCGTAATAAATATACTTACAATTTTCATAATACACTGACAACCTGGTATTGTACAAGAGTATTGGTTTTGGCTTTTTAAATAAATATACTTATAATTTTTCACTATTGTAACTTATAAGATTTGAGTCTCAATCTCAAACTTAAGTATGGTGTGGTTGGTTACTCATAATCAACTTATCATTGACTAATTGATATTCATACTATAATCTTTATGGTTAAAAATTTAGCAAGAAAAATAAAAATTAAATAATATTAAAGAGAAATTTTAATATGACATAATATTTTTGAAATAAAAATATCAAATAATGAATTTATAGTAGGTGGCAAGAAAAGTATTTTACAATAAATCTACTAAAAAATGATTATAATTTTGAAAAATAATATGAAATGCAAAAACTCTAAATTATAAACTCTTCGCATATAAATAATCAAACTTATTCTAAATTTGATTTTGATCATAATTCTATATTATATATTTCACTACAATCTTTTAAAATTCTATATACAGATAAAATGAATGATCAATCACTATAAATGAAAAAATGAAACAATTAAAAACTCATAAAATAAAAGATTCGAACACTTATAAATAAATGTGAAATGATCCTATAAAAATATAACTCATAGTTCCCAACAACAAAAATGTGAATTTTGGAGAGGGGGTTAAAAGAAATTAGATAAGGTCCAAAAAAAAATAGTAATAATATTTTAATTAACGACATAGATACTACTCCCAAAGTTCTTCTATAATTAATATGGCAAGAGCAAAATAATTAATTAATTATGAAAAAACATACCAATGAAAATTAGATTATTAAGACATCCAACATAATATTTATGTAATTTATTATTTTTGAACAATTCAAAATATCATAATTTGCAATTGTATAAAAATTTTGAATTTGGCAAAAAAAAAAAAAAAAGAATAATAATAGTTGCTCAATACATAAGCATCATGATATATGGAGAAAAAAGAATGAAATTATAAATGATACTAAACACATCAATTCTAATTATTCTTTAATAGTAATTTTTTATAATTTTAAATTAGGTGTGACCAATAATTACTAAAACAGTTATGTTATTATTGCCTATTCTAGCAAAAGATCAGCTAGCCTATATGTATATACCAATTAATTAAATGCATACCTTTTCTTTGTGATACATGCTAATAAATACAGAATTTGTAAGATACTAAACTTATAAATTAAGTGAGAATTTAGAAGATTAAAAGATGTAAAATTTAACCAGTAAATTTTAAATATTTCTTTTTAAATTATAACAATTGTTAAAAGATGTTATTAGAAAATTATTATTCTATATTTTATAGGGGTTTTCATTTATAATTTTGATGTATTTTCTATAATCAATTAAATAATTAATTTAATTACATAGATAGTAACAAAGAAAGTGGAAAAATACCAAAAAAGGAAATAATCACACAATAGTTAAATTTAATCGTAAACATGTGAAATTTCAAAAATTCTAAGATAATAAAATTTATTATTTGAAGTGTTTAAATTATTCTCTAATCCCAACCAATTGAAAGTAAAGAAAATTGAATTTTACACAAAAAAAAAAATAGGATAAGGAACATACATTGGTAGGGAAAAGGGGGGGGGGGGGGGGGGGGAGAGGGGGGACACACCATTGAATTTATAAATTTATCTTTCATTAGCTATATAGGTTAGTTACAAAAAATATTTAAAGGAACAAAATTTGCTATATAAACACAACACACCAATATATAAATATATATAACTTGGCTTCATTAAAAGGAACAAGAATTTTAACCATCTTCAAATTACTAAAAATTAATGGATAGTAAATAAATAATTTTTTAAAGATTTTGCAAGATTTAAAACTTTAATCATCTTCTAATTATTAAATATTGCTATTAATATTAGGCCTAATATACAGAAATACTACCGACTTTACTTCAGATTAATTATAGCGGCTTTCAATTTTAACAATTCAGTACATGACCTTTTCAATTTGTAACAATTATAGCCTTGGTCAAAATTGATGACGTGGGTCAACCCAGTCAACCATTAAAGTTGGAAAAAAGACAAAAAAACCCTCCAATATAAAGCATATAGTTTAAAATTCTAAAATAAATTTTTAAAAAGACAAAAAAGACAAAATTTGAAAACAAAATTTTAATAAAATTATTTACACTATATAATAAAAAATTTTAAACTAAAAAAAAAATTAAAGATGAAAATTTAGTAAAATTTAAAGACAAAAATGACACAAAATTGATATAGTTAAAATTTTTTTATTAACTTTTTAAAAGAAAAAATTTAATAAAATTATGTAAAATTTTGTTAAAAATTTTAATGCAAACAGATAAAAAATTATTATATGATACTTTGATTTTTAACTTCAATTTTTTTTTTATAGATACTTTGTTTTTTAACCTCAATTTTTTTTTGTCATTTTTGTCTCTAAATTTTATTAAATTTTCATTTTCAAATTTTATTTTTTTGTTTAAAAAAATTTATTATATAGTGTAAATAATTTTATTAAATTTTTGTCTTTAAATTTTGTCTTTTTTGTCTTTTTAAAAATTTATTTTAGAATTTTAAACTATATGCTTTATATTGGAGGGCTTTTTTGTCTTTTTTCCAACTTTAATGGTTGACTGGGTTGACCCACGTCATCAATTTTGACCAAGGCTATAATTGTTACAAATTGAAAAGGTCATGTACTGAATTGTTAAAATTGAAAGGTCGAGCTATAATTGTTACAAGAAGTAAAGGTCAGGCCATTTCTGTATATTATGCCTTAATATTAATATTATAAGACAATAAAAAAGATAATTTAATTCTTAATATTTATAATAATTATATTAAAACTGATTAACAAAAAATAAATTCATTGTTTAAATATTGAGATAACCAACAAAATGGTCTCTCACAAATTGGCAAATAATATTTTTTATCCCTCACATTTAAAACGATGAAAAAAGATCCCTAACATTTTATTAGTGTACTTTTTTAATCCTCCGTCACAATTCCATCCAATATTTCATCAAATTTTGGTCATAGTAACACTGCCATTTTGACGGAAAATTAAATAGAATTATGATGGAAGACCAAAAAGTTACACTAATAAAATTTTAGGGACATTTTTTCATCATTTTAAATATGAGGGATAAAAAAGATTATTCGCCAATTTGTGAGGGACTATTTTGTTAGTTACCTCTTAAATATTTTACATTTTGTTTTCAAAGTTCCAAGGTATTCCTCATTCGCATTCAGGCTTCTGCAAGATTCCTTCATTTCCTCTTATCTAAAACCACAAATAGATGGAGATTATGATGAAGTAAAATTGAACAAAATAGAAACTAATTCTAAGAGACAAGCAAATTAAAAGGCAAGAAACTAATTCTTAAGAGAGAAACAAGAATTATGGCTAGGCAAGCCATAGATTAACTTTGACAACTAATAGAAAACATTTGGATATTTTAATTTGATCAAATGCATCAAATGCACTAGAATAGACATGTCATACTAAAAATATCGTTAATCTAATGGTACCAAACTTTGATTCTTGTTGGGTTTATGATAAAACAAAAGTATCTCATATTTGTTTGAAACAAGAAAATAAAGTAATTAATAAGTTGTTGTAATTCAAAGTGCAGGATTCAAAATTAAAAAAAATGGAACTCTCGATGCACTGCGCATACCCATACACTAAAAGGGAGTTTAGTAATACAGAAAAAATTTCACCAATTTGATATTGTTTTGGTGGCATGGTCAAGTGGTAAGGCGAGGGACTACAAATCCTTTTTCCCCAATTCAAATCTAGGTGTCGCCTAATCAATTTTTGTACATGCCAGATCATGAATTAGTAATTGCATCCAATTTCCAAAAAAAATCCCAATTGTGTCGAACTTTCCATTTTTAGAATGGAATATTTATAGAATCTCCGTGAATAAGATCAACCCTTATTTTAGTCAACGGTATTTACATAAGGTTCCTCTTTAAGATAGTCCACAGAAGAGCTTTGTTGATCCATGATGTATGTTTCATCTTTCATTTCCTTTTCGTTTGTTTCGAGAAATCTATTGATCAATCCCAATTCTTTCTTTTTCTTTTCCAATCGAGATGTATAGTTCATGTTCACGAATTAACGAAAATGTACAAAAACTCTATTTGCCTTTGCCATTCTATGAGTCTATTCCTCTTTGCATATGGCATCCGTGGAAAGAGGGTAGCAAGTTACAAATTCTATTTTAGTAGGACATGTATTTAAAATACCTTTATGCAACATACATATCTATACAAGTGGATCATACCTTTCATTCCACTTTCAATTCCTATATTAATAAGGGTGGGACTTCTTCTTTTTCCAACGGCAACAAAAAATCTTCGTCGTATGTGCTCTTTTTATAGTGTTTTATTGTTAAGTATTGTCATTTTTTTTCAATCAATCTAACTATTTAGCAGGTATATACATCACATATCCTAGATCAAGTAAAATCCCTGGGTTTTTAACAAGTTACTGCTGTATCTATTTCATTAAGATTTGATGATCTTTTAACAATACCTTCAAGGGATGCCTAGTTCAAGATGCTGAACAACAAAGTTTGATTTTTGAAAAACAACACCATTCTGGGAATGTACACGCAGTAGAAAAATTACGTCAATCCATTGAAATATAGTTTGCTACAAGTGAATATTTGCTATAGGAGATGCAAGCCAAGCAATTTCAATACCTAAATAAAACTTGGTAATTCCCTTTCCTTCTTGTAATTGACACAACCCCTATTTTCGAGTAAAATAAAATGAGGATGCCACGTTGGGATAGGTCGGGGTAGCTCCAATAAGAGAGTTCAAATTAGAATCTATATATCAATACCGATTTCGATCCGAGCTTTTGGAATTAGAATAAGTTCGGAAGCGGATCAAGAAATCTTGGTGATATTCTCTAACTAATGAATGGGGAGTCTACTTTAAAACCGTCCATGAATGAAAAATCATAAATCAAACTTCCGAATTGGAAAAATGAGATATTATCATATAACTTTGTATCAGCTAAGTTCAAGAGTCAGAGATAAGTGAACTCGAACCTCTGACATTTGTCACAGGGTAAACCATCGCCTCTTAGGTCCCCCAACTTATTTTACCATAGAGGCCAACGATAGACAATAACTCCCCCCACAACCCCGTTTTCATTGTTTAGGTTGCTTCCATTTCGCTCATCGCTACTACGGGAATCGCTAGAATTCTTGATTTCTCTCAATTCGAAAATTCAGGATTTGAATTGATGTCTTTTCATTGATTTCTCCTAAATTACATTGATGTATCCTAAAGATTTTTTTTAATCTCTCCCCTCTTTTTTTTTTTGTATTATTTGTATTGTATAACTATTTTACTTACAATGAAATTTATGAAGATTGGCCTATTAGGTGCTATTTTTTACAATGAAATACTACCTAATTTTATCAATTCGTGAGAAGAGACTAAGCTTTTGTATTTAAAAAATGTTTCAGTAAGTATTTCTAATGTTGACGAAGAGTCGTCTTTCTGCTAAACAGGATGTATTGAACTCATAAATCACTAGATACATTTTATGAATGTCAACTAAGTGTCATAAGTAAATTGCTCCTGGTTATTCAATCATTTAATAACTAGAGTCATGCTTCACACCCAAAAAGAAAAGCGCTACGCCTAAGTTAAACTTGGAGATAGAAGTCTTCTTTCCTTTCTCGACGGTGAAGTAAAACCAAGCCAGCCAATGGGTTTATTATCTTAGGTCAGAACAAAACAAGTTGATAGGATCCCTTTTTTTGCACCCCTATTGTCCCCCCTGCTTATATAGATTCTCTTTATACAATGTCTTTAACTCGAGAAACAAGAAAATCAGCTGAATTTATTCATTTTTTTAATCGACGGGTAATTGATGGAATTACAAATGGGTTTGGTACGGTTCTATAATAGCGATGGGAACATTGGTGTTATCATCATCTATGATTATCTAACAGTCCAAGTACAGTCAATATAGTTGAAACACAATCAAAATATGGTTTTTGGGGATGAAATTTATGGTGTCAACCTATAGGGTTTAGCATTTTTCTAAACTCAATCGTGGATGACGGAATCATCAAAGATTTGACCTTTTCGAACTCTGTCTATAACTCACTAAAGACCTGCGAAACAAAGAGAAGATTTGTACGGACTAGAAATCTAGCAATAAGAAGAATGGGACTTAAGGAATGATATATATATATATATATATATATATATATATAAATATATATAAAGAAAAATAGTAAATAAAAATAAAGTAGAATAACCTAGATTCCAAATAAACAAATTCAAATTGGAAAAGAATCTTTCGGATTCTCGAAGAATGGGGGGCAAAGATCCCTTCCATCCAAAGAAATTTCTTTATGGTAGTACTCTTGTGGACTTCGGCTTTACTAATGAATAAATTGATTTCATTGGAACCTATATTGGAACGAGCATTTGCTACTGCAGAATAAACTAATTTAAAAATGGGATAACATGCTCGATAAGGCTATGATATTTAAATCGTTTATTCTGTAGTTGGTAGTTAAAAGGGTCTATAATGAAAAAATAGAGCTTTTCTCGTCTATTTCTAAATAAAGTGAAAAAAAATGAATTTGAACCCCATATAGGCAATGAACATGAACTTTGTGAATCAACTTCGTGGAGATGGAAAATTCATCGATCAGGGTTTATTAGTGCAAATTCTTCCTTAGTTAGAATGAAATTGACTATTATTATGACAATACTAGGTAGTATAGATATTAACTCAATAGAATAATATTCTATTATCTCGTTAGTTAGTTTTCTTTACAAACCTAGAATACTAATATTTCTATTTTTCCTTCAAATATGAATACTACGGTCGAAGGTTTATGAAAAAACTAGAGCTCCTATTATCTAAAGCTTTTAGGACTGAGTTAAACCATCACCTACTTATTTGGGCTGCTCTAATGGATTCTCCTATAAATTGACAATCTCAATGTAATTTGTTGAAGATCAACCTTAATTATTTTAATTCTAGAAAATTAAGCTAGTAAAACAACTTACTATTATTAGAAATTAGGACAAGTTACTATTATTAGTTCTAAAGAGACGGAACTTAAGAATTAGGAATTTTGAACGGCAAATTTAGGATGTAAGCTATTTTTAAATTAAAAATTTTTAATTACAAATTTAGGAAGTAGTCTATTTCTAATAAATAAAGTAGGATTCTACCTGTGCAATTATACGGATCTTGTTATTGTTGAAAAAAATATAATTATAATTTAATATTTTAAAATCATAATTTAAGGTTTTTTATTTAATAGTATTATTATTTCAATATTAAATTTAACTAATATATAATAATAAATTGTTTTAGAGGGTTTATATTAGAAGACAAATAGATACAAATCCAAAAAAATAAAATATATAAAAAAACACATATAAACAAAGATAAAAACACGTATAAACTTTTTTTATCTAACATATAAAAATAAGATAAAAGAATTAGCATAATACAAATGAAAGAAAAAATAGTAAAGAAATTCATTTAAACTTAAAAAGAAATACAAAATATCTCTTATAAAATATAAATATAAGAGTTCATCAAAATATTTAAATTTGTACCATGATTTCATTAGAGTAAATTTTATTATGATAATTTAAACTCTATGGTTGATGCATCAATAAGAATGATGACTGTTAATGGAAAAAAAAGAGAGCATATTTTAAAAATAAAATAAGGGTAAAATTAAGAGCCATGTATGCTAGTAATGGTGGCTTAAAAGGGAAAATTTTTGTGAAAATATTTGGTAAATGATATCGTTAAATAACCACTAAAAAAATTTAGTGATAAATGTTATGTTTTGAACTTTTAGAGAAAATTGGTAAAGAAAAATATGGCAAGTCAAATTGTTTCATTACAAAATTTTGAAATTGAGTCATAAGGGTTATAACTGAATTCAAGATAAAAAAAAATTAGGAGATTGTACAATCATAATCTAATTCTAACAATAATATAGTGAACAAAACTAATATGCATAGAAAAAAAGAAAATATTGAAAAGAAAAATTTAGGAAGAAATAATAGTATTGTTAAAGGGATAGATATGTGACATTATTATAAATTATTGAATTGTATATATGACAAAATTATATTCATTATGGGCACCTGACATTGTTTTATATATACATAATAGATTACACTTGATCATTGCATATTATTTACAATTTCCATAATTTTTCATATTACAAACAATATTGCACAATTTCCATTAAATATTTTGTCCAAATTTTAAGTGTTTCAACATTTTTAATATTTTCAACATTTTCAAAAATTTCAAGTTTCTCTTTAGCAATTTTTAATCCAAATTCTATTCTATTCCACCTATAGTTTTTTTAGTCAACATGATCAATTCGATTAACTATGTAATTTTTTAATCCAAATTTTATTCACAATTCTCACAAACAAAAAAGACCCAAAATATTTAATGTAGAACCTACCCATATTTTCACAAAATATGTCAATATTCCAAAAAAATATTATTACAATAATATATTACTATGCTCAATCTATATTATGACTTATTATTATTTCATATAAAACTATTTCGTACCAAAATTTGAAATGCCACAACATATTGAAATATCAAAAAAAAAATTAAACAATGGGCACCCTCCCGCATCTCGCAAGATTCCCATGCAAGGCATAGGGTGTCTAGTAATTAGTTGATAATTTATTAATTACATATTATTAAAATTTTAGAGGAAAATAGAAATTAAAAAAATATTAAAGGGAAATTCTCAAATAATTAAAATTAATAAAAATATGAAATAATATTTGTTGAATAAAAGTATCAGATAATGAATTCATAAATTGTGATAAGAAAAGTATTTTAAAATAAAACTATTAAATAATGATTATAATTTAAAAATAGTGTAAAATGTAAAACTCTAAATCATAAAACTAATTGTAAGTTTGACTTTTATCATAATTTTATATTATATATTTTACTACATTTTTTTGAAATTTTCTATATAGATAAAGCAAATGATTGATCCCTTAAAATAAAACTATCAAGCAATTAAATACAAATCTTAAAACAAAAAACTAAAACTCTTATAAATAAATGTGAAATAATCCTACAAAAGTACAGTTCATAGTGCCTCAAAATTCAAAATACAAAAAGCCATGTCACATTACCATGAAAAACATATCGATTGAAAATTAAATTATTAAAAGGAATACAAATTTTAACCATCTTCAAATTACTAAACATGAATAGATAGTAAATATATAATCTTGTTTAAAAGTTTGTAAAATTTAGAACTTTAATCATACTCTAATTACTAAATGTTGATAACTTGATATTAATATTAATATTACAGGACAACAAAAAAATAATTTAATCTTTAATATTTATAATAATTAATTAAAATTAACCGATAAAATTTGTTCTTTTATATAATAGTGATAGTATATATAATACAATAGAGATAATGAAGTGTTGTTATGCATGATGACAAAAATATTGTTCATGCACCACGCTTGTATTAACAAAACCAAAAATTCTAGACTTATATACTCCGTAGAGTCACCCCAATTCATTAAATTTAAATTTAACGTTGTTTTCATACCTTGATATTTTATTACTCCGCTTGTTGTGAAAACAAATTAATTTCAAAAATTTTATTTATCTTGCAAAAGTATCTATTTTTGTCGTAAAATTATTATACTATTTGTACTAATAATAGCAATGTATAATTAAAATAAAAATATAAAATTATACATTTAATTGTGTATTAAATGTATTATATTTTGAAACTTAAAAATATAAGGCTAGGTAGGCATGACGTTGAAAGGAGGGGCTTAGATGAAAACTCATTGAAAAGAGGGGCTTAGCTGAAAACTAATAGGATTAAATGGATTTAACTTTTATTCTGCATGCAGATTAAACTTATCCATTTCGCTACTAGCTCTCTAGACTCTAGGTGATCGAAAGGTAGCCTTCAACCCTTCTGCTGTATATTAATTGTGTTATATATTACTCCATTTGTCCCTAGAAAAGAGACTATTTTAAAAAAATATATATTTTGTTTTAAAAAAAATTTACTTTTAAACTAAAATTTTAAAATATTCTTATTAATAATAATTATATATATTCAAAATTAAAAAGTAAGAATAAAAATATAAAATTTAATATTTAATGATGCATTAAATAAGTTGTACTTAACAACTAATAAATATTATATATTAACTAAAGTGGACTTCTTTTCTTTGGAACAGAGAGAGTATAATTTATGAAACAAAAAATGGACCCTTTTTTTTTCTTTTTAGAATGTAGGAAATATATCGTATTTAAATCATGTTAAATGAACCAATTAAAAGTAATGAAAATTAAATAATGATACGAACATGTTGTGAAAAGAAACAAAAAAGAAAATATATAATAACTAATAATATTGAGATGTAAGATTGATTACCCAACTAACACACTTCTCCAAGGTTGAAAATTTTGATTTGCTTCAAATTGTTTAGCGCTAGGGAAGAGAAGAACTTCCAAACTGGGCAATCCTTGTAGTGACACCAGTTGGGGTTATTTTTTGTCTATGGTATGGCTCTTATAGGATTTTAAAACTAGTATAATAATGTTTTGTGTGCACTTTAAAAACTGATATAATTTAGTGTTGTCGTGCAAAGTATTCTTCATCATATTAGTTTAATATTTTTATTTAGTAATCATGGTTAGAGTAATGATAGATCCAACGACTAAATAGAGCGACTTGTTATAACGACTGATGTGTAACACCAATGACAACTGATGTCCGTCCATGTCATTATTATTTTAAAAAAAGAAAAAATATGTGAAACACAATAAACAATGACAACTTTTCTCCTATTCTGTAATTTTTTTCCCACTTCAGTTCTCTGTCTGTGCCCTTCTGAAAACAACGATGGCATCTTCTTCTCTCCACAGGCCACACCGTTATGCAATTCTGTTCCTTCAAGCCCTCACTTTCATTTTAGTTTTTCAATTCTTCATCTGTGCCCTTTAGCAAAACACACACATGGGGCTGATCTTCCTAGGAAGAAAAATCTGCTGATTTCCTTCATCCAGCCATGGGGGGAATTCATAAAGATCAAATAGAAAAGGAAAAAAAATCGGGCAGAGAACTGCCATCAAGCTTCTTCTTCTCTCTTCTTCTTTACTAATTTCCTACATCCAGCCACGAGGGAATTCATAAGATCAAACATAAAAGAAAAAAAAAATTGGGCAGAGAACCACTATCAAGCTTCTTCTTCTCTCTTTGAAGACGAAGAAAACACACACAAACGGACACAGACGAGCCATGGAAGAAGAAAAATCCAATTTTTTTACATGGGGCTGATCTTCTGCACTCTACTTGGATGGTTGTTGCTCTTCTTAGTCTTTGAGAGACTAACATTTTGTAGTCCTTTTTTGTTCTCGTTAATTTGTTCGAGCAAGACCCTAAATGTGGTGTATTTATTGCAAGGAATTCAATGATGCTGTTAATGGATTTGTGGATGATGGATGGTCAATTATGGGTAGTGATGGTGCCGACGATGTGATAGCTATAAATTCATCTCCAAGCAAAATCCTTGGGTCCCTATATAGTATGCTGAATATGCTTCCAAGTTTTGGGGGAGTAATGTGTGCCAAGGCATCAATGCTTCTTCAGGTAAACACTAAATAATTATTTAGTAGCATATGAAAGCATATTTTTCTATTTACCTTGGTTGTCTCTAACTCGTTTAGATGGCTTGCTCTAGGATCATTCAAAATTAATTTTCCTTTCTTTCTCATTCAAATAATTGGTCAAGGCACCCTGTTTTTCAATGACTAATAATTTATTATCTCAGAATGTTCTCTTGCGCTGCTTGTTCGTTTCCTGAGGGAGCACCGATCTGAGTGAGCTGATTATGGTATAGATGCTTATTCTCACATCTCTAAAAGCTAGTGCATATGCTATTCCATGTGCAAGACTTGCTAGCTTTCCCAGAGCTGCTATTAACCTCTTGCATAGACTATTTGGATGCTAGTTAACTATTACACGACTCAAATGTGTAGTTTGCAATTTGAGAACCAACGATATGACTATCCCAACTTTAGAATGTTTCTTGGCTCAAAATTGGCTCTTTAAAAATTTGATGGTTTACTAACCAATGTTGCATTTTTTTTTTTTTGGTTGGAGTTGGGAACTTGTGATCTTAAACCTGAACTAAGTTCATCTTTTTGTGCGCAAGTTGTATATTTTTTTTTTGTGTTTTTGGGTCATTTGATAGAATACAAAATAAATTATACCATAGTTTATCAGGTGAAGAGACTTGAGAGTTGGGTGATGTTCTTGAAGGTTGCATTGGGAATAGCTCCAAAGTTTCGTTAGTGTAGTGCTTCGGCTGGATATTGATATTCATGCATTCTTTATTGGCTTTGTTCAGGTGAAAGATGGGATTATAAGCTTGATTTTCTTGGTCAAAAAGTGGCTTACTGCACGGTTTATTCTTCTCTATCCTTTCTACCAACATTGGCCTCCTCTTGAAGCTTCTAGGAAGTACCTTTGTTGCTACTACTACTGCCACAACCCATTTCCGAATACTGCATGTAAAATGGGTTGCATAGAACATTAGTAGTAAAGATTTTGTTCTTCTTCTCTTGTATTGATTAGTAGTATAGATTTTGTTCTTCTCATAATGATTTTTACTAGTCCATGTTATGGAGAACAGCATTTTCTCTTTGGTTTTTTTGCTTCTTGTACTGATTTTCAGAATAGATTTTGTTCTTGTCATAATATAATGAATTTTGCTAGTCCATTTTGTAAAGAATAATAGTACAATGGTGATCCATTTACCGTTTAAATCATATAATAATTTTATTAGCTATTTCAATCGAAGAAAGGAGATCTCTTGTAATCTAATAGTATTTTATGAGTGGTATGAGGTAAAAGTTATAAAGAAGTTTAGATGTTGAGCATCACATCTTGTAGGAACTCATTGTTATGTAGTATGAATTCAAAATGCCATTTATGGTGGTGTGTGGGTGATTTTTTTCCCCTCTCTTACAAATTTTTTTGGCATATGCTCTGAATACTTTGCAAAGCAGAGCACAACAATGCAGGTAGAGTGAAATGAAAATTTGCATTGACAAGAAAAGCCATGTACTCTCATAAGCACATTATGAAGAAAATGAAGAGAATATGCAACTTCAGCCAAATGCTTGGTATTGTTTTGAGAGTCATTCTTCAAAACCATCATTCCCCAAAAAAGTCAAGAATTTCTTTTTTCAAAGAATGATCTCCCAGAGTCCATTATTGTGATTTTTTAAAAAATAAAAATGAAGACACTAAACTGATTTAGCATCCAGCGGAATAACTCGGAAGCCAGATGGCAGCAATGGTGCATCATCTCCAAAAGACTCATCTATGGGTGCAAAAACAAGCTGAGCACAGGCACCTACAGCATTCTCATCAACCTCACTGCATAGCTGCCAAAGAAGATGAAAGAGAATCAGATGGGAATGATGTCCACAATCCATCAATTCAAAGTAACTAATGTTGCATACTTGGAACTAGAAACAAAACTTGTAACAAATACATATCACGCGACAAAGCTATGTCCTCTGGGGAGTATGCATGATGCTCCAGTCGAACAACCTCCAGGAACTGCATCACAAGGATAAATACTAATGAATTAGCGAAAATAGTAGGTCAAAATTTTTTATGAAACAGCTTCTATGATGGATTCAGATTCAAATACAATGTACCAAAAATTTGATTACCTCCTCATTCTCCACAGTCTGTGCAAGAGGTAAAATGATTTGGCTACTAGGAAAGCCAGCAGGTTTTGCACATGGAACAGCATATGGACTAGCTTTCAGAGATGCAGCAGAATAAGCATCTATACCATAATCAGCCCACTCAGATCAGTGCTCTCTCAGGAAACGAACAAGCGTACAGAGGAACATTCTAAGATAATAAATTATTAGTTATTGAAAAACAGGGTGCCTTGACCAATTATTTGAATGAGAAAGAAAGGAAAAATAATTTTGAATGATCCTAGAGCAAGCCATCTAAACGAGTTAAAGACAACCAAGGTGATACGAATTCTTACACCAAAGGATAAGAAACCGAACCTATATCAGAGTGTTGGTCCTAGTATCGTCCTCTAGGCTGAACTAAGTCTTCCTTTAGCAAGACACCAACTCCAACTTGTGAAGAAGGACCTTGCTTTTGTCCACTTGACAACCGAAGGAATTATCAAAGACCCAATATGTGAACTTTGACTATCCTTGGAACCAAGAAGCACACTCAAATTGTTGAGGGAAAGAAACTCAACAAGATAGCTTAAACATGAACCTAAGAGGCTATCCTCAAAGACTCAAAGCAAGTTCTAAACTAGAACTCAAAGAAAAGCTACAAAGCTCTCAAGTTTGTATTGTCAAAATTCTTCCTCCTTCATTGTGGCTGAATGCCTCTATTTATAGTTTACAAATTGTAAGAATTAAGAAAGCCATTCCCTAGTTGGATTAGCTTTTTTAGGAAACTAACTAAAGAAACTATTACTTAAAAGAAACAATTAAATAAGAAAAGGAAATAAAACATCAAGTAGTTGCCTAAAACTAATCCAAGTGTGTTGGCTGAATTCTGCTTGAGCAGAATTTCCTATTCAGCTTTGTGGATTTGGTAATTCTTTTAATCACCATGGCCTTGGCCGAATTTGGAGCTTCTTTACTCTAATTTGGAAGCTTCTTTAACTTGATCATGAAGAATGAACAACACTTGGCTCATCATTTACAATACTAAGTAAAATGACAAGTGTTGAACTAGAATTGCCAACCTTCCAAATTCAAACTTGGATTGTGATGAGAATTGGTCTATGGATTTTGATTACACAAGTGAAAATCAACCATACTTGATCCTTCATTCTTGATTCTTCATGGATGACTAGAATGACAAATGATGAGCTAAGTTCGGAAGTCTTCCTTGCTACCTTAGCTTCGGATTCCATGTATTCATTTATGAAAGAGATTGAGGCAGCTTGCATTCTCTTAGTCTTTGACCTTGTAATAGGACCACCAATCCCTTGCAAAGAATCTAAGTGTGGATACCTAGCTTCATGGTTGGCTTCATGTGGAGTTGTAGTTGTCTCGGCCCTTAGGATTTCATCACAAGGTAAATAGAAAAATATGCTTTCATATGCTATTGAATAATTATTTACTGTTTACCTGAAGAAGCATTGATGCCTTGGCACACATTACTCCCCCAAAACTTGGAAGCATAGGCAGTGTACTATATAGGGACCCAAGGATTTTGCTTGGAGATGAATTTATAGCTATCACATCATCGGCACCATCACTACCCATAATTGACCATCCATCATCCACAAATCCATTAACAGCATCATTGAATCCTCTGCAATAAATACACCACTTTTAGGGTCTTGCTCGAACAAATTAACAAGAACAAAAAATGAATACAAAATGTTAGTCTCCCAAAGACTAAGAAGAGCAATAACCATCCAAGTAGAGTGCAGAAAATCATCCTTATGTAAAAAGATTGGATTTTTCTTCTTCTGTGGCTCGTCTGTGTCCATCTGTGTGTGTTTTCCCTGTCTGTTTCCTTTTGTGTGTGTTTTCTCCGTCTTCGAAGAGAGAAGAAAAAGCTTGATGGCGGTTGTCTACCCGATTTTTTTTCTTTTATGTTTGATCTTATGAATTCCCCCATGGCTGGATGAAGGAAATTGACAAAGAAGAAGAGAGATAAATTATACAGATGGCAGTTCTCTGCTAGATTTTTTTTTCCTTTTCTGTTTGATCTTTATGAATTCCCCCGTGGCTGGATGAAGGAAATTGGCAGATTTTTCTTCCCAGGAAGATCAGCCCCATGTGTGTGTTTTGCTAAAGGGCACAAATGAAGAACTGAAAAACTAAAGTGGAAGTGAGGGCATGAAGGAACGGAATTGCAGAACTGTGTGGCCGGTGGAGAGAAGAAGACGCTGTCGTTGTTTTTAGCAGGGCGCAGATGGAGAATTGAAGTGGGAAAAAATTGCAAACCACAGAAGCTGTCGTTGTTTATTGTGTTTCACATATTTTTTATTTTTTTTAAAATAATAATAACATGGACAAACACGTTGGTGTTACATATCAGTCGCTATAACAAGTCGCTCTATATAGTCGTTGTATCTATCATCACTCTTTTTTTAAATAATAATGACATGGACGGACATCAGTCGTCGTTGGTGTTGCACATCAGTTATTATAACAAGTCGGTCTATTTAGTTGTTGGATCTATCATTACTCTTATCAAAAACTTACCAAATTTTTGCAATTTTTGTAATAAATAAATTAAAAGTTACTCATATTAATCCACTGACAACTTGGTATTGTACAAGAGTATTGATTTTGGCTTTTTAAATAAATATACTTACAAATTTTCACTATTGTAACTTATAAGATTTGAGTCTCAATCAGTCAATCTCAAACTTAAGTATAATGTGGTTGGTTACTCATAATCAACTTATCATTGACTAATTGATATTCGTACTATAATCTTTTTGTGTTTTTTTAATTTTGTTAAAATGATAAAATATTATAAAAATACTCAATTTATAATTGAGTAATTGAATATTCCTTTTTTAGTTTTATTGGAAGAGAGAGATATTGTGCAAGGTTATTATATCAGCGCATAATTAAAATATAAAAAAATATTTTCTAAGAAATGAAATAGTGACCCTTTGGGAATTCTACTTGTCGTACCTTCTTTTTTTTTTCTGTCAAAAAGAAAAAAAAAAGGAATTTTTTTTTGATTATTTTAAAATGACAAAACATCATTGAAAGGTATAAAAAAAATAGTAATTTTACTCAAATTTCAGTCATTTCAATTAAAAAGATAAAAGGAAGAAAGATGAGAGAGTGAACAGTGAAGTGATTGAAAACAATTTTAAAATTTGCAAATTGAGGCTTGGCAAGACGACGTAGTTTCATCGGCATCCGTTTTTCCAATGTAGCCGCCGTTTTGGCCAATCTTCCGCCATCATCATGGTGTTAATGAAAACTTCACTTCCTTGTTCATCTACGCCGTCGTTAGCAATCGTAATTTATCCGACGGTGAAAGAAACTATAGAATTCCAGTTTTCTCAGTCAAATAAATAAAAAACTATCCCAAAAGAAAAGAAGAAAAGTACGAATGAAGATAGTAACGTACAACGTTAAAGCTTAAGGCCTCGCATCTCACAGTTTGGCTCCCTGCGTAAACTTTTCGATTCCCTCGACGCTGACATCCTCTGCTTTCAGGAAACCAAGATATCCAAACAAGAAATGAGGGCAGATTTAGTTAGAGCCGAGGGTTACGAATCTTTCTTCTCTTGCAATCGAAATTTCGACAAATCCCGAGCTGGTTAGTCCGGTGGTTACTAGTTTTTTAATTTCATTGTGAATAATTCTCTGTGGGTTTTTGCTAATAGATTCGAGCTTTATGTTAGCGATGCGAGATTGGAGCTTTTTCTTGATGTTGGGTTTGCTTAATAAATGTTTCGAGCTTTATGGTGTGAAAAAAGTTGGACTTTTTACTGATTTGTGTTTTGTTTGGTTTTCTTGCTATTCAGGAGTGGCGACATTTTGCCGTGTGAGGTCTGCATTCTTGACTGATGAGGTGGCTTTGCCAGTTGCGGCAGAGGAAGGCTTCACTGCTCTTATTGACACTTCTCGAGTACTGGGATCTCAAAATGATGACTGCCCTTCGGCTGCTGAGGAGCTTGAGGATTTTTCAAGAGACGAACTTTTGAAAGTTGATAACGAGGGGCGGTGTGTCATCACTGATCATGGCCATTTTGGTAAGTTGAGGATGCTACTAGTCCTATAAAAAAACATAAACATGCTTTTGTTAAACTTTTTCCTAGTAGCATGTGTGGTTTAACGTGTGTTCATTTATGTCCATGTGGAAACTGAACTTCGTAGCTTGTAGCTTCATCACTACAAAATATAACCACAAACACCTATGCATATACTTATGTGGTTGTGTTGTGGTTGTTTATTTGGTTCTTGGGATTCCCCTATGCGTATTAGACCATGTTATGCCTAGTTTTTCTCTTAACTGATTAATTTGTAGACTTACATATCCTCTTTGTTTTGTTTCCTCTAATCCAATCATTGCATTCATTTTTTATTTCCCTTTGAATTAGATATTGGTGCATAATGCTGCAATATGTGGGCTTTGGGATACTTTTGCAATTTGTGACATTACAAGCATTATTTACTCAGATTCAAAACTAAACAAAAGAGGCATATGTACTACTGGGTTACAGAACATTTCCCTAAACTGAAACTCTAAACCCCTACTGCCACAACTAAACACTAACATTGCCAGACTCCAAATTAACATAAATTCATATGCTGGTTTAATTCTCGTCATCATCATCTTGATCACTTGATTCGTGTTCATCATCAAGTGGTTCATCATTGTGATCAATTGATTCATTTTCATCAGCAACTGATTGTTCCCGCTCTTCCTGATCATCATCATCGGCACTGCTCTTTAGTGCAAATTGGTTTCTTTGTTGTTCTTCAGCCTCGAGCCTTGCTGCTTCTTTTGCCTCTTCCAAAGCACTGATCAAACTCTTCAAAGCAACCTCCGCATCATTGTCCAGGCTAGGACACTTGGGCATCAAATTTTCAGCAACATCAGCTGTACTGATATCAACTTCATCCAACAAAACGCAAATCTTTTCAAACAAATGGTGCCATTCAAGGTTTTGATAGTTCTTTGCAAGCACTTTGAATGCTTCAAAGGAACAGTAGGACATCTCTACATGCATATCCATTCGACCCCTTCAAAAAAGGGCAGGATCAAGTTTTTCCGTGTGATTAGTCGTGAAGACAAAGATCCTCTCCTTATAACATCCAGAAGAAAGCCCATCAATGCAATTCAGAACGCCTGATAGAGTAAGCAGGGACTGGGATGATCCTTCCTTTTTGTTACTGCTTCCTGCATTCTCCGATTCCTCAATGGATTCTTGTTTTTTTTCCCTTCTGCCAGTTAGGTCGATTGTGCAATCAATATCCTCAATGACTATACGGGATTTCTTCGTAGTCTCATCTAGCAACCTCTTCAACTGAGTGTTGTCTTTTATAGCAGTCAGCTCGATCATGTAAATGTCATAATGCAAATGATTAGCCATTGCAGCGATCATGGTAGACTTACCAGTCCCCAGAGGGCCATGCAGGAGATAGCCCTACTTCTATGCTTTCCCGATTTTTCTATAATACTCTTCACCCTTAGTGAACGCCTCCAAATCATTGATGATTTTCTGTTTCTTGATGGGATCCATGGCCAAGGTATCAAAAGTAGCGGGATGCTCGAAAGAATTATAAGTCCATGAGCCTTCATCTTCCTTGCAGTCGGTGTAAATCTTTTGGAACTTGTTCTGTTTCCTGATCCTCTTTCCTTCCTCGTTCACATGCGGCATGTAATCGCCTAATATGATTTCGCGATAGCGTTTATTAAAGGTTAAGACATAAGACCTCTTGGCTTCCAATCTCAAATACCCTTTATTTTTAGGCATTTTTTTGTCCAAGAACCATTTCACTTTAATTCCATGGAATTCGTCTTGTATTGTCTCGCAATCATCCATGCTGAGATATATTGGTTGATTTCCCTTGCCAAACTTTGCTTTGAGTCCCTTTGCGTACTTTAAAACTTGGTGTCCAAGGTAGACTTCTACGTTCTTGTATACTTTGCTGCAAATACAATAGGCAGAATCACAATCTGGGAACTCTTCAAATATGACTGTCATGTCTCTGTCCATCCAATTCTTCAACCTGTCAACGTAATAATCTGCATGATCCCACACTCGGGATGGCAAGGAATTCCTCAGTATTGTACAAATGAACACTACATTGGCCACTGTTGCACCGGTTTGGCTCAAAAAATCTCCCATTTTTTCTTCCAATAAACTCAAACCCTACGGAACCTAGCCTCTAACTATGAAGAAGAATGAAAGGAAGCAAGAGCAGAAGTAGTTATTTAAAGAGGTAGGTGGATTGAGGATTTTCCTTCCCCAGCTATGATTTGAATTTGCTACCTTTCCATTCATATTGTGTTTTGGACTTTTCCTTATTTAGATATGATTTGGATTTGCAACCTTTTCATTTTCATTCATGTTATGTTTTGGATTGTTCCTTGTTCAGATATGATTTGGATTTGCAAACTTTTCATTCGTATTCATATTATGATTTGGATTATTCCTTTTTCAGGTATGATTTGGATTTGCAAACATTTCATTCATCTTATTATTTGGATTCCGAATTTTGCATTAAATATTTAATAATGCATTAAATACATTGTAGTTTAGAGGTAAAAGAATTATATTAAACTCAAAATTGACTTTTTTTGCAATAAATAGAGTATAATTTAAAATTTTTCTTACGTTATTTTTTGTAATAATGTCAATATATTAAAAGATTATACATTTAATAATATATTAAATATATTATATTTTATAATTAAAAAATAATTTTTTTTTAAAACAGAGAAGGTAATATTTATAATAAATTTATCCTTCTCTTTGATTTTCCCCCTCAAATTTTAGTATAAAAAAATCTTCAAAAAAAGATCTAGTAAATTCTGTTATTGAAAAATGATAACAATAATAATAAGAAATGCTGAGTGGTCCCTCAAGACCTGTCTTCTTCAATTGGACCGCCCCTGGTTACTCACTTCTACTTCATTGTGTCCAAATTAAAGTCAAAATAAGATGTATTCTTCACCAAATCATATAAAATCTAAAGCGAAAAAATTCTCAAGCAAATTCTGAGATACCATTTGATTTTGTGAAAAATAATTTAATCTATTAGTTTTAGTTGATCTTACCTTAAAACTCACTACGTAAAACTAAACACCAAAGAAATGAGATGAGAGGTTGTTCCCTTTCCCTGGTTGTTCTTTCCTCAAGGCTTCTTCTCCTCTCCCATTGTCCTTCTCTACTGCGGTTGATCACCTCTACTTCATCATTGTTTTCTCAGCCGGGAAGAATCAAGATCCCAAAAATGGATGCAACAAAGTCATCCCATTCTCATACAATCAGTTCAAAGTCAAGTATTACAGCCTCTTCATCAACTAAAGTCGAAAGATTCCAACAAGTCTTCCGCTCGGACTCCACTGGCAAGTCTGCTTGCTGATTACCCTTTTCGTTTTTTTCCCCAGTTCTTTTTATGGGGTTTGAAAAGAATGCCTTCTAATTGAAGATTCAAGATGGGGTTTATGGGGTTTGAAAAGAATGCCTTCTAATTGAAGATTCAAGATGGGGTTTTTTTTTTTTTAACCCAAAAAAGGAATTATTTATTCAGGTGGCGGTTGGCATAAGTGCTGGGAAGAAGGGTTAATGTCTTGGGACTTGGGGCAGCCTGCGCCTGTTCTTTTGCATCTTCATGACATGGGTGCCCTTCCAAAGGGAAGGGCTTTGGTCCCTAGCTGTGGTAGTGTGAGTTTTTCTATCTGCTGATGTTAATTTCTCTGTTTCCCTTTCTTTTGATTGGTCTTCTGGGATTAGCTGTAAATCGAGTTTACATATGGCAATAGTTGCCAAAAAAAACATAAAAAATCAACTTGTTGGATTCAATTGTGTTTTATATTTATGCTTCTTGGGTTGTGCTTTTTTTCCTTCATTACTTTGCTGCTGATTTTGTTTAAGATTTTCGTGATTGTGAGAGTGAAATCTATAGGTGGTATGGTGATTACTGATTATGAAGTTTGGTACATTTAAAAAAGGAATCTTTTTCGTACTTTATATAGAACGAAGGTTTAGGTTGCAAATGAGGAGACGTTAAGTAATGAAAAGGATTAACTTACTTATTTTTTGACCCAATACTCTTCACAGTTAGCTCCTGAATAATGCACTTACAAGCACTCAGTGTGCTGCTTAGGCAATCAATTCCTGTGTGGAAGTACAGTTGGCTTGATATTGAAAATAATTTATTTAAGCTTCTTTCGTGATTATCAGAATGCCAATTAATCTCATTTTTATAGATCACCATTTCGCTTGAAACTTAGGGGTATAGGGAGAAATTTCTTAAAACAGTCCCTATGTTGAGTTTGATTTTCTGATTTTCTTTTTCGGGCCGGGACCATTGAAGTCAGTCACGAGAGTGAGTGCAGTTGACAGTTGAATGTACTTCCATATGTTTGATATTGGCTCTCTCATGCTACAAGGCCATGATGTGGCGGCCATTGCCAGCCCTGAGCGCTATGTTGTTGGCCTTGATATATCACAAGTAGCTATTGAAAAAGCCCTTGAGGTTACTACATTTTTATGGGATAACTCTGTAATTACGTTTGTATTCCTCATTCAACATTATTAGAAGAATGACTTCTTTTACTGTGAAGGGAATATTTTAATTGAGGTCAACGAGAAACTAGTGAGTGCTTATGATGTTTATCTGAAAACATTGTAACTTGCACGTGTATATACTATGTCAATGCAATTCTGCTGTTAATTGCTCATTTTCTGGTTGTTGACAGTAATGTTAGGGAGATGAAAGCTCGAGTGCTGATATTTACTGCCAAATGTAATAGAATGGTAATCCTTGGAATTCCTTGATTTAAAATCTTTGCTCTCTGGAAGATGTAGGAAAATTTTTTAGAGGCATGCTTGGTTTGATTAGATAGGTGTCCACTAATTACTTCATTCCTTACGTATTATCTATATTCTCATGCTCCCTTGTGATTGTTTTCTTTGCTTTCGGCTCATCAAGGCAGTTGTCCTCATCATCATGAAATGGAGAATATTTTGAATTCCTGAAGGCAGACTTCTTCACATGGTGTCCAACGGAGTTATTTGATTTCATTTTTGACTACACGTGAGTGTGAATTGACCCTTTGCACATTCTCCTCTCTGAAATTACTTTATTCTTGCTAACAATAACAACAACTATGCCTTTATCCCACTATGTAGGGTCAGCTACAGGCTTAGTCGTCGTTGTTAACGAGAATAAAGTTATTCTTGCTAACACCCTCACAAATTAACTTTGCAGGTTCTTTTTTGCCCTTGAACCAGATATGAGGTCATCTTGGGCTGTCAAAATGCGAGATCTTTTAAAACCAGATGGAGAGTTGATGACTCTGATGTTTCCGGTCAATTTCCTATCTCATTATTTTTCTGTAAACATATTTTTATCTGTCAACAAATTGACTACTGTGACGTGATTGTAGAAGTTCTTAATTCATAATTGCATATTGACATTATAATGACTTCGAGAATACTGTTCATTTTAAAAACAGTATGTTAGCAAACATTCATCTTAAAAACATTATGGTTGGAAATGCTTGTGGTTGAGTACTTGAGTTGAACGACTAAACTTCAATTTGATTATCTGGTATTTTAGAGGCTTGCTTGAGTAGCAAGTAGCAGCTGCATTGTTTTATTAGTGCGGCCATCCTGTGTACTTTACTACTAATTTGGTCAAGGTTGCTTTTAAAGTGTTACTTATGAACTCAACAATATGTATGTTCTTTTTCAACAGATTAGCGATCGCAAGGGTGGACCTCCATACAAAGTATCTGTCACCGAGTATGCCCTACCACTGTCCAGCTTAATCAAATGGTTCACATTCCTCCTTTTCTTGCTTTATGTTCTTATTTCTGGCTCTTCAAACTATTAATAAGTTAAAATGCTTTTGTTTGTAGTTATGAAGAAGTGTTTGCACCCTATGGGTTTCAAGGCAATATCAATTGAGGAAAATGAACTGGCTGTTGAACCTCGCAAGGTAACATAAACATTTATCTAATTCATTTGTTGAGTATTCATTTGATATGAATGTCCTGGCAAGAATAAAGAAATTCTTGGAAACTCAAATTTCAGTGTCCTTTCCTGTTTCTTGCATATGGTTGGGGTTTGAAACCTTTTGAGACCCTGAAATTCATCTGTTTTTTGGGACATTGAATTACCTCCAAACCCTATATCGGTGCTTCTATAGTTGTCTTGATGGATTCACAGATAAAACTTTAAATTTGTTTGCATGAATCATGATCTGTAATGATATTAAATCTCAAAGCTTATCCTAATATGACAATAATCGCATTGTGTAACTGTTGCATATGAAAGATCCACATTTAGAGACAACATCAATTCATCTAATCACTGTTGCGATTTCGCTTTGGGATATTATTAGTGAGTGGGAAGACATTTGATTCATAAATGATGTTCTATATAGGATTAATTATCATCCCTTTTGTTAAGGTTGATTATGTCTAATATCATAAGCATTTCACAGCATGCCAACAGGCTTATATAGATAACTGCTTTTGTTCACTATTTTATTACCTCGAAAATTTATCATGTCTTGCTATACGTTTTTTGAGTTTTCACTTGAAATAAAATTCTACAAGAACCTTCTGGCAAGATAGTTCATTAGGAAGTCATAGCCATTTAATTTTCAAAAGGGTCATTGATCTTGGCAAGGAAGGGGAAAGTAAAATGGGAATGATTCTTGGGCATTTTGGTATTGAATAGTAGGACTAATGTACATCTATAGTGTTGTAATGCAACCTAATATGATTTCTTTCAGAGGTGGCTTTGGGTTTTCTAAACTAGTTTTGGTAATTGACCCTTACTAGACTTATTGATCGTTAAATGTGTGGTCTATGTGGTGATCTCATCCTTTAATTTCTTGGCAGGGAGCAGAGAAACTTGCAAGGTGGAAAAGATCATTCTTTCAGTCATCATTGTGATCATCATTTCACCGGCCAAATGGAGTTTTTATTGCTAGAAAAGTTTGATTGGTTTCACCACATCAATGGCTACAAATATATTTGGGACAATTCCTTTCAAAATTTCTATTATAGATGCATAATTTTCGAAATTCCCTTTAAAGCCAAAAAAAAAAAAAAAAACCTCTAATGGTGATGCATTGCATGGAAACAATTAGTTGTACTTTAAATGTTTTGTTCAGAGCAGAGTGCAACATTGAGAGAGAGGGTTTTTAATTTTGGAAGAAGAAATGGGGGGATTCATTGTAAAAGCTGAGGACCTGCGCATGGAGGTCAGGAACTTTTCAAAAATTGGAAGTTTTTGACAATTGCTATTCTAATGTTTTTCTTTGGTTTGTTCATCCATCAATTTTGGAAAAGGAGAATAATAATTAACATAATGTTGTATTGTTGTATGTTAAGGGGGTTAAATTTGTAATTGACAAATTATACATGATATTAAAAATATTTTTATGCTTTTAAAAGAGAATTTTGAAATTTCTACACCCATCAGAAGAATTTAGAATCGGATTACGCCCTTAAAAGGAATTCTCCCAACAATATATTTTCATTGATTGCCACTTTGACATTGGAAATGTGAAAAATGTGCTGACTGCTATTTTTTAATTAAAGGATTGAGGTATTACTCTCATCAGATTTTCAAGAACCCATTTCGAAAAAGATTTGAGTTTTATCATGTTTACTTTTCCTTCGGGTGGAAGAAATGAAAAACAAGTGTTGACATATTAAACTAAGCTTTATTAAATCTCAAGTTTCATATTTAAAATAAAAATTACTTCCTTTTGTAGTGTAATTTATAACTACCCTTCTTGAGCTTTAAAAAACGTATCACTGCATATTCAGGTAATCAAGCTATTAAGGTCATCTTCCTTCCAGTGCTTACCTAAATATCAAAAAGGTTTACTTTCTTTGTTGTCTCGGTTGAGTTGAACTTTCAACCTTTTACCACCTAATTGACAACCATTCATCCTATTAATAGCAGTTTGTGCAGCTGCTGGGGAGTCATAACTAACAAATCCTGTAAATGGAAGTTAATTTAGAAGCAGAAAAAAACACAGCTATCTGAGATTAACTGCAGGTTTGAGTTTATACCAAAGCATTTGCTAACACCAGTTGCCTTGTCAACAAAGACCTTTGCACTTAAGACCCTACCAAATGGTTGAAAGACATTGGCCAGCTCCTAATCACCAAATTCTTGAGGAATGTGGCAAATGAATAAGTTTGCACCGGGTGGACCTGAAAACATCAGAAAATTTTTATAAATAGCAAATATTTAAATATTTCATCCAGAATGAAAACCATAAGATTCCTCCATTTTCAAAAAATCAAACAATTGCAATGCATCACAGGGGAGAAAATAAAATAATGACTCCTCAAAGAATATTTGGAGATGCTACAGAACCTGTACTCATGACTCCCAGAACCTGTACTGACACTTGAAGATGCTGCAGAGGGCTATTTGCACTGGCAGCTGGAGTAGAACCAGAGGAACCACTCAGAGGCCTGTTACTCATGACTCCTCCAGGATATGCCAACGGATACTGGACTCCAGGTACTGCTGGGTAAGAAGATCCAACATAGCTTGCGGGCAACATGGCATAATTTCTTGGGCCCATTCCAGGTGAAACATCAGCTGCGACTAGACGTATGGCACTTGGTTCACAGATGAGACCATATTGTGGAAAGCATGTTGATTCTGTACTGAAGGCATCCCATATGGTAGGAGTCCATAAGTCCCGGGAGTCTACAAGAACAAGCATGAAAGTAAGAAATATGATAAACATCTGAAAAGAAATAATCAACCAGAACAAACACCCCCAAAAAAAGCCACTCAAGTATGTTCATGGCAGATAATGGCTAAGCAATGCCTACTTTAAACTAATTAAGCAGACCTGATAGCCATATCCATTGTATGGCGGTAAATACCCCATTGGTAAAGGTCCAAACAACGAGGGATGCTGTGGCTTGAGTCAGCATTTGGAACACCAGATGCTTGTGAAAGAGCTTTCTGAGCCCTCCGAGCTTGTCTTTCTTTCTCTGTATCGGCGCACTTGACTACCAAAGGAACAGTTGAACCCTAATGCAAAAGGGGGATCCATCAAGGACAATTGATCATCACTACCAGTTTAATAAATAATTCATAAATGACTTGATATGTGATATTAACTGGATTTCTAAATATGAGTTCAAACAATCAACTTCGTGGAGTACAAAGTATCTTTCTGCAATGCAAATGAGTCAATAGTGTCAAGTAAAAAATTCATTGAATCTACTGCTTGAGAATTTGCAGAAATCATATGAGAAAGAGATATTTTCTAGTAACATCTCGGCATGTTATTCAAGGTAAAGAAGGTGAAACAGCCTAAGCTCGTGAAGCCTCAGTGATATCAATGGGGGTATGCAGATAATCAAACTGCAGAGGACTTAACTTTATGTAGCAGTGCTGTGAAGCCTCAGTGATATCAATGGGGGTATGCAGATAATCAAACTGCAGAGGACTTAACTTTATGTAGCAGTGCGAGGGCCTCTCAGATCAATTATTGAGGAAGAGCTGAAACCTAATCCTGGATAATCTGGTTGTAAAAATTTTCAAAGAAGCGAGATACTGAGGCTTATAGATCATTGCAGAATGCATCTTGATACTCATGTGCACTTCTCATTTCACATGTGAATACAAGATGGAAATGAGAAAAATCAGAAACAAGAAGGAAACTCCTAACAAGAAGCAGCAACAGAGGAAAATTTAACTGATAAATCCAAAAACAAAACACTGAAAGGCTTGTTAACTTCGCAGAGGGAATTTCCTTGTCAAAATTTCTCCAGTAAAAAAGTAAAAGTCTAAATGCAACTCAAGCACAAATAAGCCGCACACTTAAAAATATCTCTGGCTTGGTTACAAACAAAATTATAAGTACCAATTATTCAAGATTCCAAACTTCTAGATTAGAGAAAACTGGTAAAAGCACACAAACCTCCATCTTATGCTTCCCATTCAGAGACTCAATTGCTGCAAGAGCTTGTTCCTTTGTCTCATATTTAAAAAAAGTACATCCTACCATATTTTGTAAAGGTGAAAAAGTATAAATCTCATGGCTTGAGAATATCAGGCAGAAGTCATGCAAGAAGGATTTTGGCAATCACTACCTTTGCTTGTTTGCTCAGAACCCCTAAGAATTTGCAAGTCTTTGATTGTTCCATATTGAGAAAATAAAGCAGACACTTCAGAAATGCATATGCAGCAAGCAGCAGGCGCACTGGCAACTGCACAGTGAAATGATTTTTTTTTCTTTTTAACTGCAAAAGAATATAAATTTAATTAGTGACCGGAAACCAGAATTTTGAGAAAAACGAAAAGCTAAACTCAATTAGAAAGCTAATTTGGCTCAAATCCCAAAGTTGTAGACAAATTTTGTAGACAAATAAATCAACTAAAAAAAAAAATAGAAACTGATAGTGTGATGCGCAAATTAATGCACATAATGTGGAGTTATGAAATCAACTTAATATCAATGGCCATGGCTTCTTTGAGGTGCTTATGAGTCACGTCTAACATGAAGGCATGTATGCCTGTCTATTAAATTCTCTGAATTTATGACTAAATTGTAAATGACTGAATGAACACTATCCCATTTAAGTAACTTAACTATACCTATTCTTCTTGAAGATATATAGATGCTCTGTCCACATAACCCTGGCCTCATTTCATATTTCCTGGGGAACACGACCTATCATCAAGACCAAGGGTCATGTTTGTGATCAGACTGCAATGCATACTCCATCTTATCACGTTAGGCAGTGCTCAGTTTGTGAGGAGAACCACAAGCATTTATAACCAAAAATTTGATTCCGCCAAGCATGCAAACTAAGAAGAAACATATTTAAGATTGTTGAGGCTAGTCTTGACAGGAGTTGGAGTTCAGTGCCAGCTAACCAATATGAAAACAAACAACCCTAGTCTTTTGCTCAGATTTTAACGTTAAACTACATGATGACTGCAGCAAAGTTCTCCTTTCCGGCTTCAGTTGTGCGTAACCTTTTGATTTCACTCTCTTCCCAGGTTCTGCAGTTACTAAAATTGACAAAAAGATTCCTTCTTTCCACTTGAGCTATTCCTGCAGGACAACAGACAGGGACAAAGGCTACTGACTTTCATCAAACAGAAAATTGAAAAAGTGTTCACACAAAAAATATACTAACAAACAACATCAGAAATTGGATTTCCAATGCTACAGCAGTAAAAAATCAATGTGGAGAAAACAAAATCAGTTTTTATATTCAAATTTCAGCTTTTTTCACAACCCTCCTCCTTTATCCGGGCTTGGGACCGGCTGTGCCATAGATAAGATAGGACAATAATACTAAACACAGGCGGAGTTAAAAAGCTGATCTTGGTTTGTGGACACTAAGCACAACCAGCCTTCTCATTCGATCATTGACAAGTTATCTTGGCACCACTCATCTTCTCCATATTACCAAGGTCTGGAAAAAAACTGAGAGAACAAAAGGAACTGTAAGCTCCATCTCAAAGTCAGTTCAGTAAGTCCAAGTAGTATCTAGTCCCACGAGAGAGTATTCTTTAACCACAACTAGTAATTCTTCAAAATCATCACTAACAGATCCCCTACAGTAGGGAGGACTGGCAAACATTCAGGATCAAAAGTCTTTTAACCTTTCTGCATACAACTAAGCAAAATGGTTTATCAGCCAGCACTTCTCATTCCTGTAGTGGGAGGATTGGCAAACATTCAGAATCACCCAGTTTAGATAGTGCAGCAACTGGTTTACTAGTTCAGGAAGCTGGACGTTGTGGTGGAGTTCCGTCAGTTTAAGCCCATTTCAAACTCCGTGTTTATGTGCTTTGCACTTATTAAGAATTGTATACACAGGAGCATTGTGCTTTTGCGCACTTATTCATCATCGATAGATCTAAGGATACTTGACCACAACAGGCACTTTTCTGCTATCCACACCCCAAACCTTTATCTCCAGTTGCTGTCTATTCCCAACCAGTTTTTTTCCTTGCAGTTTTCAAAACCAATCAGGGTTGGGGGCAAAAGAGGACCATGCAGACTCTATATCCAGCTTTACTAGTCATGTGCTTCCCAGTTTAAAACCAAGTTTCCTATGTTCTTTAAACCAATCGGGGTGGGGCACAAAGGGGATGGTAGTACGATCTCTCATAAGCAATTGCGGACTCACATCATAAGACTAGGAACTTGTACAAACCATCCAGACTTTTTGAACTCTCATGGAACCAGAAGGTGGAGCAGAATCAACCAAGAAATCAGGGGCTCAGGGTTTTAGTAATATGGAGCAGCAATTTCAGTTCAGGGGCTCAGGTTCGGGTTCAGGGGTTCAGGGATTCAGGGATTCAGGGATTCAGGGATTAGGGGGCTCAGAGTTTTAGTAATATGGAGCAGCAATTTCAGTTCAGGGCCTCAGGTTCGGGTTCAGGGCTTCAGGGATTCAGGGATTAGGAGGCTCAGAGTTTTAGTAATATGGAGCAGCAATTTTAGTTCAGGGGCTCAGGTTTGGGTTCAGGGGTTCAGGGATTCAGGGATTCGGGGAATAGGGGGGCTCAGGGTTTTAGTAATATGAAGCAGCAATTTAAGTTCAGGGGCTCAGGTTCGGGTTCAGAGGTTCAGGGATTCAGGGATTAGGGGGGCTCAGGGTTTTAGTAAAATGGAAGTTCAGGGGCTCAGGTTCAGGGGTTCGATGTCTAAGGGGTGCGGGTTGCATGTTTAACTAATTCTAAGCATGTTCTTTGAACTATGAGATTATGCATCTAGTAAAAAAGAAAAAGAAAAGTGCAGCTAAGAGATTATGCATCTAGTAAAAAAGTCTAAGGGGTGCGGGTTGCATGTTCTAATTAAAAAATCTAGTCTTTAAACTATGAGATTATGCATCTAGTAAAAAGAAAAAGAAAAGTGCAGCTAAGAGATAATGCATCTAGTAAAAGGTCTAAGGGTGCAGGTTGCGTGTTCTAATTAAAAAAATCTAGTCTTTAAACAATGAAATTATGCATCTAGTAAAAAAGAAAAAGAAAAGTGCTGCTAAGAGATTATGCATCTAGTAAAAGAAAAAGAAAAAGAAAAACTGCAGAACAGTAAGAAAGAAGAAAAGAAACTCACAGACTTTGGGTCAATAATGTGGTGAAGGTTCAGGCTTTAGACATCGCGAACAGCCGGCTAGGCCGCGGCTGGAAATCATCACGGCGGCGCTGCTGATGAGAAGAAGGCCGAATTACAGCGGCCAGAGCTCTCTTTTCCAAACTCCTCTCCAGCGCTCCTATTCTCACCAAAGAATTTGTCATCGCTAAGCGCCTCATATTCAATCGGTTGGGGTTGGAGTTGCACGCCGCCGTTTGACCATGGTAATTATTGCCGCCGTTGCCATTATCCCCAAATCCACCCTTATGCAAACTGCAACGAAACGAACCGGGATGATTCGTAGGAGAGCACATGCAAGTCCGCTTCTGGCCCACGTGATTGTTCTTGTTCACCACCGCAACTGAACGCCGCTCCAAAGAACACCGTACGGACCGTGCCGGGTTATAAAGATTAACATGAGTGGGCGAGGATGATCTATGGACCACAGCAGTGGAGGATGCGCGAGCGGAAAAGGCCGTCGAGTAAGAAGCAAGAGCAGACGACGATGATGACGATGAGAACGACGGCGAGAATCTTCCAGAGGGCAAGAGCCGGTTTTGGAGCACGTGATTGTTCCTGTTCACCACCGCAACCGAACGGCTCGGGGAGCTAGACCGCTCCAAAGAAAACCGTACGGACCGTGCCGGGTTATAAAGATTAACACGAGTGGGGGAGGATGATCTATGGACCGCAGCAGTGGAGGATGCGCGAGCGGAAAAGGCCGTCGAGTGAGAAGCAAAAGCAGGCGAGGATGACGAAGACGAGAACGACGGCGCATTGGGATAAGAGAATCTTCCAGAGGGCGAGAGCGAACGGAGGGCCGATCCACTTGTCCGGCGAGTTGCGGCCGCCATAGTTCTTCTGGGAGTTTATTCCCTGGGTGAGTTTAAAAAAACAAATAGGCCCAGACTTTATACTTATACATGACCTTCATTTGAAAATTCTAGTTAATCACGACAAATTAAAAGTATTAAAGATATCTTTAATTTACTAATTGATCATAGCAATAAATTAAACTATTATATTAATTATTTAAATTTTGTATTAAAATGTAGGGGTCAATTGAAAAAAATAAATATATTTTAAAAATGCAGTGAATAAAATTATATTTATTATAAGATTGAAATTAAAATAGGGAGAAAGTATTGTATTATAATAAATACTATTTTGTTTGGGTCAAATTAAAAATAAAATTAATCTAAATATAAATATGATTTTGCAAGTTTTGAAAATTAAAACCGTAATTGCTAAATTACTATTCCGCTCCTCACTTCTTCTCTTCCCGCCCTTCAACCTTCGGCGACTCTTCCAAATTGGCCTCCCAATTTTTAACCCTCTGTACTCTGTACCGCACGGCTAGAGTTTCACCAGGCCCTCAAAGTACGCATTTGGAATTCAAGACTCAGGGGTTCATCACTTGGTACGTTTCCATTTTCGTTCGGTTTAAGTCCAGGGTTTTGGACTTTTCCACTGTTCAATTTCATATTTTGGCAAATGGGTTCTTGTTATTACACAATTTTAGCATTGAAAGCTTCCAGAAAGATGTTGTAGTTAAGGAGTTCAGTATGTCTGATAGGCTCCCAACTGTGTATTATTAATTTATTGTGATTGGATTCCTCATTATTGTATTCTTTGTTGTTGAATTTGTGTTATTAAGTTTGTTAATGCAATGATTTGAAGTTTCGAAAATTGGAAAAAGAATACTGCTGAAAAAAAAGAAGGAAAAAGTCGAATTTTGCCCATTTTTGCCCCTTGTTTTCCATTTCGTGACAAAAATAAAACATATGGATTGTTTTAAATTTTGGCAAAACGTTGAAGAGACTGCATTTGGGAGCACTCTGCCATCAGGTAAACGTCCTCCAAAAGCTGTGTAAATCTCTCTCTCTCTTTTGGAACAATGTTTTGTCATTAGTCAGCATAACAATTTTCAGATTTATTGGCAAATTTTGTTTGTATTTCCTGTGTTTAAATTGCTTAGTAATTCCCTCTGGCCATGGTTTGTATAATCGTGATTTTCTCTAAAAATTGAGACTCATTTTGAAATTGAGTACATGCATAATTGAAATAAATTGATTGGATTGATTAAATTGCTTAACGATCTGATTCCATTCGTAGTGTATCCTCTGTTTGTTGAAATGCCGGACAGAAAACAGCTGGAGTTTGGATGGACCATTGCATGAACTCTGTCATTGAAAAGGCTGTGTTTTTTTTCCTATTGTGGAAAAAATCTTGTCTTTTTGCGTTCATTTTCCTCGATACTAATTTATAGAAGTTCACTTTCCCAATTCTCTATAAGGACATAATATAATTTTCTAGAGTGTCCCTTGATTTCATGAAATCACGTGAGATTAGATTGTGTTTGTGAGTTTACACCATCATTGTTTGATTTTGCTGAGCCTTCCTTTGTGAATGTGTTTTCATGTCCTTGGATGCACCAAATATTAATAGAGTTTCTTAAAATGCTGTGCATTGTCCATTGGCTTGACCAAATTACAATTTGTATTTGAGTATGGCTTTTTATGTAATATTATTGATGAAAATGTGACGAAATTGTTTTTGGTTTGCTTACTTCGAACCTACAGATATTGTTTTGCTTTTGCTTATCTTATTGGGATCAGGGTATTTAAAAATGCTTAGGAGGCATGTTGAAAATGTTATGGGGCTTGTGATGTGGGGTGGGGCTCATTAGTTACATGCCCAGATGTTGCCCCAAGTTAAGGATTGTGCAAAACTAAAGAAGATACTAAGTATTAATCATGGGACTAGGAAGAACATTACTCAGCATCCAGAAACAGAAGGGCTGTGTTTTTAGCTTTTGTAGGGACTAAAAAGAAAAATCCCAATCCCATCATTGGCTGATCTGAATTTTGAAAGGAAGGATTGTGGGTGGCAAAGAAAGCAAAGGGGAAAAGAAGCTTGATAATGGTCAATCTTTTATCAGTAAATGCCTATGCTTTAACTTAAGTTTTTGTTTACTCTAATAATCATTAACTTAAGTTTTGTCATGCCAAAAGTTTCCATGAGATATTTCAGTAACTTGTTTAAATTTTTGATAATTACAAGCATGCTCCATTTATTTTTAGCTGCTCAAGACATCCTTTGCCTTCATTTTGGAGAATAATCATTCTTAATTGGGTGTCTTAAATTTTGAAGTTTTTAGGTACTCTTTATGTACTTTTGTTATTAGATAACGATATGTACTTTTATTATTAGATAACGATTCTTCTGGCTGAATGTTTACTCTTGCTTTTGATCTCATAAGAAAAAGTAGTTGCATGGGAACTCATTTATTGATCAAAGCATAGTTAAGCTGAATTAGATACCTTTAGGAGGATTTAAAATTTAAAAGTGAAGAAGTGTTGAAGATCAGAAAAGAAAAAAGAAAAGTTATGCAGGGTCGAATAGTAATATAAATTATGAGGAGAAAACAAACCCCAAGTGGATGCTTTATAGCTGATGGTTGCACAATTAATGCAGTGAAAATACTAGGTCATAAACATGTAATAATAGGAGCATCACTTCTTTTGAAAATATTTTCATATTGTTAAGGCCTTTTTCCCTAGTGAACAAATATGAGTAATTCAACATTTTCTTTCTGTTTTTATTTTTAAAAATTTTTCTCAGTGTGTTTGTGGATCAACAATATGAGGTGGAAAAAAGCAGCAGCCAAAAAGGGAAATAATATAAACCAAAAATGCTATTTCTAATTGAACCAAATGAATGAAAGAATAGAAATATGACAATAGACATATGAGCATTTTCCCCCTTTTTGGTTTTTGTGGGGGTTGGGGGGGACCACCCATCCCAACCCCCAATATAATACATGCAATATTCTCGAACTCAAGACTTGTGGCCGACCTGTTTAACACTGGTTGTTTAACATTTGAGCAATTTTTGCTCTTGTATGAGTTTGCTTTATGATATGATAATTGCTAAGCACGTGACCTGGAGTATGCAATAGAGAAAATGGGAATTAGAAGTATTTGCCAACTCATGATACTAAGATGTCGGAGTCCATTAGTATTAGTAGGCTTCATTTTTGTACTCCAAATCTTCCCTTGTCATCGTTTATTTCTCTCTCTCTTTCATCTTTTAGCTGGTTCATTGAAGTATCATCAATTTCCAGCTATAGTCACAAGTTACCAGAATCGTTCTTACTTTTCAATTCTCTAACATTGTGTTCAATATTTCCCAATTTATATTTAAGTGTGTATCACTTTGACATGTAATTATTTTTGGATGAAAATTCTTATGAAATTCTTAATTCAAATTGTGGTATCGGCATAGTTATTAAAGGCGCGCCTCTCGCAGGGCGCAAGGTCCTGCGCCTTTCAGAGGCAAAGGCGGGCGATGTTAGAGAGGCGCGCGCCTTTCAGGAAAGGCTCTCGCCTAGGCTCAGGCTCGAGGCGCGCGCCTGGAGCGCCTTAGGGACGTTAGGGTTCTGGAAAAAAAAAAAAACAGGAAAGAAGAATTGGCGCCGACAGATAAGCTCTTTCTTTTCTTCTTCTCCTATTTTCTTCTCTCCCCGCTCTTTCTTTTCTTCTTCTTTTCTTCTCTCCCGGCGCTTTCCTTTTCTTCTTCCTGCTTTTCTCCTTTGCTTTTTCTCCTCTTCGGCAGCCTTCTTCTGTTTTTCTTCCGGCTTTTTTTTCTGTTTTTGCTTCTGTTTTTTTGCAAACCAGTCGGCAGCCTTCTTCTGTTTTTCTTCCGGTTTTTTTTTTTCTGTTTTTGCTTCTGTTTTTTTGCAAACCAGTTGGCAGCTTCTTCTGTTTTTCTTATGGTTTTTTTTTTCTGTTTTTGCTTCTGTTTTTTTGCAAACCAGTCGGCAGCCTTCTTCTGTTTTTCTTCTTGTTTTTGCTTCTCCAATTCTGCAAACCAGTCGGCAGCCTTCTTCTGTTTTTCTTCTGTTTTTTTTTTTCTGTTTTTGCTTCTGTTTTTTTGCAAACCAGTCGGCAGCCTTCTTCTGTTTTTCTTCCGTTTTTTTTTCTGTTTTTGCTTCTGTTTTTTTGCAAACCAGTCGGCAGCCTTCTTCTGTTTTTCTTCTGGTTTTTTTTTCTGTTTTTGCTTCTCCAATTCTGCAAACCAGTCGGTGCTCTTCTTTTCTTAGAATTTTAAGTTTTGGAGATTATGCTACTTAGTTGGCTTATATAGTTATATTGAGACTTTTAAGTAGTTTATTTTAGAAAGTATAAGTATGAATGCCTAAAATATTATTTTAAAGTTTTTTTTCAGTGTGCGCCTCATGTCTCTCAGGCGCGCGCCTGCGCCTTGCGCCTTGCGCCTAGGCTCCAGGACCCCTATGCGCCTAAGTGCGCCTTGAGCCTTTAATAACTATGGGTATCGGTGCTCACTTATTTTACTCACACTCAATTCTTCTGAATGGGAGGTGATTAGAATTTTGAATTGGAATTCAAAAGATTTCAACAAAGAAACACCAACTATGCTCCCTTCCCCACTTTCTCTTGAATATAGTCATACTGATGCATGTACCCATCTTCAGTGAAGCATAGTTGTGAGCTCCATAGATGGTTGAAACCCATGCTTCCCATCCATTAATCTCTGAAATAGAACACCATTAAATTTATATTTTGCATAGAATTTGTGCAGACTTTTGGACTTTTTTAACTACATTGTTGATCTGGATCTGGATTTGTTTTGATATATTTAATGATCTAAATTTACAGGGATTTTAAGGATATGACACATGCCTGCTGTTTTTTCGCTTTCTAAATCTCTGTAAGTAAGCTCTTCTCAATCTTTTACCTGTCCATCTGTCTCTCCTTTTTCTTTCCTTTTCCAGTGGAACTTTTTGAAAAGATTTTTTTTCCCTTTCTAAATTGTCTGATGGGTTAAAAACAAAAGACATATTTTTATAAAAATCTTATTAGACACTCTCAGTTGGAATGTAGAAGAAGAAGTAGAAAGTACATTGGCAAGGTAACTAATCAAATAAAAACAGTCACAAAAAGAGTATTGGGAAAGTCAAAAGGTCATACATGGAATAAAGAATCATGGTGGTAAAATCCAAAAATTCAAGAAAAATGAAAGTAAAAAAGGCAAGTTATAAAACTTTATGTACTTGTAGAAATGATGAAAACATTGAAAGATACAAGATCGCTATGAATGAGGTGAAAAAAGTAATAAATCAGCCAAAGATGAAAGCTTTCAAAAATTTTTATAAAAGATTAGATACTAAGGAACAAGAAAAAGATATATATAAGTGGCAAAGCTTAGGGAAAAGAAAACAAGATCTTTAACGCAAGTTAAGTGTATAAAAGATGAAGCTGAAAATGTTTTAATTGATGATAAACTAATAAAAGATCAATGGAAGGAATACTTTTATCAATTATTGAAGTCAATGGAAATGAAGTCACACTAAGTGATTTAGGACAATCTGAACTTAAAAGAAATTTTACATATTATCACAAAATCCAACCTTTGGAGGTTGAAAGAGCTCAAATAATGAAAAATTGGGTCCTAATGATATCACAATTGAGGCATGAAAATGTCTTGGAAGAATTGTATCACATGGATTACAAATCTATTTAATTTAATGATGAAAACTAAGAAAATCCCTAATCAATGGAGAAAAAGTATATTAGCACCTTTATTTTAAGAACAAAAGAGATATACAAATTTGTGCAAATTATAGGGGTATCAAATGAATGACTCATACTACGAAATTGTGGGAATGAATACTAGAAACAAGGTTGAGAAATAAGAATAGTGTATTAAAAAATCAATTTAGTGTAGTAGACAGAGTTTCTTCTGAAACCATCACTTTAGAGTTTTGGCTCAAATACCATATTAAGTGAGAAGAGTGTGAAAATGAAGGAAATGACTTGGTGCACCATGCACACAGAGCACAAGTCACCTTTTTATGTATGCACACTACAGATATTTACAATTATATCCCTATACATTTTTATATACACTTCTAATAGCAACTACAAAATTTATTTTAATAAGTATTTTTTACTAGTTAAAATTTTTGCTTTTTAATTTCATTTAAAATTTTAGTCTCTTAGTTGTGATTTTACAAAGTTTTGTGGGCCTCATTCTCAAATGCCTCGGTTCTCTTGAACAATACTCAAAATTGGATTGATCATTAAATATGGTGTATCTCAGATCTGTATAAACGGGGTCACATTCGAATATATGGTACACTAATTGGTCTTTGACGATATGCCATTTTACACGTTTATACTCTGCTCATATTCAGTTCTCCGAGTTTTGTATTAATAATTTTGTTTGGTTTAATGCAGAGATTCATATTTTTATGAGATTTGTTACTTCAAATATGAAATTATTCATATTTTTATGTGTATCATGGTTGCAAGTGATCAGGAGACTTAGATGATGAATTTAAAAGATTTGTTTCTTTCTATGTGGTTCAGTTTTCAAAATATTGGAAGGATAGCACAGCGCAAGTCATTTAACTCTCATTCAAAGTTGAAGTTCCCATCCAAGTGTTCATTTAGAAAAATCCACATGGAGAATCATCAGTATAGTGATTTAAAAAGCAATTCAAGAGGAGCTTTAATTGTTCTTGAAGGTTTGGACCGTTGTGGAAAGACCTCGCAGTGTAATAGGTTGCTTTCAACATTGGAAGGTCTGGGACATTCAGCTGAATCATGGAGATTTCCGGATAGAAATACTGGTGTTGGGAAGATGATATCTTCTTATCTTTCCAATCAATCACAATTGGATGACCATGCTATTCATTTATTATTCAGTGCAAATCGGTGGGAGAAGAGGTTCGTGCCCTCTTTCTGGTGTGCATATCTGGCTGTTTGTACATTTCAAATATAGATATTGCTGGTAGACATGTATTACACGAGTGAGATGAAAACTAATAATATGCTTGTTGGAAATTGGAATCCCATCTTTGTAAGCATAGTAATGCTGTTACATTCTGCTGCAATGTTACCATTTGTTTGCATTTATTCATATTGATTTCACTATTAATAGCACATCAGAACTGAAAGGAAAGCTTCCCAATGTGTAAAAGGTGATTGGAGTTGGTAATATGCAAAGAATTGCAGAAGCAATTCAGAGAAGTGAATTTTGTGGATTTCAGATGTCTCTAGGAAAGTCTTATATTCCCATACTGATTTGAAATATTTAACGGAAAAATGGTTTGGTATTCCAAAGGATCACTTTAAGATTTGAAGACATATACTGATACATGCTTGAAAAGATGAGGTAGTTAGAATTTGTAATGCTTTTATGCAATGTCATGTAAATCCAACTTGAGAAAATTATAGAATCGAGTAGGGAGAAGATAGACTAGAAATCCAAGCTACAAGTGTGGCAGTGATATAAAAAATATCTCTAGTCCTGAACAAAATTTTCAGATATTGAGATTGCTGAAAAAGGTACAATCATCTTACATTTTTGTAAAATTTGCCTCCCCCCTGGTTTTATTTGCGCTGAAGCCTTGGTGTTGCTTGCAAGTTCATAATTGATTATAAGGGCACTATTTATTTTAAAGCCAAAGAGCCACTTGGAGTGGAACATTTGTGCTAATTACCAATTGCTTTATTATAGATCATTAATGGAAGCTAAGCTGATGAGTGGAACCACTCTCATAGTTGACCGATATTCATACTCGGGGGTTGCTTTCTCTACTGCTAAAGGACTTGATATTCAATGGTGCAAGGTAAAAACATCTTATAATTCTCTGGACACTAATTGAACTTTTCTGTTGCTAAATGCTATGTTTCTCATGCAGGCTCCAGAGATTGGGCTGTTGGCCCCAGATTTGGTGGTTTACCTGGACATATCACCAGAGGTAATACTTATTGATTTACTGTTGATCTAAGTTAAATGCTTCTTACTTCATTCTATGCCATTGTTAATAAGTTGGTCCCAGAAATAAATTGCTTATTTCTGTTGGCTATGCCATTATTTTGAGAAAGACTTGTCAATTTTAGATGGATGAGGAGAGCCAATTTAGATTCTCCAACTAATTTATTAATTCAAGTAAACTAATTTTTCTTCTCCAACTGAATATCCATCTCTAACCATTTGTGTTCTTTTGCCTTTTTTCCAAACTATTTGAATGTCATTTGTTTATTTTAGGAAGGAAAGCATAATGAACCATCAAAATTTTAGTCAAACAATAACACCTTTGTAAGCTTAATGAGGTGAAATAACAAATTAATACTGCACTTCACTGGCAAAGCCAAACTAGCATTTTTATATTTTAGGCGGTGTATATCCCTGTGTATTTTGTAATTTGGATGCATTGTGAGGATTATTTATGGTACTTTCAGAATGCAACTCACTTTTGGCACAGGCCAAGGAAACTTTGACATGATACTGCGCATAACTTTCAATAAGCTTGTTCCAAAGAGGCTGTAATTTGTCCCTATTGTTACATCTTTTACAGGATTCAGTGGGTAGTTATGTTTCTTATTCTCTTGGTACCCACCTAAAAAGCTTTATAATTGTCAATTATGTTTATCAAAGCACTATGAAATGAATGGTGCAATAGAAAATTATTTTTTTGATTGGTTATGTTTTTGCTTTGAGTTGACTTGTTTATTGGGATAACTTATTTTGTTGAAAAAATACTAGAAAGCTGCTGAAAGAGGAGGTTATGGAGGTGAGAGATATGAGCAGCTTGAATTTCAAAAGAAAGTTGTGGAATCTTACAGAAGGCTTTTTGATGCCTCTTGGAAGGTAAGAAATTTTGCTTCTTCCTCTTTTTGTTTTTTTTTAACTCAGTTTTAAGTACCAAAAGAGTTGTAGTGCCTGTGGCCTGTTCAAATAATTCTTGGCCATTGCCCTCTATGGGAGAGAATCAGAGAACAAGTTTTATGAAATTTTAAAGAACTTGTTCGCTCAGAAAGGTCATTTTGTGGTTGACATCGTAAAAAGTTTCTTGCTGTTAAGCTGATCTTCCAGCATCTTAAAATTTGCTTATTGGATAAAAAATGTGTTGGTTGTTTTGGATGTTATAGTTAAAGTAAAATATTATTTTCGCGGATTATTTTGCAGATTGTTGATGCTACGCTGCCCATTGAAGATATTGAGAAACAGCTAAAAGAAATGACATTGGAATGCATAGTTACATGCCAAAAGGGGAAATCTCTCTCTCAGCTCTGGTCGTCTTAGATATGGGTAGTCATTAAATTTGACGTGTGCTTTGTGTTGTTTGTACTCTCTAGGTTACATATGGAATTTCTGTTGCTTGGAACTTTATTTGGATGGAATCGTTCAAAATGTCTAAATTATGGAATGCCATCAATTTGATATGCGTCTGAACATTTGTACGGCTATAACATACATCCACTCATAAATCAGAAAAATTGACTGCATATTCGACTTGCATCTTTTGGTCATCTAGCTTTCACTAGTCTGGATGGTATATTCATTCTTCAATCAAATGATGCACAATGATAGTACATACTGTACATCATTGTTTGTTGCAGCAAATTAATCTTTTTTTTTTCTTTTTCTTTTTTTTTATCCAATTGTGCTTTCTTTCCAAAATAATTGACCTTAATCATCTTCCTAATCTCTCCTTCTTTCTAGTCTTTTAAAAAGTGAAATCTCAGATTCGCAGGTGCTATTTTGCCCATTCTCACTAGTCCGTAAGTCCCTTATGCAGGATAAGGATCAAGGATATGGGAATAGTAAGTTTGGGTTTCTTTTTTCAACCCTTATATCTTAGCAAATTACTACTTCAGGAAGAATTTATCCCAATTGGAAATTTAGAGTTGCCTTAAATACTCTCAATCAGAACTTGCATAAGAACTAGCAATGTGGTACATACCCTATGTAATTATAACTGATATTCACCGAAGACTGCCTGCCAAGACACTGTTTCAAAAACATATGCAAATTGTGGCGCCAAAGAGTTGAAGATTACAAGATTGTCGAAATTGTTGGCAATTAAAAGGGGTACTTGAGTGGATGTATGATCTCTACATTAAAATGAATTCTTGGAGAATGATGCAGAACTTTCCAAGTTTCCATCATATTATAGGAAGACAAAACATCCTGTTTTTTTAAATGGGTTATCTATTTTGTAACATACTAGTGAATGTCGCCCTGCGACGCGCGGGTGTGCCCTGATTTTTTATTGTGCAACAATTCAAATTCACTGACATTATGTACAACAAATTTCTTGAAACCATTGGAAAAATAGTGTCGAGTCTTCTTGTCAGATCCCATAGCCAATATTTGGCATCAAAGTACATCCCTTGAACGAGAGTCATGCCCTTGGGTCTGTTCCTGTTTTCCAACAATTAAAAAAAAAAAAAAAATCATACTAGGGAAGCTATGCTTTCAAGTGACTAAGCAAACACATGTGAGATGTAACTACACGTCTAGTGTGTCATCATGTATGCAACAGAACAGACACACCAATATAATACCAAAAATCCCGAAAATCCCACATAATACCACATAATACACCAAAAACCCCAGTATATCAACATAATACCAAGCTCGAAAACATGTCATTATAACAAAAACTTCAATAGTCAATCTGTCTCAATGCTATAAAATCCATATTCAAAAATCACAAGTGGAACGATTCATACTATCATGAGCTAACAAATGTAAGCAGGGATATAGTAACATAGATCTCTGATTATAAAGCTAACTGTGTCTTAAGACCTATTTCATCACTTTCTGCCCTCAAAATGAAACATCCAGAAATAGTAGTAGTTTGGACATGAGATACGAGGGGCAAAGGCAACACTCCAATTTCACCAAAAAAACACAAAAAATAAACAAAATAATAGATGGTGAAGATGTTTGGGATTATCATGGATTGCATTTACAATAAGCAGGCAGTAGAATTTTTTTAGAAATTAATATCAGTCAATAAAAGAGAGCATTTGAAAAACATAACTTGTATTCCCAAAATGGATCATGTGTTTAACAAATTTTAGCAATCATTGCTAAGTAGAGTAGTCGCACATAGATGACAATAAACCATCATAGGTTCATGAAATCAACCACCCAACCTCTAAACGCTCAAAAAAAAGAAAAAGAAAAAAAAGGAGCTCATTTGAATCCTTCACTAACTTCTTGCCTCACTGACTCTATCTGCAAGAGGAAGAAAACCATAACAAATGTCATCACAACAAAAAAATTAACAAAGTTGATGAAGTGCTCAAGAAACAATCTTTCATGAGCCAACACTTATAGAACTAACTTCTTTCTGTAAAATAGTCACAATTATACTAAGAAGAATTCTGGATTTTCAGACAAATATACAAATAGATTGTAAATCTGTGAGGAAGGGAGAACAATATGTAAAACTTAATCTTCATAATATAAACATAAAGAAAGATCTTTGAATAAATAATTTATCAGAAACTATTAAGTCATAAGGATTGCGTACCTGATGCGAAAGACATAATCTTGAAAAGAGATTGAGAAACACTACAACTTCTTGCAAAATTACTTTCTCTCTCTTAACCTTTCTGTCACAGACAATTTGATGGAGAAGATTTTTTTTGTCTTATGTGTCTGTAACCCTAATGGGTAGAGAGATGACCAATTTATATGTTTCTAACTTTAATCCGATATATCTATCAAGTACCCATAATAAACTGTTGATATTTGTTCCACTATTAAACAGGTAATAGGAACCAATTAGAAAATTAGAATTAAGCCCAACGATTCGGGCCACATTCTAACATTCTCCTACTTGGCCCGATACTTAAACTTTAATTTAATAGTGTAAACATTAAGTGTGCAAAACAAATCTCTTGAATATCTTCATAATTTACCTTAACATAATAAATCACATAATGTGGGTTATGGCGGTCATACACTTTAACATTACATACTCCATTCCATATACCACTACATTAGCAATTTATCATGTCAAGTATCATAAGTGATATATAAATATCATAAAGGTCAACAATAATGTCTTATAGACACATTTATTTCTTTTTTAACAACATTATGTGTACACAATCATAATAAACAAGAAAATTTGCCAATATGTCAGAAACATTTTATTGAGCTCACGACAGGTAGTCATCAATGCAATCAAGACCCACTCTTTGAACATGTTCCTTAAATGTCTTTTAGTTGCAAGCATTTAGTTAAAGGATTTGCAATCATGAGATCCGTCTTAATATGTTCAATACGCGCTCTTTGTTTCTGAACTTTCTCCTTTACGACAAAATATTTCAATTCCATATGTTTAGCACCTCTAGAGTACTTATCATTCTTGGAGAAGAAAACTGTTGCAGAATTATCATAATAAATTTTCAGCGGCTTAGTAATGGTATCAACAATCATAAACCCTGAAATAAAGTTCCGCAGCCATAATGCATGGATTTTAGCCTCAAAACAAGCTACAAACTCTACTTCCATAGTGGATGAAGCAATGATTGATTGTTTGGCACTTTTCCATGAAATTGCTCTTTCTGCTAGAAGAAACAAATAACCAAACATTGTCAATGCATCTAGCAAAATCTGAATCCGAGTATTCAATCACTCTAATGGATTAGACCTTCTATACATGAGCATATAGTCCTTTGTTCTTTGAAGGTATCTTAATACTTTCTTTGCAGCTTTTCAATGATCCATACCATGATTACTTTAATATCTGCCCAGCATTACGACAGCAAAACTTATATCGAGCCTTGTGCATGTTTGCAAATACATCAAACTGCCAACAATAGAAGCATATGAAATAGATTCCATTTCTTTACGTTTCACATCATTCTTTGGACATTGCATAAGACTAAATTTGTAGCCCTTTTTTATTAAGACAACTCCTGCATAACATTTGTTCATATTAAATCTCTCAAGAATTATTTTGATATATTCTTTTTGAGACAATCCTATCAGTCCTTGTGATCTATCTCGGAAGATCGAAATTCCTTTCATGAAGGATGCCTCTCCTATATTTTTCATTTCAAAATTCTTAGAGAGAAATTCTTTAGTATTATGCAACATGCTTAAATCATTAGTAGTAAGTAAAATATCATCAACATATAGGACTAGAAATACAAACTTACTCCTACTGATTTTTCGATAAATATACCGATCAACAGAGTTTTCTTCAAAACCAAAAGATATTATGGTATCATTAAACTTAATATACCATTGTCGAGAAGTTTGTTTAAGTTCATATATTAACTTCTTACATTTACACACCATGTGACCTTTTCCTTTTATGGAAAAACCTTCAAGTTGATCCATATAAACTTCCTCCTCAAGATCTCAATTAAGAAAGGTAGTTTTCACATCCATTTGGTGTAGCTCTAAATCACATTGAGTTACTAATGCCATAATTATTTTCAATGAATCTTTCTTTGAGATAGGTAAAAAAGTCTCTTTGTAATCAACGCCATCCTTTTGAATATAACCCTTGGCAACAAGTTTGGTCTTATATCGTTCAATATTGACATTCGAGTCGCATTTGGTCTTAAAGACCCATTTGCATTCGACTCGTTTAGATCCTTCTAGCAAATCAATGAGATCCCAAATTTTATTTTGTGCCATTGAGTTTAACTCATCTTTCATGACATCAATCCATTTATCAGACTTATTACTTATTATGGCTTGTGAAAACAAAATAGGATCCTCATAAATACCATAACCAAATTCTAACTCTCGCAAATAAACCACATAGTCATCAGGAATAGCTGACCTTCTTGTCCTTATAGGTTTATTTAAAGCTACTTCGCGTGGTTCATTAATGTTAGCTAGTTGTAAGTTAGTTTTATCATGAGGTGTTGCTTCATTCAAATATTGCCCAGGATCATTTTGCTCTTTCAACACTGGATTAATATTTGATGAAGATGTGAACATTGAAACATTTATGGGTGATGAAACATTAACCCTTATTTCATTAATATCCACATCATGTTGTTCAACCCTCTCACTAACTTCTCCATTTTCAATGAATTTGGTATTAGCAGTTTCAACAATTTTTGGACTACGATTTGGACAATAAAACCTATACCCTTTAGATTTCTCTAGGTAACCAATAAAGTAACCACTAACCGTTCGAGAATCCAATTTCTTTCATGTGGATTATAAACTCGTGCTTCTACTGGGCAACTTCAAACATGTAGGTGCCTCAAATTAGGTTTCTTTCCAGTAGGAGTTTTAGGAACTGCCTCATTAGAAATTCTATTTAGCAAATACACAGCAATTTTCAGTGCATGCATCCACAACATTTTGGGTAATGAGGAATTACTCATCATACTCTTAACCATATCCATTAATGTCTTATTATGTCTTTCTGCCACACCATTTTGTTGAGGTGTGCTTGGCATAGTATACTGTGCACATATGCCATGTTTCTTGAGGACCTTTGCAAATGGATTTGGGCATTGTCCTAATTCATCATATTTTCCATAATACTCACAACCTCTATTGGACCGTACAATTTTTACTTTTCTATCTAATTGCATTTCAACCTCCTTTATAAACACCTCAAGGGCATTTACAACATGAGATGATGAAAATATAAAAGCCAAAGTTGAAATAATCAACCATCTAGACGAGACAACTTAACCAAATTCAAGAGAGACAAATCTATGAGCACACGTTGGATGTTTAGTTGAGAATTCATCTACAAAGAGACATCCACACATTGATCCGTTGAAAGGCATTGGAGGGCCTATGACTAGGTCACAATTTAAGAGAATGCAAGCTGCTTTAGCAACACTTATAACCAAGTTAATTGAAGCTCAAGAAACTAAGGAAGCAAGGAAAGCAAGGAAGACTTCCGAACTTAGCTCATCATTTGTCATTCTAGTCATCCATGAAGAATCAAGAATGAATGATCGAGTGTGGCTGATTTTCACTAGTGTAATCAAGATCCTTAGGCCACTTCTCATCATAATCCAAGTTTGAATTTGGAAGGTTCTAATTTGGAAGTTTACAACTCAATTTAGCCGCCAGCCCTCAAGCAAATCCAAACCACACTTGGATTCAACTTTAAGTAATATTAAGTTTAGGCAACATTGTGTTGTTTCTCCTTCATGATCGATGGCATAGCTATGATGATTAGAGAAGCTTCCAAATCCATATCAATGATGAATTAAAGAAGCTTCCAAATTTGAATGAAGAAGCTCCCAAGCAGCCGAACTCAATCCAACCAACACTTGGATTAGTTTTATGCAACTTTTAGTTTATTTCCTTTTTTTTCTTAGATTAGGAGTCTTTTTTTGTATTAATTAGTTTCCCAAAAGAAAAGGAATTCTAAACCTTTTAGAGGATAGATTTCCTCTTAGCTATACATTGTAATCTATAAATAAAGGCCATTCAGCCTCAAGAAAATATAGATTTGATTAATTACAAACCAGAGAGCTTTATTGCTTTTCTTTGAGTTCTAGTTTAGAACTTGCTTTAAGTCTTTGAGGATAGCCTCTTAGGTTCATGTTTAAGCTATTTTGTTGAGTTTCTTTCCCAACAATCTGAATGTGCCGGTTGGTTCCAAGGATAGTCCAATTCACAACTTTGAGTTTTGGATAATTCCTTCGGGTGTCAAGTGGGCAAAAGCAAGGTTCTTCTTCAATCTCGGAGTTAGTGTCTTGCTAAAGGAAGAGTTAGTTCAACCTAGAGGACGATACTAAGACCTACATTCTGGTATTTGTATCGAATTTTAATATTTGGTTTAAGATTTGTATCATGAGATTTTTCATTAAGCAAATAGATATATCCATAATGTGAAAATCATCTATAAAGGTGATAAAATACTTTTCTCCATCAATGGATGGAGCATCAAAAGGTTCACATATATCAATGTGTATAATTTCAAGGAGTTGAGTATTTTTTGTGGCCTTTTTGTTGCTATGTTTGGTTTACTTTCCTTTAATGCAATCCACACATATGCCAAAATCAATAAAATCTAAATTCGGAATAATTTTATTTTTTACTAATCATTCTAATCTTTCTTTAGATACATAACCCAAACGCTTATACCACAAGTAAGGGAATTATCATTCATCATGCTATGTTTAATTCCAATAGTATGATAAACAGAAAATAAAGATTCCAAAAAATTGACATCAAATTTTAATTTATATAAACCATCCATAAGAATTCCAAAACCAATAATGGAATTATGTTTACAAAAATTGAAACAACCATGTCCAAACTTAAGAATAAACCCACTTTCATCAAATTTTGAAATAGAAATTAAGTTTCTAGAAATTGAAGGTACATAGAGAATTTGCATTAGATCTAGGTGGTGACCAGTAACGATAAGTCTCTATGCCTTCAACTGGGACCTTCTTATGGTTTTTCATGAATAAAAAACTTTCAATTGGGTTTATGGTTTGGATTGTAATGAATCCTTACATCAAATTGGAAACATAAGTAGTAGCACCAGAATCAAGCCACCAAGTATTTGAAAGAACTTCAGTTAAGTTTAGTTCAGAACATATAAAAAAGGTTAGATGTACCTTTCTTTTCAAACCTAGCTTCACATTTCAGACAATCTTTCTTTCTATTAATGTCCTTCTTTCTTACAGAAGTGACACTTATCTATCTTTCGTTCCTTCTTATCATCATCAATAGTAACCTTGTCACTTAGCAGGTACTTTATTCTTAAATTTCTTGGCTTTTGGCTTATGAATCTTACTGGCTCCTTGACCCACAAGTTAACAGAATGAACTCCTTGATTCTTTAGTCTCGTTTCCTCCTAAATTAACATACTGGATAATTCATTAATATCCCACTTGTCCTTAATGGTGTTGTAATTAATTTGAAAATGTCCATGTTCAGGAGGTAACGAATTCATAATGAATTGCACTAAGAAGGAATCATCAACTGTCATACCTAGGGTCTTCAATTTTGCTACAATATTTGTCATTTCAAGGATATGTTTATGCATATTTCACAACCCATCATACTTCATGGTCGTGAGTTCAGCCATTAAAGTACCAACGAGAGACTTATTAGTAAAACGAAAACGTTCTTCAACAAGCTTATGGAATTCTTTAGCATTTACAGTTTGTGGAATAGCAGTCTTAATGTTGTTAGCAATCGTCATTTGCATAAAATTAAGGAATAATCTATTAGATTTCTCAACAGTTTGATTTACAGTTTAATTTCTCAACCTCACTGTTTGTGTCTGTAATAGTGGCAGGTTTTTCTTCCAATAGTGCTAAGTCAAGATCCAAAACACCTAAATAGAAATTGACTTGTTTGCACCATTCAAAGAAATTCAAACCATTAAACACACTAATAGAAGAAGCATGTGAATAGAGGAAATAGCTACAAATACATACATGCTCAATAAATTATTGGATTCAAATCATAAAACATTTAAATATATTGCAAGCTTCCTTTGGGTAAGCTCAACAATATATTATTATAAACTTAATGCCATGCAAACTTTATTAGATAATCAAACAAGCCTCATCAAATAAAATAGTATCTTTAGATACACAAAATATTTGATAAGCAAATTGATTATCATCTATAATGTTTATTAGTCATAGAAAATTAATTTTACCTTTGGGTAAAATTCTAAAGTTCTATCAACTAATAAATGTCACTTATTCATATAATTACAATAATAGGCATTAACATAATATGAATAAATGACTATAATTTACTATATGAAAAAAAATTAATTAATTAGTTTGGCCACTTTGGTGACTAACAAACTAATCTTTTATATTAATATCATATGTAAATCTAACAAGTCAAGGGAATTTTGACATTAATATTCCCAAAATCATAATATGACAAGAAAATAAAATATCTCATAATATTCCATAAAAGAAATAAAATAGAATAAATAACATAATTGCCATAAATTCCAGCATTAATAAAATATGGCCACCATAATTCCATCTTGCCTAAATGGGTCGGCCTTGGGTTTGAGAAGTTGGTCTTGGGTTTGAGAAGTTGGTAAACATAATAAATATTGAGGGATCCAAGAATTTTCATCAAGCACCAGTTGCTTGGTGGGAGAATAATACCAAGCCATGGTACCGGGTTCGATCCCTACTGTTGGAAGCTTTCCTTTGGTTTCTAATTTTTATGATTTCCAGTCAATCAAAAAACAAAACGGCTGAATAGCAATAAAAAATCCCCAAACAAATCAAAAACCAAAGCAATCAAAACCTAAGCAATCAAAACCCAATCTGGCTGTTAGGCCATCATCATCATTATTACGGGGTCAAATTTTTTTTCCTTTTCAAAATTAATATGCAAACGATTTATGACCAAAACTATTAATGGATAAATTATTTATTCATAACCTCATTCTCTGATACCACATGTAAAACTTAAGGGGCGTTTGGTATAACCTGTGAGTTTAGAAATGGAATGGATTTGATAGAAGGAAAGATTTGGAATAAAATAGAATGATAGTAATTATACTGTTTGGCATTATTTTTGGTAATTGAATGAATTTGAAAAAAACTGTTTAGCTATTATTAGTTAGTTATTCATTTAATATTAAATTAATTAATTATTAATAAAAATATTATTATTAAATTAATTTTAAGTAATTAATTAATTAATATTAATTATAATAATTAATATTAATGAATGAGATTAATTAATTATTAATTATAATATTAAATTACAATATGAAGTAAATGAATAATTAATTAAATTAATCTTAATTAATTATTAATAAAAATGATTAATTATATTAATTTTAAGTAATTAATTAATTATACATTAATATAATTAATATTATCAATTAATTAATATTAATTATAATCATTAATATTAATGAATGAGATTAATTAATTATTAATTATAATATTAAATTTCAATATTAAGTAAATGAATGATTAATTAAATTAATCTAAATTAATTAATTAATTAATATTATCAATTAATTATTTATAAATTAATTAATATTAATTCTACATTAATTAAAAGTGTGAAACTCATTAATCAATTCCAATTCATTTCCATCTAAACCCATCACCCCCCATGGGTTTCAACAAAATCCTTCCCCATGGGTTGAATCCATTCCAATCCAAATCCAAACCCACAAACCAAACAATTGTTTTTCATTCCATTCCAATCTATTCCTACCTAAACCTATCAACCAAACACCACCTTAATTTTCATGATGTAAACATAAAGAAGGATCTTTAAATAAATAATTTATCACAAACTATTAAGTCATAAGGATTGTGTACCTGATGCGAAAGACATAATCTTGAGAACAGATTGAGAAACAACACTACTTCTTGCAAAATTAATTTCTCTCTCTTAATCCTTCTTTCTGTCACAGATAATATGATGGAGAAGATTTTTTGTCTTCTGTGTCTGTAATCCTAATGGGCAGAGAGATAACCAATTTATATATCCCTAATTTTAATCTGATACATTCATCAAGTACCTATAATAAACGGTTGATATTTGTTCCACTATTAAATAAGTAATAGGAACCAACTAAGAAACTAGAATTAAGCCCAATAATTCGGGCCACATTCCAACACAATATACTTCTTTTAAGATGCTCTCAAATGTCCCTCCAACCTTTGACACTAAATCCTGTGCAGCTTGATTTCTTTCCATGTCAAAAAGTGCATAACTAGCAAAGACAATTGAGTGTCAGATATATTGATAACTAGGAAAAAGAAAAACCCATAAGCAGAAAACATGACAGTTTCATATAGAATTTTTGAGAACTATTAGTTGTCACAGAGGTTGAGTTCATAGATGAACTTGCACCATGTTGGAACAAGTGAACATGTTAATCTAGAGTAAAAGCAACTCACAAGTGAACATGTTAATTAAGAAGAATTTAAATTCACTACTTGTACGATAAAAAGCTAATCCAAGCCTTCTAATGACAAGTGCCAAAGCTAATATTTCTCTACCAAAACTCTAAGACTAAAAAGTGGAAATTGTATTAAGTTTATTAAAGGATATAGGATATTTTTTTGCGTTGAACCCTCAAAACAAATATTGGAATTCATTGCTACAAACTTCACCAATCCTAAACCCCAGAAGAAATCTAGTTCCTTTACACTTGCATGTTTTTTCCTGACATGCAGTGTATGAGAATAGGAGCATTTTCCTTCTCGGATTATTTAGCAGGAAAAAACAAGAAAGCCAAATAAACTGATCTAAGAAAGCCAAAAACAATGATGAATAATGTTATGATGCAAAATCAAAGATCCATTAGCAAAGTTGAGTATAACGAACATTCTAACCCTCAGAAATAAATTGACATCAACAGATATTTGCATTAACATGATCATATCACAAATAAAAGCAAACTTTTAGCTTAAAAGGAAGGAATAGAAAGTGAGGAACAGGGATGATTAGCCTAACCCTTGTTGATCTATCGACTATGATGATATCCAATTATATTTAAATAAATATTTAATAAAAGCAAATATATATACCACAATTTAATATGTCCCCATATTGATTATACATAATTTAAACTTCATCCTCAATCACAAACCATGCATTTGCCTTGCAAAAGGTTTATCACAAATCTTATGGAAATTAATTAGTAGGGTTGAAAGAAAGCTCCACTACTACATTTCCTCCAAAACCCAATCATTTTCTTTTCCATTTCCTCCAAAACCCAAAAAGATCTTGATAAAAAAAAATAATAAAAATTCTTCTACAAAAATAAATGCAACAAGAATACTAACAATGGCATACCTAATAGAGATTTTGTGGTCGCTCTGGGGCCTTTTTAACTTTTTGACCCTTTTCTTCACTATGTTCTTCGAGAGTAAAGGAACCACCATGGCTGCTTGTTACCGCTTCTTACCCTACACATTTTAACAAACAAAACCATATTAATAATCGATCTAGACATTCAAACAAAGGTGAGAAGGGATTGTGAATGGCTGTTGTAGAGGGAAGTAGGGGTGTAAACGAGCTGATGAGATCCTGGGAACTATTCAACCTACTTGATGAGAATCTAGGAACCGTGCAATCTACTCACCAAGTATTTGATCCATTAAGGTATATCAAGGGGCCGAAGGCGAGACTTAGAGCTAAATAATTTCAAGAAAACATTAAGTGGTTTAATTCAAGATATTCAAGCTCGTCAAGCGTGAGGCCAAGACTTGCAAGTCATTAATTTATTGCAAGTTCTATTTGAAGAACACTAGTCTTGCCTTGGCCGAATTCTAGTGTGATAATAGGTCAAGTTATTTAATTAATTTTTGTGACTTTATTTTTAGGAATTTATTAATTCTTGAAGGGCCAAAATGTGAATAGTGAATAGTGACATGAATAGCGAAATTATTAAGTAATTTTAGTAGCCAAATTTATAAACTTGAAGGAAGGCTTAAAGGGCCAAACTTCCAAGTTCATTGGCTTTAGAATTTTATTTCCTTTTTTTGATTTAAGGAATCTTGGCTACCTTTTTTAGTCATAGAGTAGGATTAGGATTTAGTTGTTACCTTTTGAAGACATCAAATATATATGAATTAGAAGATTTTGTGACATTACGTCCTTGAGAGTTTGAGTGATTCAATCTCTTCGTTCTTGTAAAAGAACAACGAGCTCATCAAACTTGACCAATTTTTGGTGCATTTGAATCTTATCAATCTAGTAAAACCCTAGGTTGTGATGATGCTTCATCCATTCAGTCTTAATTCTACCGGTTCTAGGATTTCATAAGTTAAGTCTTGGGTCTTGTTTCGCTGTATTGTTGGCTCTATATAGCCGTGAAGTGCGCATCAGGAGCTGAACATAAACGAATGAACATCGTTTGTGAACTGTTCGTTTATTTTTAAAACTGTTTGAGCTTGTTTATGTTCATTTAAGTTTTCATATTTGTGTTCGAGCTCGTTTATATTCACTTATTAGTGTTCGATAAGTGTTCGTGAACATGTTCATTAACACATTAAAAGAACATGTTCATGAATAGTTTGTTATTATGTTCGTGAACAATTAAACGAACATATTTACGAATAATTATTAACAATATTATATATATTTATATATATTATATTGTTATTATTTTAATATAAACGAACAATAATCGAGCTTTATATGAACATTAAACCAGTTTGTTCATGAATACTAAACGAGTTTGTTTGTGAACATAAACGAACCAAACACATGTCTGTTCATGTTTAGTTTGTTTATTAAACGAATAGTAAAATCTGTTCGTTTAGCTTAACAAACGAACATAACTGAACTTGTTCAAAACTATTCACCAAATGTACTAGTTCATTTACACCCCTAGAGGGAAGAGGGCTTAGTATGAATTAGGGTTGTTCTAAGCTAGCCAACTATGATCTAGGACTTATGAGGCATTGTTCTCAAGCCTATATATGAGAAAGGGAGGGGGAAGGGGGGGTGCATAGTCTCTGAAGCCAACCTATTTAGTTGCGAAAGGTCATTAGTCACTCATAAATAAAACGACATCGTATTGATCACTTGACCTATAACTTGCAACAAATCTACTAGTAGTAGGTCCCCACTTAGTCTCCCTTTTAGAATATAGATAAGGCCAAAGAATATGTGATTTTGTTTTTGAATTTGGCCTCTGAAAGATTGGAGGAATCCTGTTACCACCTCATCTGACCACAAGTAATATACATTTGGATCATTATTCGAGGGTTTTAAAGAATAGCTTTGATTGTAGAGGAATGTTAGCTCTGACTTTAACTTTCAAGGTTTGGTTAATGAACGAATATGGCAACAACAACTGTTGGACTATATAATATCATTTCCATAGAGCTCAGAGAAGTAACTATGATGTATCAACATTTCAAAAGATTCCAATATGCTTTGTATGAAGTGGTGCAATTTTCATTGAAAATAGGATAAATTGTCATATATTCTTTAAAAGAATAGTTTTTCCAAAAAGTTTATAGATAGGGATCCTCTATCCCAATTTTTCAATACCATTTCTTGTTCCATTTTTTTAAAAATTTGACACTTGTCAATAATCTAATCAAAACTTGTTTTAACCTTTTAGACCTAAAAAAAAGGGGAGGGGGAATAGAGAACTCTCGAACTGTTTTAGTCTTACCACCACCAATCTCTTTTCTATCACTCTTCCACCATCCACCATCCACCATGCTCGTTATTTTCTCTTCAAGTAATAAGTGAATTAGGAGAATCATGATTTTGCACATCTTGAAAGATTGTGTAATGTGAGCTAAAGTTAGAATGGTTGTATATTGAAAAAAGATAGGTCAACTTGGAAAGAATCAAAGAACTAAAATTATCCATATTCAAAGTCTAGGCTTTTGAATGATTGAGTTGTATATCTGCTAGATAGATAGTTTGGATATAATAATAATTAAAAATGAGTTTTCCCTCCGTCAAAAAGTCCACTTTTAATTTGATAAAAAAAAAATTTAAGTTACAAGGTACAATACACTTAATTCATAATTAAATATATAATTTTATATTTTTATCATTACTTTTTAACTTGAGTTATATATTTTCATTATTTAGTAAGGGTAATACAAAAATTTCGCACCAAGAGTGGAATCTTTTTTCTTGGGGAACAAAGAAAATTTTTAAAATTGAATTTTTTTTTTTTGCAATGAAAGTAGTATTAAATAGGCCAAGGATAATGCCCAAGTTCTTATTATAAATCATGAAAATTAGCTTGGTTGAATGGTGTAAGAGTATCAAAGAAGGTGATAACGATAAGAGAGGGCTTTTTGTTGGCTTTCTTTGTTTTTTTTTTTTTTCTTTTTTGGTCTTAAAAGTTTGAAACAAGTTTGAGCCATTGGATTAGATTATTGACATGTCTCAAGCTATTAAAAATTGAGATAAAAGATGGGTATAGGAAAATTTGGACAAAGGATAATTTGTCGATGCAAATGATAGCATTTGCTAGCTAGCAGGTTTGGAGACATATGTAGTCTTGTAAAGTCTAATTTGTAACATACCAGTTTTATCAAATTCCAATACTTAATAAATTTATACATTTAGAACAAAACTAATAACATCAGAAATTAAAAGAAACAAAGTTATTACATTATTGGTATAAATCCAATAGTGACTAAAAGTTACTTACCACATATAATAAACTCAAAATACAAATATTAGATTTTAGACGCTTCACACCATTTGTGAATAATTTGAATTATCCTTATTACTCCTTGGAGACACCCTTTAGAACCCAAAAAAAAAAGAAGTGCGATAGCCCAATGGGTGTTCATGTGCACATGTGTAATTTAAAATCATTACATAAGAAAATATTTCAAAATAATACTCAAGCATTCACATCACTAAATTTGGAATTTATAAACATATATATAATACTATAAATTTTTCTATCACCCTTTTCTCCTCAAATAGATTGCCTACACATCTTAAATACCTTCATCACATCCACAATCAGCTGACAATATCTAAAATATTGTCAAAATTACCCGGACCACACAGAATTTAAAAAACTTCTTAATTCTATTGGAGAGGCATGTCATAGAGGTTTAGAATTGACTATTAGCCCAAATACTTTTTCGATTAACTCATAGCTTACTAATGACTAAGGTCTAAACTCCCCAATAAATCAGGTTCACAAATCATATTACAGTTCAAATAACAAGTACAATATTTACATATATGCATAATGAACTCAACTTAGTTATATAAAGGAAAAAAATAATTTTAATAAAGATTGTCATAAAATTTACTACAGAAGATATAGAAAAATAAAATTTTTCTTTCTTATGGAAATTAAAGAAACTATGTTCCTTAGATGCCTACTAAAAAATATGAAAAAAAAATAAAACAAGATTTAGATGACATCAAAACTCAACAAGATCTATAAAAATGGAAAATATTGTAAAACTTTTGTTCTATCCAAACCCTATACAAATGTTTAAAAATTACTTCACAAGAATTAAATAAGTATATTTTTAACAAAAGTTACCCACATTTTCCAACTCTTTGAGATGAAACTAACTCTAAAATAATATATTTTTTTCTCTCTTTTGGTAATTATTCTTGGGAAAAACTCACTATTTCTTTTCCTCAAGTTTTTCTACTATTTATACTCAAATAATTACTTTTACAAATCGTTTCAATTTAATACATCAAATTAATCAATCATTCATTAACTTATCAATTGTTCATCAAATTCAATTCTAGCCATTCAATAATGAAAATTTACCACTAGCTCATCTAATAACTAGTGATATAATCATTGAACTTAATTAATTTTAAAAAAATTAAATAACTTTTATGACATCACAAGTGGTTCTCACATAGTTTCTCCTTAGTTATTCCCCTCAAAATATGATACATACAAAACAAAACATCTTGATAAATAATGTGGTATTTGAATAGGCAAAAGTCACTAAAAAAATCACTCTAATTATCTTATAATTTTCTCTCATATAAACATTACGTCCTAAAAAATAGTCACATTATTTATCTTCTCTTGTAAAAATTATGTTGTTCTAAAAAAATTTATTATAAATATCATTACTCATTATGCTATTTTATAATATTATATTAACAACAAAAAGTTAAAATGAAAGGATGATTCTACTAAATTTCGTTTCTAGTACAAATGGACAATTCTTAGAGTACAGAACTACACCTTGATTATCTGTACATTTGTACTAACCATCATTTGGCAAACTAGGACCAAACTAATATGCACTTTCAATCTATTATAGAGTATGTATTATAAAGTTGCCATTGTGATATGGCTCAATTTCAATCTATTATTTTTTATTATTCTTACAATATTCATATGCATTAGGATCCATTTGGTAGTGCTATATTACTTGGTGCATTAGGTTTGTAGCTTTAATGCTATTAAAATTTGACAAAAGAGCAAATTAAGATTTATTTTTAATATTTGGTTATTTAGGAATTAATGAATATCATGATTTTGTGAAACATGCATACACTTATAGTTACTCCTTGTTAATTTGCTAATTGGCTTTATAAACTTTTTAATGAAGAAATAGAAGGAACAAAAAAAAAAAAAAGAACTAGATGCTCTTTTACCAAATATCACCTTAGCCATTAAACAATTTTATTCAAATTTTTAATAATATATATTATCATTACTGGCAAAGAAAATTAACTTTTTATAGTGAGATTGGAATGAGATTCAATAAGATTAGACGTTTTTGGAACTAGCAAAAAAATTTATTCTCAATAGGTATCAAGTGTTATAAGAGTTATTTGGTCTCCCATATCTTAAAGTACTTATTGAGAATTTTTAAGAGTGAATTTATTTAGATAAGATTCTATTAAATGGGTATTAGGACACCCATAAATTATAATGGATAATTATTAGATATTTGATATGTATTTAATGGGTATTGTTGGGTATCATTTAATTTTTTAATATTTTTTATGTATTCCTCATTAATAGACAAATTGTACTTTTAATAGTTTATTTTAAAATTTTGATGCCAGACCACTATCGGACTATTACTCACCACCATGGATGAGATTTTGGTGACCTTGTCAAAATTTGGCTAGAATTTATTTGGCTAGTTAGTGATGATTATGGGTAAGCTGAAACTTTTTTTTTTGTGGAGATGCTGTCAAGGGATAGTTCCAACTAAGGTGGAGTTGTTAAAAAAAACAAGGGATTATGTTAGATCCAATTTGTAGCATGTGCGGTGTACGGGAGGAGACACTAGAACATTTGTTCTTTATTAGTGATTGGGCCAAGGTTGTGTGGAGAATATCTCTAGTGAGTTGGGAGGGACTGCACAAGGAAAGTGGCTGCTTTCAAAGCTGGTAGGGTAAGGTGTGTAGTGTGGGGACAACTAACATAGCATTGGATCAAGTGCAGTTATCAGTGTATATATTGTGGATGTTGTGGAAGGCTCAGAATTTATGGATATTCCAAGGGGAAAAAATTAGAACGGGAGGTTGTAGATATGGTAGTACTAGAATGGATTGAATTCCAAAACACTCAAGCAGTGGCTGGAAATGTCGAAGGGTCAAAAGCTTGATTTGGTGTTTTAAAGAGGGAGTTGACCTTCTTTTTTGTAGTTACTTTTTTGTTTCTCTTGGTTAATCCTAAATTTCCCCATACTAATGTTTCTTTTCTTGGTTAGGTAGGAACTGGTTGTTGGAACTGGCTGTTGGAATTAACATTTGTGGTGCACAAGCAATGGCTGGTTAACGCTGTGGCTGTGGCTGTTGGCCTTAACATTTGGAACTTTCCTATTTCCTTTTCCTTTTCATCAGGTTCTAGTTACTTCTTGCGTCTTTCCCATGCTCTATGTTTCAGGTGTATATGTTGTGGTTGGTGTCTTGTTCCCTATTTGTGTTCATGGCACTAAGGCCTAACCTTTTCTCTATGTGGTTTACTACTGGGCTTTATTGCTATAATATGTGGTTGGTTTTTTTGTTTTTGTTTGTTTCTTGGCGGAAAGGAGAAGCCAATCTGTTGTGGCTTCACTATTGGTCTTTGTGTTTTTTAGTTTTTGCATGTGAATGGTTGCATTTTATGATTAGATGCTGGGTATCTATGTGGATTGATCTTGTGTGGTATTCTATGTGTTTTCTGTGGTGGTTTCTTTTTGGTTTCATCCTAATATGGCTACTGAAATGGTGTGCGTACTTCACAGTGACTCCAATAGGTCACATTGTGCGGTGTGAGATATTGTTGAAGGATGGAGTATTATGCCTACTCTTTGTGTGGTACTGTGTTTGCGTTTGCTCTTTGCTCTTTGTGTGGTATGGTTGGAGGTAGGGAGTAATGCTTTGGTGTAGACTGGGCCGTTGGTGGTTCAGCTTTTCAGCCATCATGTGAAGGTTGGAATGGCCACAAGTGGTTTTGGTCCTCGGGACATATAGTTGTTTTCAGAGAGGGCAGCGAATCTATTTGTGCTCAATTTGTTTTTGTGCTGGGGTTTATTCTGTGTTGGTGCTCAAGTAGTGGAAAGGCCATATTCTTTGTTTTGGTTACGGCTGCCATGTTTTTGTTGCAGTCTTTTTGTTTTAGGATATAGTTTCGGTTTGGAAGTTACAACAGTCATAATCTATTGTTGTTTTTTCCTCCGTAGTAAGGCCAAATTCCCAGGGAGAACAATTAGCATCGGTTTTGATGTCTAGTATATGTACAGTTACCCATTTTCAATGAAATTATTAATGTTATAGTTTAAAAAAAAAGTTAGTGATAATTATTTAATGGTCCATAAGTGCTTCAATTGTCAATTAATTGGCAACCGTTATTTTATAAAATAAATTTAAAAGCAAGCACTTAATATAATTCCAATAGTTTTTTAGAATATTTAATTCTATTAAATCTTATTCCCATTTATTCTCAAAATATAATGAGATTTGAGTTACCAATTATTCACTGTGAATTGATAAGTAATAGTAATTTTTTATAATACTATTGGGAAACAATTTAACAATTTAAAATTATAATAGCAGAAAGCAAAACAAAAGAGAGATAGCCTCTGTGTTAATATTGATAAAATATAGAGTTATTTCTCTCAATATTGATTCAAAAAAATAAATAAATAATTATTGATTTTTTTTTCATTTTCTATAGAAATCGATTTTTGAAAAACTGACTTTAAAGTCGGTTTTTCAAAAACTAACTTCAATGTATTTATTTTTTTAAAATTAATTTTGATTTAAAACTAATTAATTAGTTTTTTAACTATATTTTATTTTAAAAAATTCGAAAAATAATGTAATATCCAGAGTTAAATTCTTCATAGTCGATATTCTGTATATTCACTTCAATTTAGTATTATTTTTTAAAAGTTTTTAATTAAAACTGAGTTAATTAGTTTTTGTACTATATATTAGTAATTTTTTTTTTGAAAATTGTGTAACTTTGAACAATAATTTTGCAATAATTTGTTGTGTATTATTATGATTTTTTTTCAAAAAATTATATAAAAAAATATAAATTAAATAAATACTAATTCTTGAAAAATTCTTTTATTTTAAAAGAAATCGATATCTGAGATATCGACTTTAAAATCGATATTAGGGATATTAACTTTAAAATAGCTATTCCAGATAACCACTTTAAAGTCGAAATCCTAGATATCGACTTCAGACAATTTATAAAAAAGAAAACTTAACCCTAAACCTCCTAAACCCTAAACCCTAAAAACTTAACCCTCAACCTTAAACCCTAAACCCTAAACCCTAATCCCTAAACCTAAACCTAAACCAGCCCCCCTTCACCTCCACTAGGGTTTAGGTTTTCCACTAGTGGATCATCAGGCTCTGTTTTCCCTTTCACTATAGGATTCCGTCAAGTTATCTATGGAGTTTTTTCCATTGAGAATTTCACAGGATACAATGGAAAAAAAAAGTGAAGAATGGAGTTTTAGAATAACTGCTAAAACTTTCGTCCAAGAAGAATAGAGTTTTAGAAAAAACTGCCGAGGGTGAATGACGAATTTTTTTTTTTTTGCTTCAAGTCAATATCCATGATATCAACTTCACTATTTTAGGAACGACTCCCAAATTTTCAATATTTATTTAATTTTTTTTAAAAAAACAATATTTACAAATTTCACTCGTATTAGTACAGATGATTTTAATTTATATTTTTTGGAAATGCATAAGAGAATGTTAAATTAAAAATAATATAAATTACATAATTATATCTTTTTATTTCGTAAGAAGACATATAAAATTTTCGTACATGCTTTTTACAATTTTGTTCTGTAATAATATTTGTGATGTAGGAATTTAGGATTTTCGTACATGCCATGCACTGCCCAACCCCCTTCCTCCTAACACTGTTGCATCTCACCTTAGACCATTAAAAATGGCATATTTAGGAAATCAACTTCTTATGGCAATTTAGATTAGATTAGGGTTTAGGATTAAGGGTTCAAGGTTGAGGGTTGAGGGTTGAGGGTTGAGGGTTGAGGGTTAAGTTTTTAGGGTTTAGGGTTTAGAAGGTTTAAGGCTAAGTTTTCTTTTTCATAAATTGTCTGAAGTCGATATCGAGGATTTCGACTTCAAAGTGGTTATCTGAAATAGCAATTTTAAAGTTGATATCCCTAATATCGATTTTAAAGTCGATATCTCAGATATCGATTTCTTTAAAAATAAAAGAATCTTTCAAGAATTAGCATTTATTTAATTTATATTTTTTATACAATTTTTTGGAAAAAACTTGTAATAATACACAACAAATTATTGCAAAATTATTGTTCAAAGTTACATTATTTTCAAAAAAAAATTACTAACATATGGTATAAAAACTAATTAACTCAGTTTTAATCAAAAACTTTTAAAAAATAATACTAAATTGAAGTGGATATGCAGAATATCGATTATGAAAAATTTAACTCTGGATATTACATTATTTTCGAATTTTTTCAAATAAAATATGGTTAAAAAACTAATTAATTAGTTTTAAATCAAAATTAATTTTAAAAAAATAAATACATTAAAGTCAGTGTTTCAAAAACCGATTTTAAAATCAGTTTTTGAAAAATCGACTTTAAAGTCGGTTTTTCAAAAACCGATTTCCATAGAAAATGAAAAAAAAAATCAATATTTTTTTTAATCAATATTGAGGGAAATAACTCTAAAATATATGAGGTTACATACACTTTTGCCCGTTAGCACTATAAAAAGGCCAAAAAGAATCTTTGGATATGGAAAGACTCCTTTTCTTACAGGTACAAATGACATTTATGGTAAAAAGGAACTTCAAAGATTCGAAGTAAAAAATAGTTAGATGTGACCATTACATGGATTTTCCAACTTGGATTGAGACTTTGTCTATGTTTGGATTGTAGTTTATTTGGTAAATTTTATATTGGAAAATCAATATATTTTTGGAGGAAAAAGTATTTTGGATGGAAAATCAAAGGTATATTGGAGAGAAAAAATTTTAAAATTATGTAAAAAAAATTTGGGAGAAAAATTTGAATTTTAAATTTTGAGATAAAAATGTGATTAATATTTTAATTTTTTTTAGAAGAAAAAGTTAACTTTTTGCAGAAGAATAATACTCCTAACATATTCTTTAAATTTTTAAAAATTACAATTTAAACTATAACATTTGGTATCTGAATTTTTTTTTTTTGTAACGATGGCCTCCGATGACATTTTTAAAAATTATTTTTACGTCATAATTTGATCCTTTATTATTATTTTTTTTTTACAAAATTCACTTTTCTTCTATTTTTTTTTAACTTGTCTCCTATTATAACATAGAAAATTTAATAATTTTGGAATTTCTCTTTAAATCTTCCATTTTAAATTTTGACTTTTATTTCAAAATATATCTATTGAACTTTAAAAATGTATAAATTAACCTAAAAAAATTTAAAATTTTCTCTAAATTCTCGTTTTAAATACAACATATTTAGATATAACTTTTAAATATAAAAAGTATAAAAAAAAGTTTACTTTAATTTATATATAATTTTTTATTAGTTATTAAATATAATTTATTTAATTTTTTTATTATGTATTAAAAATATTTTAAAATTTTAATTTAAAAGTTTTAAAGTGGAAGAAGTTTTAAAACCAATATTTATTTAATATACATTTATTTCAACAAATGTTTTTAGAAAAAACTCACTTTTTTTTACGGGGCGTAATAAAATCATAATTTCTTTCTCTCTTTCACAAATTCAATCTCTGTTGCATATCATCCTCTTCCACTGTAGGCAAAACGAATTCGTTAGCAACAAGATATTTGAACAACAAATTTCAAAAAAAACAACAAGATATTCGTTCGTAAAACAACAAATTTGAACAAGAAGGTAAATTTCCCTTACTTTCTAGCTCTATTGCTGTACAAGATATTTGTATTTTTCTGGGTTCAAAAAATTAGGGCCCGATTATGGAGTTGTGCAAGTAAGGCTAATTGTTATTCTGCATGCCTATAATCTGTTTGTGTTTATTCCTCAATTGCGATTGGTTTGAAACATATTAGGCTTCCGTGATTTGATATCCCTTTTAGGAGAGTTGGGCTTTAGAGTGTTGTTGTGTGGAGCAGAAAACATGAGTTGATTCAATTTGGGGTAGTTTTGTAAGTGTTCATGTTTGTTAATCCAAACAGGTGTGGAAATAAAACGCAAATTTATTTATTCCACACATGGCTCCTTTCAAGAATCCACCGGTTCTGCACACGTTTTAGCAATATAGGTTGCCTTTATGTATTCTCTAAATTTTTCTTACATGTCGTAGCAACATTTAAGTCTACCCTTTTTGTTAATTTCTGTCCAGAGCTTCGTTGGACCCCTCACAATTTTCGCGGGCTCATCGTTATTGACAAGGTACTTTATTTAGCTTTTTGCTGATAATTTGGAGCGCTAAAATTTACTTCATTGTTCTAAACATAGTGGTTGAGATTTGGCATAGTCTTCTACTACATGCCTTTGTTATGATTGTGTTTGCATAAGCAATTATTGCATTGAACTGTAAAGTTACCGAACACACGGAGTAAAATAGAAAACCAAGTAAGTAATTAATATCATAAAATGGATATTAAACCATAGAAGTATAAGTATATAAACATAGTTGAAAGTATTGGTGTTTTGTGCAATAGCTTTGTGCTTGGAAACAACCTATTGCCATTTTGGTCAATGTATTAGTTATTTTCTTCTCATCACCATTATAAAAGTAGGAATAATATTTTGTAGTAGAGCAAACAAACTCTTTCATGTGTGCACATTTTGGGCTAATTATTGGAAAATGAAATATCAACACTTCAAAGGCCATTAGTGATGTCTTTAACACTTTCATGTTAAATGGGGTGCAAGGTTCCCCCCCCCCCCTTTGGTTTTAGGCTTTAGATTGTTCTTATTTGGTTTGGTGTGGTGACGTTTACTTTTGTCCACTTACAACTTGTATTACCCCTCTCATTGGCACTCTCAGTCTTTCTTTCAAACTTGCTCTTCTTTCTTCTACCCCGTGAATTTCTTCCTATCCTCCTCTTCAATACCCTCTGTGCTAAACAGAGGCTGAGTATTTTATTATGGTATACATATTGATGCTCTGGAACTTGTACAAGTGAATCTTAAAATTTTGCACTCTATAATTGACTCATAATGTGATGGGGTTAGTTTCTTTCAGGTGAAGCTAACAGTAGCCATTTGTTCTCTATTGACTTTTGCTATTATCATGTTAAGAACACATATTTAAATAATCACAATAAGTTTTAACTACCAAACCTATTTTGATTCATAAACTTCTTTAGAGATAACTTGAACATTGACTTTTAAATCTGGGGTAGAAACTAAATACTTGAATATTTTACAGGCAACCTAAACATCTATTTGTAGGAATATTTAATCTAGGTTTGTCAAATAAGCTTAAACTATAAATGTGAGTGGCTTTACTGCTCTGTTTTTTCCCTCAATGTTTTAGGATGTACTTGAAATGAGCTATTTTGTTATGGAATTTGTGATTTATTTCTTTGCTTGTGTTTATGAATCCTATGTTGCAATGGCAACGACTCAAAATTAAGTATCCTAATATTTTTCTCAAAATGATATGCAATCCAAACTGGAAGTAGATTTGGAATAACTTGAAGTATGTAGATCTTTTGAAGAAACAAATCCTGACGGAGTTCTAACTTGTGTGTATGTGATTAAGATTCAAAAAGGGGTATGTCTCTCAACTCTTGTTAAAGCATGGAAGAAATAACTCTGACAAATTTCTACCAAGTTCATATTTCAATGCAATCAACATTCCTGTCAGAGGAAATATGAAAAAGGCAGAGGTTCATGCTGTTTTACTTAGAAGTTTATTATTAAGTTAGATGAAAGTGCATTGGACTGAGGAGAAGAATTTGAGCTGTTAGCACAAGATTTTGGCACTAGCACAGCAAATATCGTTATGCCATGAAGTACCCTGATTCATTTCTTCATGTTAATAAACTGATTTTTTTTTATTTTTTTATTTTTTGACTTCAGCAAATAATTTCACCTTAACTTCAAGTGATTAGTGACAAAGAACTTGGAGTGTACAGTTTATCAATAATTGCATCATGTTGCTTAAAAATAAAAATTAAAAAAAAAAAAAGAGATTTGCATTTTGTTGCTGAAAAACTTTCACACTAGAGTATCAAAAAGATACATGTTTTGTCAATTTTTTAGGTCTTCATTTGTGCAAATTTTCCATTAATATGACATGATCAGTTCGCAAAGGTTTAAAAGCAAGCAAGGAAGAATAATTTGTCTTTCTAATGGTAATTAAATGTTATCAGTTAGCTATCTGTAATGGTGATACCACATCTGTTTTCTTTTACTTTCAGAGGATGAACAACCCTTCAGCAGGACCTTCATCAAAAGTGAAACCAGGATCCTCACAGCCATCAGAAACTTCATTTAAGCGCAAGCATGGAATGTTTCAGAAAGACTGTGAGTAGTGTTTTTTTTTTTTTTTTTTTGAATAGCTATGGTTTTACGGCACATCATGTGTGGCTTGGTTTTCCTTGTCTAATAATTTTATTTGATGCAACAGTGCAGCACATGATGTACGGATTTGGAGATGATCCAAATGTATGTATTGCTTTCTTTTTTCATAATGTTCTGTTAGACTGCGTCATATTGTTAACCTTCTTTGGATAGGCAATTATTAATTTGATTGTGCTCTTTTGAGTTGCTTGTTCATTTGGTTTTCAGATTTTTAATGAATTTCATATGCATTCCCTTTCAGGGAAGAAAAGGTTATGGTTTATTTGGGACATTTTGACTATATGTTTTTTGTTGAATTATGGTGAGATTTCTATTAATTAGTCTCCTATGCGCTTATGAGAATAAAATTGGGATCCTCATCAAAAGAGAGGATCATCAGTTTGGTGTTCCTTCACAACCCCCCCCCCCCCCCCCCCCCCCCCACAATAAAGAAACCATTATCTTTTAGAGAAATTCATAGACACCCTGTAGTCATTTGATAGATGTTGTTATTTTCCAAATAGGTCAAATCATTGTGAATTTAGTCCTACTTTCAACCCTAGGAATGTTTGCTGTGTTGAATTTATTAAAAGAATGTACTGGGTATGCATTATTATAACATACCCATTTTTTAATGATTCACTGACAACTACTATGAGGATCCTGTTTTATTGCTTATTCTGTATTCTCTAGTGGAAAACAGGTAACCACATGTGGCTATGTGTCTCACAAATTGTAGAAAATACTTTTCAATAATTTAACCGTTGAGCAGACAGTTTCTTTTATTAAAGTGGTTATGTCCATGCCAACTTGTTTTATACATAGTAAGCTTTATGTTAAGTTGTGGACTTGTCGTATTTGTCAATGAGTTTGTTTTTGATTCCTGAAACATTGTGAATCTTACCAATGCTATATCTTTCCCTGCTGTGCTTAACAGCTGCTTCCAGAGACTGTGGTTCTTGTGGAAGATATTGTTGTGGAATATGTCACAGATATGGTAATCTGTAGCACTGAAACAATTCAATGCCTTTACTGTAAATATTTTCCCAGTGTTGATTTTTTTTTTCATGCAGTGTATTTAACTTTTGTAGGTCCACAAAGCTCAAGATATTGCGTCTAAAAGGGGAAAGCTTCTGACTGAGGACTTTTTGTTTCTAATCCGGAAGGTAAAATTTTTCTAATGCATTCTGGCGAATAATGATATTCAATAAGTGCTGCTTAACAATAGCTCCTGTCATAGCAAAATTTTGTACAACTTGTGTTTCAACGGGTTCTCTTTGGTAATTTAATCTGCCATGTGGTTGGAGTTCATGGCAGGTGTCGGAGTGTATAAGGATAGATTCCGGGGGGCATTTAGTGTTGTTCTTCTAAAGTATATTTAGTGATCCATTTTACATGATAGACTTTTCAGAATGACTTCTTTGAGTGACTGAGGCTTTTTGACTGTTAATCTGTGTAAAAAATTGGAACATACTGCGAAGCAATCCAGCTATTGGGTTAGGGGGTTAACTGGTCCAATCCAAAAAAATATATGACATCATTATGATATAGTTAATATATGTTAATTACAATAATTAATAATAATATACAAAGGTCAGGTAGATGAGTTTTTAGAGTTTTTAAGCGCAGTTAAATCTAATGTAGAGCTATTTTTTTCTATACATGTGTACAATGGAACAATTGTGTGAAAAGTGGTAAAAAATATGTTAAGTAAACAGTCTTAAAATTTGTAAGTATTCTCTTTCATAAACATTAGTGAATTTCCACTTAGAAAGAATAAAAACTTTATAGGTCAACATTTTGAAATATTCATGTACAAGTTGGGGGAAAATGAGTTTCATAAAAATTTGGTGGTCAAATTATAATTTTAAAACATTAAAAAAGGAAAGACCACAAGTGTAACCCGGTTCAATCCAGTTTTTGTCCATGTTTGACTGCTTTTTTTTGTTATAATTTTTTTAACAGTTCGATTAAATCCCACTAGTCCTTTCCAGTTTTGACACTGCCATTTATAGCACCAAGGGTAATAATTTCACCAAGTGTAACCCATATAACTGGAGTTTTAATTTCTTTCTCTTTGGTTGAAGTATAGTTGAATAAATACCAATTTCTAGTTACTGTTTGTTTCTTTATGCAAAAGGAATATTTATGGAACAGTTTACTCTTCTTGCAGAGATAATTTGGAAAGAGCATATCTTTACGTTTGTTAGTGGTAGTTATTTCAGGATTAAGACCATGCAAGATGAGATTTTTTGTTGCTTTTATTGCTTAATATTTTTTGTCTCTTACATATTTTTATTCCTTTGGTACTGAAGTAGCCAAAGAAGTCTTTGTGCTTTTTTATATTGCTCCTCTTTTTAACCTCTCAATTTTTTTTCTGTGCCTTCTCTTATCCTCAAAATGTTGAAGACTTTTTGCTTCTGCAAATTTTGGAGTCCTCTCTTATTTATTGTTAAAGGTTCTTCCTGTCTTAATTTCTCCTCAGAAGCTTATCTCTATGCCTTTTTTTTAAATTCTTTCTACCAGCCAGTACTAGAATGAATATTCACAACAATCACTTCTCTGTGTTGGGTCACCCTCCTCTGTACCTGTCGAACCTTTTTTTGTATGTTAAATTCGTGAAAGTTCAGAAATTGCACTAGTAATAGTAACTGTGACAATCTCTAATCTAGCTGCCAAATCACACGGATGCCTTTCATTTTCTTGTTAATATAATATTACAAATTTACATTAGTGAGATGTGAGCTAACTTGTGTTTCTGTTGGAAGGGTTATATTGGTTCATTAACTTTATGCGCATTACAAAAATTTTGCTGCTGTAAAATTTGGACTAATGTTATCCAGTAATTGACCGTGCAGGATATACCAAAGCTTAATCGATGTACAGAGTTGTTGTCCACGAATGAAGAGTTGAAACAAGCAAGAAAAGCTTTTGAGGTTGACGAGGAGAAATTGGCATCAATTGAATGATAACTATTATTCTCAAATGTCTTTAGGCTTTCAAGAGGGATCCATCATGAAAAGATGCTGCTGTTGTTACGGGGTGCTTAGTGAGAATCCCAGGAAATGCAGCATTCCAGAAATTCATCTCTTCCTAAATGATCATTCTGAAAGTTGAGGCACTTTCCTTTCACGTGTATTCTGTTTTGGTTGAGTGTGATTGCGGCCGTATATGTTTTACAAATTTCATAATGATCACCTCTGGATAATGTAATTGGAGCAAGTCTAGGAGATTCTCGAAGTGTTTTGCAAATAGTTTTAGTATGCCGTAGAAGGTTTAAAGAGTAATTTTTCTATAAAGGCTGAAAATTCTAAAACCCTAAAAGAGATAATTATATTACGATACTTGTCTGATATCAATAAACTTATACTAATAAGTATAGCTTTGTAATAATTAAAAAAAGTCTAAAATATTCTTATTAATAAATAAACCTAATATTTAATGTTTCAACACTCCCCTCAAGTTGGTGCATAAACATCAAAGAGTCTTAATTTGTTACACAAAGTAATTACCCTATTACCCCACAGTGACTTAGTGAAAAGATCAGCAAGTTGGTCATTGGTTCGTGTGTATTGAAGTGTTATTTCTTTGTTCTAAATCTTTTTTCGCACAAAATGGCAATCTACCTCAATATGCTTTGTGCATTCCTGAAAGATTGGATTTGAAGCAATATGCATAGCAGACTGGTTATCACAATACAAAACTAAAGGAGATGAGGATGATATTCTGAGTTTAGATAATAACATTCTCAACCAAAGTAACTCGCTAGTTAGATGAGCCATGGCCCGATATTCCGCCTTTACACTCGATCGAGATACAACATATTGTTTCTTACTCTTCCAACTCACAAGATTGCCTTCCAAGAACACACAATAATCAGAAGTCAATCTCCTATCAATAGGGCACCCAGTCCAGTCAGCATCAGAATAACCAATGACACTAAGATGTCCATGATTCTTGAACAAGAGACCTTTACCTGGTGCTTCGTTCACGTACTTAACAACACGCAGTATTGCTTCCCAATGTGTAGTACGAGGAGCACTCATAAATTGACTAACCACACTAACAGCAAAAGAAATATTTGGTCGAGTGACAGTTAAATAGTTAAGCTTACTCACTAACCTCCGATACTTGAATTATGAAGTAAGTCACCTTGTTCTGTATCAAGTTTCACGTTAGGATCCATTGGAGTATCAACAGGCTTTGCTCTAAGAAAACCAACCCCACTCAAAATATCCAGAACATATTTTCGCTGTGATAAGGAGATACCATCAAGCGAGTAAGCCACCTCAATGCCCAAGAAATAAAGCAAATTACCCATATATTTTGTGCTGAACTCTGTCTGTAAAAACTGTTTCAACTCTTGTATACCTACAGAGTCACTATTAGTGATGATAATATCGTCCACATATACAACTCGCAGCACACACTCTCTAGGAGAAGTGGAACTGAATACAGAATGATCTATAGTACAACTTTGCAAACCGAACTAGATAACTGCATCACTAAAACGACCAAACCAGGCACGAGGAGATTGTTTCAAACCATATAATGCCTTGTGTAAGCGACAAACATTAGTAGGCTCCCCCCAAGCAACAAACCTCGGAGGTTGCTCCATATATATCTCTTCTTTCAAGTCGTCATGGAGAAAGGTATTCTTGACATCTAGTTGATGGAGAGTCCATCCATATCGAGTAGCAAAAGAGATGAAAACACGAACTGACGGTATTTTGGCGACAGGAGAGAAAGTATCATTATAATCAAGGCCATAGGTCTGGATATAACCTTTGGCAACCAGACGAGCCTTCAGACGCTCAATAGACCCATCTGGTTGAAACTTTACTGTGAAAACCCAACGGCATCCGATAGCCTATTTGTCAGCAGGTAATGGTGTAAGCTGCCATGTTCCATTATCCTGGAGCACCTGCATTTCATTTTCCATAGCAAGCTGCCAACCTGGATGGCCAAGAGTTTCTGCAACAGTACTTGGCACAGACACAATAGATAAAGAAGCAGCAAACGAGGAATATATAGGAGAAAGACAATTGTAGGAGAAAAACTAAGAAAGAGGGTGACGAGTATGTGTATGACTAGACAAACTAGTATAGGGAGCAAAGTGGGAATTGGGTTGACCGACACAAGAACGCGTACCTTTGCGCAACGCAATTGGAAGATCTATGGTAGAATCAAGCTCATAAGAAACTGGTGAATCAAAGGTCGGGAGATCAATTGGTGGAGAAGCATACATGTCCAATGTGGGCGACGACTGTACTACCTCGTGAGAAACAAGACGTCGTCGTTGATAGGTCCGGTCGAAAAATTGAAAATTGGGAGTGGATTTGGATACCCCTATCAAAGGGATAGGCGGGAGTGGAGCCGTGGGCGAGGACAAAATATCTTTAGAAAGAGTCACCCGTTGGTTAGTAAAGGAGTAAAATGGCTGGTCCTCAAAAAATGTTACATCTACTGAGACATACAACCGCTGACTAACTGGATTACAGCACTTGTATCCTTTTTGAGTTCGAGTGTACCCAAGAAATACATATTTTTCAAACCATGGATCAAGTTTATCATGACTAGGACCAAGATGATGCACAAAACAAGCACACCCAAACACACGGAGTGGTAAAGTAAAAAATGGACTAGTAAGATGAAGAGTAGAAAAAAGGTATGCCCCCACGAAGTACAAAGAATGGAAGACGATTTATGAGATAACATGCTGTAAGAATAGCATGTCCCCAGAACATTTTGGGGAGGTTCATATGAAAAAGTAGATAATGAGCAACATCTAAGAGATGATGATTTTTTTGTTCCGCCACCCCATTTTGTTGGGGGGTATAGGGACAAGATGTTTTATGTAAAATTCCATGAAATATAAGAAATGATTGAAAACCAGAGGAATTAGCCATATATTCTTTGGCATTATTAGAACGCAAGCATTTAATTGAGGCATGATACCGATTGAAAATTTCAAAATAAAACATACGAAAACAGGAAAAAACTTCAATGCGATCTTTTATTAAATATAGCCACGTTACACGGGAATAATCATCCACAAATGTAACAAAATACTTAAAACCAGACATATCTCTAACACGACATGGTCCCCAAATATCAGAATGTATCAAATCAAAAGGATTTGAAACACGACTTTGGACACAAGAAGGAAAAGATACCCGATGATGTTTGCCAAATTGACAGGCATTACATTGGATAGGACTTATTGACTTGGAAATATGAGAGAAATGGCAAAGAACGTCAGGTGGTGCATGACCCGCATGACAATGCAGTTGAAAGAAGTCAGATGTAGTGCTTTTCTGAACAACAGCAGCAATAAGATCTTTGTTCAGGTAGTACAGCCCATTGGACTCATGCCCTTCACCAATCATCCGTCCGGTCCTCAGATCCTAAAAGATACAATGAATAGGGGTAAAGTTGACAGAGCAGTTCAAATCTCTAGTAAGGGAACTGTTATCTAATGGAGAAAAGAGGTTATTCATTCTATTGAAAACGTGTTACATATTTATACATATATTCTAGCCTATCTATTGTAGGAATATATCTCTAGCCTATCTATTCTAGGAATATATCTTGATAAGGATAACCTCTACAATTAAATCTCCTAGGATTAAGCAAACTAATATCCTATAATTAAGCTAACTAATATGGACAGTACAGCTATGTACACCTATTATTTCTATGACACTTCCCCTCAAGTTGGAGCATAGATATCTATCATGCCCAGCTTGTTACAAATATAAGTAACTCTAGCTCCATTAAGAGCCTTTGTGAAGATGTCCCCTAGTTATTCCCCAGTTTTTACATAAGCTGTAGAAATCAAGTTTTGTTGAACTTTTTCACGGACGAAGTGATAATCTATCTCAATGTGTTTAGTTCGTTCATGAAAGATAGAGTTTGAGGCAATATCAATTGCAGCTTGATTATCACACCATAATTTTGCTGGAACTGTCATCTTAAATCCCATTTCAGTCAAAAATTGGGATATCCACATCAATTCACTGGAAGCTTGTGCCATTGCTCAATACTCAGATTCTGCACTAGATCGTGATACCACATTTTGTTTTTTACTCTTCCATAAGACCAAATTACCACCAACGAAAAGACAGTATCCAGTAGTAGATCTTCGATCAATCTTCAAACTTGCCCAATCTGCATCAAAGAAACATTCAATATTTCTATGCCCATGATTTTGATATAAAATACCGCGTCCCAGAGCTCCTTTGAGGTAACATAGTATCTGTTCCAAAGCTGACCAATGATGGACTGTGGGGGAAGACATAAACTGACTTACAACGCTCACTGAATAAGCAATGTCAGGACGAGTAACTGTGAGATAGTTTAGTTTCCCAACTAGCCTCCTATATCGTTCAGGATCATTAAAAACTTCTCCATCCTTGGTAAATTGCTAATTCGGAAGCATTGGAGTATTACATGGTTTGGCTCCTAATTTTCCAGTTTCGGCTAACAAATCCAAAACATACTTCCTTTGAGATAGAAAGATACCCTTCTTGCTCATTGATACCTCAATCCTCAAGAAATATTTCAACGGACCCAGATCTTTAGTGTTGAACCGGTTTTGAAGAAATGATTTCAATGATAAGATCCTCTGCAAATCGCTTCCAGTAATAATAATATCATCAACATAAACCACTAATAGAATGATACCAGAATCGGAGTGCTTATAAAATACCGTGTGATCATTCTTATTTTTCTGCATCCCAAACTCTTCTACTGCTTGGCTAAACTTTCCAAACCATGCCCGAGGACTTTGCTTCAAACCATATAAGGACTTATGAAGCCGACACACTTTCCCAGACTCCCCCTGAGCAATAAACCCCGGAGGTTGCTCCATATACACTTCTTCTAAAAGCTCACCATGTAGAAAGGCATTCTTCACATCAAACTGGTGCAAAGGCCAATTGTGCATGGCGGCCAGCGAAAAAAACAGACGAACAGAAGTCAACTTGGCAACTGGAGAGAATGTATCCAAGTAGTCAATGCCATAACTTTGAGCAAAGCCCTTAGCCACCAATCGAGCTTTGAGACAAGCTATAGAGCCATCAGAATGAAACTTAACTGCAAAGACCCACTTACAACCAACCGCGTGCTTTCTAGGAGGTAGTGCAACGAGTTCCCAAGTTCCATTCGTAGTTAAGGCAGTCATTTCATCAAGCATAGTTGCCCGCCACCCAGGATGGGATAGGGCTTGCTGAACAAATCGCGGAACTTCAACGGAATCAAGAGAAGCAATAAAAGAGCAAGAGGCAGAAGATAATTGGTTATAAGTAACACAAGAGGAAATGGGATGGGTACATTGACGTGTACCTTTTCGAAGAGCAATAGGTAAATCAAGATCACATGGAGGCGGATCCAATGAAGAAGACGATTCTAGTACTGGATTAGGATCAGGGGAATGAAGTTTGCGAGTGTAAACATAAGTGATAGGTGGTCTAGGCTGTGGTACTGGTGGTGAAGGAGGAACTGTAGCTGAATCGGAACCAAGGACATGATACACTAACAACTCATCACATTGTTGTGAGGGTTTAGGGACAGATGAGTCACCAAAGAAAGGAGTCTGTTCATGAAAGATGACATCAGCGGAAACCAGGTACCTGTTTAAGAGGGGGGAAAAACATCTATAACCTTTTTGCAAATGGGAGTAACCGAGAAAAACACACCTCAAAGACTTTGGATCCACTTTAGAAACTTGGGGACGAATATCACGAACAAAGCAAGTGCACCCAAATAGGCGCGGTGTCACAGGAAAAAGAGTGTTATTGGGAAATAAAACCTAGTAAGGAACCTGGGACTGTAAAACAGTAGAGGGCAGACGATTTATCAGAAAACATGCAGTAGAAACTGCATCAACCCAGAAATGTTTAGGCACATTAGTGTGAAACAAAAGAGCTCTAGCTGTCTCAAGAAGATGTCTATTTTTCCTTTCAGCGCGCCATTTTGGGATGGAGTATCAACACAAGATGACTGATGAAGCATCCCATTTTGGTTCATGTAAGTCTGAAAAGGAGCAGAAAAATATTCTTTGGCATTATCACTTCTCAAAATCTTAACAGAAACATTGAATTGGGTTTTAATTTCAGCGCAAAAGGATTGAAAATGTGACAGTAACTCAGTACGGGATTTCATAAAATAAAACCAAGTTACTCGAGAGAAATCATCCACAAATGTGACAAAATATCGAAATCCATTTGATAAAACTGAACAAGGTCCCCAAACATCAGAATAAACTAGCTCAAAACTATGACAAGCTCTTTTATTAATTCTAGGAGTTGACGACAAACGGTGATGTTTAGCAAATTGACATGTCTCACAATCTAACGAGGATACTTGCTAAAACTGAGGATATAACTTTTTTAGCAATGGTAATGATGGATGTCCTAATAGACAGTGGACTTCAAAGGGAGATAAGGTGCTGGAACACGCAATAGATCGAGGTATTTGGGTATCCAAAATGTATAGCCCCTCCCGACTCTCGTCCTTTACCAATAATCCTCTTCGTCATAAGATCTTGAACAAAACAATGGTCAAGAAAGAAGAAGATGCCACAATTAAGAGCACGTGTAATTTTGCTAACAGAGATAAGATTAAAAGAAAAGTTAGGTAAACTGAGAATAGAATTTAAAGGTAATGTAGGTGTAACAGGAATAGTGCCAGAACCAAGAACATTAGAGGTAGATCCATCGGCTAAAGTGACTGAAGAAAGATGCTTATGAAAGGTAGAAAAGAGTGTTGGGTTACCTGTCATGTGATCTGTAGCACCAGAATCAATGACCCATTGTGTGAAGGAGGAAAGAAGACAAGTAGTGTTGTTACCTGACTCAGCAAGGGCAGTGATAGAGGGAGATTTCTTGGGTGCTTCCTGAAATTGAATGAACTTAGCATATTCATCGGCAGAAACTGAGAAGGTCTGCTCATAAGAGACCTTATTAGTGGCGACCATGTGAGCTGACTGTGACCTAGAGCCCTTTTTATTCTTCTTAAGCAACTTCTGACAAGTTCTTTTTGTATGACCAGGTTCATGGCAGTAGTAACAGACTACCCCCGAGCCTTGATTTCCAGAATTTTGAGTGCCACCCCCAGTACCACTACCTCCTCCCTAATAACGGCTCTGAGACGAAGATCTACTGATATCTGTGCTAACAAGAGCACTAGGTTGTGGCATAGATGAAGTCTGAGAACTCGGAATAGTACGCAACACTCTAGTATAAGCTTCCCGCAGAGTAGTAACTCCAGGATCAGATAAAATCTGTGATTTGACACCTTCATACTGGGAGTTAAGGCTGCCAGAAAACTCATAATAGCCATCTGTTCTCTTTGAGCCTGCTAAACCTTGATGTCTGTACTGAAAGGCAGCAGTGCATTCAATTCTTCATAAACACGTTTAAAGTGCATGTGATAAGTGTTAAGTGACTGATCCTGTTGTTCAACTCGATAGAACTCCTTGCTCACATCAAAAATTCGAGAAATATTCTCCCTCCCAGAGAATACAAATGCCAATTCCTCCATCACATCTTTAACATACTCACAATGAGTAATATGACCAGATTGGTCGGGCTCAATAGAATTACGTATTTGTATCAAAAGTTAAGCATCAATTTTCCTCCACTCAGAATAATTTGGATCAGTTTCTGTTGGAGGATCACGGATAAGATAACTCTCTTGGGAAATACTGATAAGATATAATCTAACAATTTTATTCCAATAAAAATAATTAGTTCCATTTAGCTTTTCATCAGTAATTTTAGCCACAGATGATACCAAACTGATTACAACATGTTTGTGTTCACCCGCCATGATTAGCACCAAAATAAGCCAAGAAGCAAAACTAAATTGCAGTACCTATCAAAAGAAGAAGAAGCACGCAAGAAGGCTTTAATTGTGCTGCAACAAATGGTTAGGGAGACACAACAAGGACTGGTGACCACAAAGCACAAAGCCGAAGCACCGTCTAACGACGTACACGCTCCTCTTGGAGCCGGAGATGACAAAAGATGATCACTCAAACAGGGTGACCCAGAAGATTACAAGTGCTGCACAGTTGGGCAGCAGGAAAAGGAAAGAATGAAAATAATTTCAGACGTCTCTAAGGCTCTGATACCATGTTATCTAATGGAGAAAAGAGATTATTCATTCTATTGAAAATGTGTTACATATTTATACATATATTCTAGCCTATCTATTGTAGGAATATATCTCTAGCGTATCTATTCTAGGAATATATCTTGATAAGGATAACCTCTACAATTAAATCTTCTAGGATTAAGCAAACTAATCTCCTATAATTAAGCTAACTAATATGGACAGTACAGCTATGTACACCTATTATTTCTATGATAGGAACTAATAGAAAGCAAGTTACATAGGAATGTTGGTAAATGGTAAACAGATGAAAGAGAAAGAGATGGACCCAAAGTTACATTCATTTTACCAGTGATATAAGATTGTGAACCATCAGCAAATGTAACAGAATTAGGAGACATAGTGGTAATATCAGACAATAAGTTAGAATTACCGGTTGTATGGTTTATGGCACCTGAATTTACGACCCAGGAAGTGGGTGCAGCAGAGAGTAAACAAGACGGATTATATAAGAAAGTCTGTGCCAAAGTAGCAGTAGGGGTAGAGGAGTCCACCACCTGGTTGGGACGAACCAAGGACTCATATTCTGCATGAGACAACATAATAGTGTCAGGCAACTCCTTTGAGTGACTATATTCTTTTTGCACTGGAAACTCAGCAACATCAGCATAAGCAAACTGTGGTCGAAGTTCGGGATGAAGGTTATAACAATAAGCCTCAGTATGGCCAGTTCACTAACAGTGGTGGCAGTTCACGGCCACGGGATAGACATGTTCGGCCACGACCACGGTGACCATGGCCTTGACCTCCACGATTACTATAGGACTGAGAAACCATAGCATTTGCAATAGGTGTAGATGATGAATTAGGCGTGTACCGAAAGACCCGAGAGAATACCTCATCAAGAGATGGAAGAGTACTCTGAGAAGTAATTTGCTGTAAAAAAGAAGAATGAATGGGACCAAGCCCCCGAAGAAATAACATAACTCTCATATCCTCCTGATGCTTGGCCAACTCTCTAATGTCATCAGTAACAGGTAAATACGTATCCAGTTTCTCGCAAAGAGTGGTGAACTTGGAATAATAATATGATATAGACATATCCCCTGCACGTAGATCAAAGAGCTCTTCTCAAGTATCACAAACACGAGTCATATTATTTTGACCCGAGAACTTAAGAGCACACTTATCCCAAATGGCTTTAGCTGATTTACATCGCATAAACTGAGGACTAATTCTGGAATCCATAGTATTCCATAACAAAGTCTGAATGGCAGCATCGTTAGAACACCAATCATCTATTTTTGTTGTATCTGAGAGTGGAAATGAAGTTAAATAGCTTCACTGTTTGGTGGCCAAAAGATATGTCTCAATTGCCATAGACCAAGAAGGATAGTTGGTCCCATCTAACTTAACAGAGCTCAATTTCATATTAGTAATACTAGGGTCTAAATTCACAACAGAATTCTAAGTAGAATGTTCACCCATAATTTTATAATGATCGGGTTGCCCGTACACAACTAAAATAGGAATAATCACGTGCACACTCATAGCTTGGAAGAAAGTCTTGGCCAAGAAACAAACAATGAAATTTGGGTCAATTGGTCAACCAAATAAAAATTGGCAGCCAAATCTGGAACAAACCAAAACAATGTGGGCCATCCAAAGCACACAACCAAACAAAGAACACGTGGATCGTCCTTCAAAGTAAATAACCAAGTTTGGAACAAACGTCCAAATTGGTCAACCAAATCAATGAAAGTAGAGGACAACAATTCTGCAATATCAACTTTGCAACTCGTCCAACAGACGTCCAAACCAATAAGACAAAATCAATTAATTGTGGCCCAAGAAACAACACCAAGTCACAGGTCAACCATGTCCAAACCAAGAAGACAAAACCCGTGCCAAAGCAATTCACAAAATCAATGAAGTTCGGCCGTGTCAATTTTGCACAAACTTCCAAAATGACAAAATCAACAACACAAGCGGTCAAACTCTACATAAAGAATTGGGCGAGGCTTTGCACAGCCAAGCCGTCAACAGCAAATAAACAAACAACCAAAACTCCAAATATTATGTTTAGAACCATTTTTTTCATTAAAATTTTAATTATGCAAGTTAAAGGGCAACACCAAGAAATAGAACACACTAGATGCTACCTTTACCATGAAGAATAGCATAGGGCAATCACAAATCATGGCTCGCTGCTTGGGAAACATCGGGCAATCCCAGTACAGGTCTTGCCGACACTGGCTGTCACCCCTACAAGTCAGATCTGACGATTCCAAAGGTTTGTTGACAGATAAGTGTGTGATTGACGATGATCAATGGTGATGGTGAGTGATTGATTTGTTTTCTAGGGTTTAGAGTTGGTGGTAGAGAGTGGCTCTGATACCATGAAAATTGTAAAACCCTAAAAGAGATAATTGTATTACGATACTTGTCTAACATCAATAAACCTATACTAATAAGTATAGCTTTGTAATAATTAAAAAAAGACTAAAATACCCTTATTAGCAAATAAACCTAATACTTAATGTTTTAACAAAAGCTATGTGAGACCTTAATGAAGCCAAAGTGAGATATATCTATGTGGTTAATTCCATAGCAAACTTTTGGATATGGAAGGCTAGAGTGAGATGTGTGAAAGAAAGGGATGCAAACACCAAGTTTTTTCCTTGTAAGGTGTTGTAAAAGAGGTCGAGAATGTATATTCACAGAGTTTGAATGGAGGATGAGGCATGGATGGAGGATACGGAAGAGGTGGCAGTTGTGGAGGTGTGGTATTTTTAGCATCTTTTGTTTTGTGAGCGGTGGTTTGATTCAGAGTATTATGATACTTTGGTTATTTCTTTGGGGGATATTCCTATGTTAATAACAGAGGGTGACTAAGGAAGGTTGGATCCAGTTGAATTCAGATAGTGCAACGAGTTCCATATGGATTTTCAAGGCAGTTTATTCAACATTATTGGGATATAATTGCCTTGGATGTTGTATTATCTATTAAAAAATTCTTCCTTGGAGACGTGTTACCTAGGGGATACTCAGCCACCTTGATTGTTTTAATTCCAAAGATTTTGGGTCCAAAGTCGTTTGCAGATTTTTGTCTAATCAATTTGTGCAATTTGTGTATAAAATAATATCAAAGGTACTTACCATGTGTCTTGATTTGATGTAACTTAATTTGATTTCTCCACAACAAAGTAGGTGTGTTAAGGGGAAGTCAATTGCAAATAACATATTATTAGTGCAGGAGCTGGTTGGTTATTTGCAGTTGAGAAAAGAATATAGTGCGTAAGTTGGATATGTCTTAAGGCATATAATGGAGTGTCCTAGGTTGTCCTGGTTCAAGTAGTGAGGAAGTTTGGATTTGGTGACGTTTGGATATATATGATATGGAGGTTGATTTCAAAATGCCATTTTTCAAAGCTAATCAATGGATTGCCATGCGGTTTTTTCCTTCTTCTTAGGGCTTAGACAAGGGGATCCCTTATCTTTCTCTTTATTTATCATTGAAGTAGATGTTTTCTCTAGATCTTTAAATTTGTTGCCTCAAGAAACTTCTTTTGTGCCTTATTCAGTCTCACCTGGTTATCAGTTGATTGCGCACTTAGGATATGCGGATAATATTATTATTCCTCTACTACAAGGAGGTCATTGAGAGTGATGAAGAACATTATTGGGGATTATAAAAGGGTGTTTGGATAATTGGTCAATGTCTCCAAATCATGTTTCATGGTACAAAGGAAAATGAATCCTTGGAAAGGTACATTGTTGTGAATATGATGGGTTTTGCATATGAGGCACTTCCAGTTCATTATTTAGGTTGCCCCTGGTATGCTAGGAGGAAGACACAAATTCTATTTAGTGGGTTGGTGGATAGGAAAGAATTTTCTGTCAAATAGAGGGCAAATAGTGTTAATTTAATCCATTCTTTTATCTCTGTTGATTTTTATAATTTCTGTGTTTCATCCTCCAAAGGGAGTTATATATACCTTGGAAAGGTTTTTGGTTGACTTTTTGTGGGGAGGGATATGAAATATGAGAGGAGATTTCATTGGAGAAGATGATCTAGTTTATGTTTCCCAAAGGAAGAGAGGGGTGCAAACTTTTTTTCATTGCAAGTGTTAAAATACGCTCTAGGTGGTAAGCTATGGTGGTGTTTCTAACAATTTGTCTTGTTATATTCTCAATTTTTTTAGATGAAATATTTGAAGTGGTTTTATCTGAATCAAGTGGTTCAGTGAAGAAGTGACTCACATATGTAAAAGGATAATTCATGGCCATGAGACTCTAGAGTCTAATGTGGTATGGGAGTAGAACTTGGAGATGCATCTTTCTTATGGGAAAGTTGGCATAAGTTTGGTTTCTACATTGGTGAGGTAGTCCATTTTCAAAATGACCATAGGATTGCTGATTTTTGGCTAGAAAGAAAATGGGATATGGCTAAGTCATGGGAAATGTTGCCTCCAGACTTGGCTACGCAGATTGGGAATGTTTTTCTACTAATCCTAATGAACATGATAGAATGATTTGGAGGTTGACCCCTTCAAGTAAATTTAATGTCAAAGTGTTATATGAGAAAATTAGGTTAATTGGAGATAAATGCTTGATGAATTCTATGGTATGGCATATTAAGATACCATTTTATGACTTTGTTGTGGAAGAAAAGAATTCATCTGGAGACTATGCTTTATCGATTTAATATTGTTGGTCCATCAAAGTGTTTTTGTTGTACTAGTCCACATTGGTGAATCATGTATTTTCCAATTGTGAAGTAGCTTGGGTGGTGTGGATATTTTATGGGTAGTTTTTAGGAGTGCATTTCTCAAAATGTGTTACTAGTATACCATGTAGTAGTTGGTGGGGAATGCCATTTAAAAAGAAAACTTTGAAATATATATACATGTTATTCCTGTTTTGATGTGTTGGTTTACTTAGAGGGCTAGGAATTTATGGTAGTTTCAAACTGTGAGATAGACTCCTATTAAGGTCATTCAAGAGGTCTCTTCTTATCTGTTTTTCATTATAGCATAAGTGTTTCCAATGTTATCTTACAGGGAATCTTCTTGGATAGAGTTTGTTGATGTTATGGAGAACTAATCACGGTGAGTGAGGGTGAAATAAGTTTGCTAGTGGTTCTCTATAAGTTATAAGTCAAATATGGACAGAAGTTGTGTGAGGACCTAAAGTGGGTGCTAGAGAAGAAGTCTTAAGGGATTTGGGAGGAACTGAGGAGGGTTTGTTATGCATTTTAGGGCTACTTTGGTCAAATGAGTAGTCTATCAGCTGAGGCGAGTGCTATATTACCTGGCTTCATAGTTTATAGGATCAAAATCCTATACAAAATCGATTTAGGATAGCAAAATCAGATCAGTAACATCAGATCGTATGATCGTAAGATTTTAGAAAAAAAAAGAAAAAAATAGAATTTATAAATTATTTTTAAAAGAATTATTAGTTAATATATAAATGGATATGTAGAAAATTCATGTATAGCCTATAATTAAATGATGAGATAACCACCAAAATGGTCCCTCACATATTGGCCAATGAGTTTTTTCGTCCCTCACTTTTAAAATGGGAAAAAATATTCTCTCACATTTCATAAATATGCTCTTTTGGTCACTGTCACTATTCCGTCTATTTTTTCTGTCAAATGAGCCCTCATGCATTTATGAAAAATAGACGGAATAGTGACGAATGACTAAAAGAGTACATTTATGAAATGTGAGGGACTATTTTTGTCTATTTTCAAAGTAGGGGGATTAAAAAGCTCATTTGCCAATATGTGAGGGACCATTTTGGTGATTATTTATTAAATGATCTTACTTCAACTTTTATTTCTTATAACATTTTATATGATTTTTTCAATATTTTAGTTGTTTTCGCAGTCGAAAGATATTTATGTCCAATTTATTTATTTATTATTAAAAACTAACAAAAGTATGATTAAACTAATTAAATTATTTATATAATGATAAATCTTAATTTTACTTAAATATATAAATTTTTTTTGAATAAATTTAACTATATTTTATTCACATAATAAGGTAAGATCGCAATTAAGAACAGAATCGTTTTAGTAAATTTGGATTGTAGAATCATGTGATCAATAGGATCGGATCGGAATTTTGAAAACTATGCCTAGTTTTTTTTTTTTGTAACAGGTTGGGAACTTCGCATTGTGAGATGGAGAGTGATTCTAAAGTTTTGGTTCAAATGTTGAATGGTGAGGCATTGGTTTTGTGGCAGTTACTCTTGGGTATTTAAAAGAATATCGAGTTATAGGCATCAGGTAATTGGTTTTTATCATTGTTACAAAGAAACAAATTTGATTGCAGGTTCTTTGGTTTTTTATTCCCAACATATTTAGGTTTCAAGCCTATTTTAGCATTCTTTTGAACTTCCAAGGGAGATGTGGATTTATCTTAATTTTGGTATTTTATAATGTTGTATTTTCTGTTAGATTAAATCACAAATTTCGTCCTTTACATTTGAGCCAAAATTCTTTTTAGTCCTTTACATTTAAAAGGGTTCTTTTTAGTCCTTAAGATTAATAAACTTGTCAATTTTAAACCAATGACCGGCAGTAACCCATTTCCCTAGTTAAATGACATTTGCTAGGGTGTGCTGTCTTATATACGAGGGGTACTTTCGGAATAGATAATTTAACATCTTCTTCTTGCTTTTTTGCAGAGAAAACAATAGCTAATGTTCAATTTTTTTCATAAAGATTCACAGAAGAAAAGTTCCATATCTGAATCCACATTAGTGTACCGTTGAAGATTTCTGTCCGTATATCCATCACTTCACTACATTGATTGAGCATCAAATGGTCATCAAAGGTCTATGGTCTCCCACGGATTATTTTCATCTTCACTTCTTGATTATCAAAGACAAAATGATATAGATTAGAGCCTAATTTCCAAATCTGGAGTTATTTACCAGTTTTCCAGATGACAATCATAGTGCTTTTCAACCTAATGAATATTGCAATCTTTTCCCAAAAAAAATTTCTACTAGATTTCTGAGGCATTCTTCTCCGCTTCCCTTGAGAGTGAAATTCATCAATTTGCTCTTTAACCAAGTTGAAGTTCTGAACTTATCTGTGTCCATGGTTGAACAAAAACTTGCAGCAGAGCAGATTGCACAATGAACCAAAATTTGCCCTATCACCTGTTGCAAGATTACAAGGAAAACAATTTGAAGAGAGGTTAGAAAACTGGATTGGAATAGGGTTGGAAAAAGCCTTTGTTCGCATTTGGAAATGTATTTCCTAAGTCTTTCCACACCATTCCTTATCATGCAGCAATGTATTTCCTTACCAACCGAAACACACTTAACGAACGAGATTAAAATCGAAAAAGTAAACCCACTTGGCTAAACACCATTTTGCTTCATATTGACAAACAACTCCAACCCCTTCTCAGAAAACCCAGACGATACATACACTGAAATCATCTAATTCCAACTCACAACATCCCTGTCAGGCATTTCATCAAACACACGACGTGCCTTCTCAATATCACCAATTCCAAAACTTTCAAGCATACATTCCATTCAAAAATTTCATCAAATGCTTTCAAAGCATCACTAAAAAGGCCAACTTTTTTGTACATATCAATACAACGATTTCCCAGAAATGTACTGATATTAAAACCAAGCTTTATTAATTGGGCATGAATGGATTTAGCACAATTTGTGTGCCTTTTCAATATCAGACATTGATCAATGAGTTTAGCACAGAAAGAAAGTGAATTCGTGTGGAATAATTTATGACCCTGAACTCTTTGCAATAAAGGTCATTTAACTGGGCAAATGGGCTACTGCCGATCATTGATTTAAAATTGACAAGTTTATTAATCTTAAATACTAAAAAGAACCGTTTTAAATGTAAATGACTAAAAATAATTTTGACTCAAATGTAAAAGAAGAAATTTGTGATTTAATCTTTTTGTTATAATATATCTTAGCAACATGGATGCTATGATTTTCTTTCAAATAATGGTAGGATTTGATGTCCTTTGTATACTCTGGAAGAGGTCAGGTTTTTGCTCTCTTCTTTTATGTATGATTTTTTCTTTTAATTAATAAAAGAGTAATCAAACCCATCAGTCGTACAAAGGCTCTTTGGAAAAAAAAAAGCATGCTTAAATTGTAGTAAAAAACTTAAACACTACAAGTTAGTTTAATACTTATTACTTAATGCACCCAAAACATATCTTTTAATGATTTATATTTAGTCTAAAATTTCCCTCTTTTTAATAAATTGATTTTTTTTTATAATTATGTGTAATCCAATTCTTACACTTCGGTCTTTAACCTTTTTCCTTTTTCTCACGGAAATATCTTCAAAAGTGGTCTTTTCTTCCTTTATTTTTATGAGAATTTTTAATAAATTTAATTCATTTAATTTGTTATTTTAGTTTTTATAATAAACAATAATTTTGATTGGTTGTAATCTATGCATTTTCATGAACAATATTTGTTGCTTAATTGCAAATATATATATATATATATATATATATATATATATGCATATAAATACAAAAGAAAAAAAATCAATAGAGGGCAAAATAATTCAACTTCAATAATTTAACATTTAGATCAATATATTTATCAATATTCAAATTTACATTTAAAATTCAATATTAAGTATTCAAATTTAATAGCATAATTATTTTAATATTTGAATTATAGCATTAAATATTCAAATTTCAACATTCAAGTTTCTAAATCCGCTCATGATTAAGTCACATTTACCAAAAAAAAAAGGTAATCTTTTCCTCAAGCAAAACAATAAACATTCAAATAATTTTTTATTTTATTTTAAATTTTAAATTCCCACTAAACTTCCTCCCACATTATTTTTTCAAAAAATTTCCTTTCAACGTACTTTTTCATTTTTCCTTCTAATACACTTTTCTCTACCAAAATTTTTTCACATACTTGAATACAAAATTTTCAAATATAACCCAATCATTTTTAACCACACCATATGCCATATTTTAATGATTTTTTAATGAGATAATATCATTTACCTCCCTAGAGATTTTGTAATATAACAAATCAAACTCCGTTAGTTTGGAAAATAACAATTGCCCTCATTGACTAACAGTTAGGTCAAGTTATCTATCAAAAAGACGAAAAAGACCTTAGAAAATCTGAGCTTAAACAACGAAGTTAACTAAAGGATGGAGAAACCTTTTTGGAGGGAATAAAAAACACTTGTCTTATACTGTAACGTTAAACCAAAAGTAGAGCCACTCTCTTTCAAAAAAGTAGAAAAAAATCCAATGATCTCCATAGCAAAATTCTTCATTTTCTGTGACCAACAAAGCTAATTATTCAATCTGTATCATTTGAAAAAGAGTGAAGGAAAAGATTGTGGAAAATGGTAAGAACCGAATCTTCACTTGTGATTGTTTGCATGGTCATCTTCAATTCAGTAAAATTCTCCATTTTCTATGACCAACAAAGTTGAATATTCAATTTGTATCATTTGGAGAAGAGTGAATGCATGTATTAGCATTTTCTTTTCTTTTCTATTTTCTGTTTATATTTGGGTTTTTATTTGGATAATATTTAAAATTGTCAAAAAGGTAAATTTTTTGTTGTATGCGAATTATACGAGTGTTGGTTATAAAGATATGTACCATTTTTCTACTATTTTTTTAAATTTTTTTTTGTTGTGATAGGTTAGTGTTCTTAACTTAAATCCCTGACTTATATTATTTTCCAACTGTTTTTTGCAGGATGGTTTAAGTTATCATATTGAATTGCATTACGGAGACGAGTTTCTCTATAAAAGACATTGATTCGGATAGGTATTCTTATATTGTTCTATTGTCTGACATTTGTGAGAATGTATTTGATGATCCAAACAGATGGAAAAACACCATGCTATTCATTAGTTGTGATATGCCTAGTAGTACATGTAGAAAACTCAAATTCTGAGAATGATGTGGTAGAATTGTTTAAAACACATAATGGATATGGTTTAATGATGGGTGTCGAAACCACAAAAAACAATCCTTCTCTGAGCTAAGTTCTGTAGATAGCAGTAAGGGAATCGAATCCACAAAGATTGGTTAGATTTACTCCTAAAACAAAACAAAATAAAATAGGATTTTTGTATTATGAAACTAAGCAAAACTAAATGAGACAAACCAAACAAATTAAATAGCTAACTAAAAATATGAGGAAAAATCGATATTGAAAAGCTTCCAACCAAGAATTAATTTCAGTATTGATTCCTTAAATTGATCATTGATTCAAAAGATAGGTTCTTTTACCTTGAATAAATTGGTTATAGTTGTTGAAAATCTATCCTCTAACAACCAATCTTTTCTTACTTTCTCGATAACATTTGGATCAGTCCTATGAATTTCTCTAATTAACAAACACAACTTTCAGATTAATCCTATGAATTATATCTATTAATTGCATTAAAATTCAAAAAAACTCAATTACTAACTAGTAAACCTGAAAACGCCTTGTTTATTTAAGTTAAAATATATATTTTCATAACATGCAATCTAGGGCATTAATTACCTTTAAATGTTGTTATTTGTCACTTAAATTAGAACAATCAATCAATGGTTAATTATTCTAAATGACTATTTATTGAATTCAACTATCAAATAATAGGCCTTTTGTCTAATAACTCAATCCAATAATATAATGAAGCATAGAAAATATATAAATACTCAAGAGCAAAAGAAATAATAGAATTACCGGAACTTCACAATTGTTGGAATCAAACCTCAATTAATCTTGATTGGAAAATAAAAAAGTCTAGCTAGACATGGTAGAAGAAAGCATAAGAAAAATAAAGGGGCGGCTCGTTTTTTGTTTCCCTTTTGCGACTCCTTTTTGTCTTCTTCGGCGGCTGCTATCTTCCACGGAATAATCCCCCCACGGCTGGTCTCCAGGAAAAAAATATATATAAGGGGCGACTACTCTCAAGGCTAAAAAAATAAAAGAAAACCCTAGAAGATTTAGCCAAAAGATAAATTTTTTTCTCAAGAAAATAAAATCTAAAACAATCCCAAAAAATAAAGTAAAACTAATTAATTATCTTTCCTAAAATAAAATTCTAAAAATGATAAAGTCCACTGAGGTGAAGCAGTATCCTGAAATTAGCTGCCAGACACGTGCCGCATAAAAATTTCAGCTGTCCAAATAACTCTCTTCATTTGTTCACTTTTTCCTAAAAATGCTCCACCCTAGCCATCAATCATAAAAAAAAAATCCATATAAATAATCATTTTAATCAACTAAAACACAAGGGAATTGCCCCAATAAATATACAATTATACATTCTATCAAATTCCCCCACACTTAGATCAAAGCTTGTCCTCAAGCTTTCAATAGCTCGCTCATTAACTCTCCTCAAAATTCTCTTTTTCTTTCAACTCGACTATCCATAACCTAGATTCTCATGTCTTCAAAAAATAAATCACGATACAAACTAAAAATAACAATCATAAACAAAATTTATCCACCAACATGAGTAAATGAATGATCATCCTAACAAATCCTTGAATTCCAGATGTATTAAGATTTCAAGACCCTCTCATCAGAATACACCCCATATACACTCAAAGTGTTTGGGGTATACATATCACTCTAGTAAAATCATAGAAAGATATCTACCATAAGCTTGCCAAGAAATCACACCTCTACCACTAAGTGTTGAATTAAACATATACATCCTAGGGTCTTTAAAACAGGGTGTAATGGGGCTTAGGTAGGGTATGATAAAAAGGAATTTATGGTTAATGAAATCAAAGGAAATAATTGAAACAACTGACATGTCATGATCAACTCATAAAATTTTATGGAAGTTCAAAGCAAAGGGCAAAGCACTATATTCTTCTCTCCTTCTTTTATTTTATTTTATTTCTCTTTCTTCTTCTCATTTTTTTTTATGTATATATATTTTGAATAGAGGTACATTAAGCACAACTATGTATCATTTTCAACAATGCCCAACTTCCTATCAAACATTTATTCCATGACAACATTTTCAACTATTCCTTTGATTTAGGGTTCATAAGAGGGAAATCAACAACAAGGTTTTAAATGGTTTGTGTGGTGGTGAATAAACAAAGAATAGGTTTAAGGCTCTTCCTATCAAACATTTATTCCATGACAACATTTTCAACTATTCCTTTGATTTAGGGTTCATAAGAGGGAAATCAACAACAAGGTTTTAAATGGTTTGTGTGGTGCTGAATAAACAAAGAATAGGTTTAAGGCTCAAAAGTGGCTTCTAAGGGTATCAATTAAGGTAGGCTATCAAAAGAAAGATAAAATTGGCGAAACAAAAAATGCCCTTGTCATCTATATGTATCTAATTAAAAAATGTGATCTTAACATGCATAACTAGGCAAGTTCTAGAAAAGTCCAACTATGAATGACAATCACACAACCAGGAAAAATAGAGCATAATATGTGGAATGCTTGTAGGCTCAAAAGTTCACAACTAGTTATATGTTTAGACCTTAAGCATATTTTATTCAAGTCAGATATCAAAAATAATCACTCCTCATGTGGTATTAAAATTCATCTATTCATGCTTATCTCTATTGTATCAAAATTTATTTCAATGAGTCATTCAAATCTAGTCATGTCAATATAAGTCTTAGGAGAATCAAATTTTGCAAAGAATTAACAAATGAGACTAAATCAGGCTTTGATATTCACAAAATCAAATGAAGAAAAGAAAGGCAACAAATTTTCATCAAATATTCACAAGCACCAGCAAAAGCAAAAATTAATCAAACCCTCCCCCCACACTTAAATTCAACAATGTCCTCATTGTTGTTAGAAATGGAAAATAGAAAATACCAATACTCCCCTGGTGAGGATGAGAAGAGGTGGCTACCGATGAGAAGAGGATACTGCGGTAGAGCAGCGACGTTGTTTGATTAGCAATGAAGGGATGTAGGTAGAGTGGCATCGTGAAGCAGCGCAGGGCTAGAGCAAGGACTACAACAACCGAAGCGGTGGAGTGAAGGAATGGAGAGAGGACATCGCGGCTGGTGGAGGGATGAACAGCGAAGTAACCAATCAACTGACGGAGGCAAGACAAGGCGATGGTGCGGCGGAGTGGAGCTGTGGTAGAGATGAAGCTACAATTTGGAGAAGAATTAGAAGTAGGAAAAAAATTAGGGTTGTGAAAACCCAAACTAAATTTTTTGTTTTGTTTTTTTTTTGTTGCAATTGTTAAGAACAAATCATGAAGGAAAAAAAACATAAGACTTGGTATAATAATGCGTGGGCATGCTTAATGTAGTGGAGTCGTCAAGAGAACATCAAAGAGAATGAGACGAAATTCCAGAAGATCATCTAATTTAAGGCGTGGGCATGCCTAAGAAGCTAGAGTTTTTTGGAAAAAGTAAAAGGTAGAAATAAATTGTAGAAGACTATCTAACTTAAGGCGTGGGTATGCCTAAAAAGCTAGATTCTTCAGGAAAAATTAAAGGGGGCCAAAACTAATTCTAGAAGACTATCTTTCTTAAGGCGTGGCGACGCCTAAGAAGGTAAGGTCTTCTAAAAAACATATATATTTAAAATTTTAAAATGTGACCATGCTCTAAAACCAGTAGTCTTTTGCTGTTAACAACAATAAATTTTTGTTAGCTACAATATATCTATAAAAAGAAAGAAAGAAAAAGAAAATGAATTAGGTTGCCTCCCAACAAGTGCCTTTCTTTTACTATCTTTGGCTAAATGTAATGCATTCTCAATCCTCGTGCTCTAGATACCCCAATTCAATTTCAATATTATGCACTGGGAAGCCTTCATAAAAAAGTTTCAAGTGATGCCTATTCACTTTAAACACTTTTCCAGAATCTAAGCTTTTAATTTTAATTGCACCATGAGAATAAACATTAGTAACAACAAAAAGCCCTATCTATCTAGAGCACAATTTTCCAGGAAATAATTGTGAATTGTTTACCACGCTAAGATTGGTCATGAAACGTCTTTGTCTTGTCCTTGTAGATTCGTGAATTTTCATAAGCTTTGTTGCGAATTTTTTCCAGCTCTTGTAGTTGAAGCTTACGTTGTTTACCCACTGTGTCCATCTCTATGTTACATTGCTTAACAGCCCAATATGCCCTATGTTCCATCTCTACAGGAAGATGAAAAGCTTTACCAAATACTAAACGATAAGGGGACATACTCCAATCTTTTCGATTTGGATTGACAGTTTTCTCAAGTATGTACTTGACTTGTCTATTAGCCACCTCGGCTTGTCCACTTGTTTGTGGATGGTATGTGGTAGAAGTGCGATGAGTGACATTATACTTCTTGACCAATGCTTCGAACTTGGTGGCCTGCACAATAAATGGGAGGAGTTTTGTATTAGACACAAGTAAATCAACATAAGTCACTTCATACCTCATAGGTCTAAGTGACTCTAAGTCATAAACCGTAAATTCCTGTTCAAAAATCTATACTTCTTCAAGAGTCAAGCTATTATCAAATGTAATTTTTAATTTATCCTCAACACAAAAATCAAATGTTTTCAGAGCTAGAGTATCAAAAGCATAAACAACACATACATCATTAGGATATTTCATAGCAATGTAAATGTTGAACTTAATAATCTCACCATCAAATTCCATAGTTAATGTACCATTATGCATATCAATTTTTGCTCTAGATGTTTTCAAGAAAGGTCTCCCTAATAAAATTAACCTCGAGTTAGGAGAGTGATCTTCATATGAAGTACATAAAAATCTGCAAGAACACTAATCCATTTATTTGTGCTAGAACATCTTCTAATAATTCCTCAAGATAAATATTAGATCTATCAGCAAGTTGAATTATCACGCCTATTTTTTTCAAAGGTCCCAATTTCAAAGAATTATAAATAGATAAAGGCATGACATTTACGGAAGCACCCAAATCACACATGACTTTTTCAACTTTTATATTGCCTATTTTACAAGGGTGATAAACATAACTGGATCTTTGCATTTTGAAGGAAAATGCTTTTGTAGCACAGCCCAGACATTCTCCCTGACACTTATCTTTTCATTATCTTTCAATTTTCTTTTGTTGGTGCATAATTCTTTGAGAAATTTAGCATAGCGAGGTATTTGTTTAATTGCATCAATTAAAGGAATATTTACCTATACCTTGTGAAAATACTCAAGAATCTCATTTTCTTCCTCATCTTTCTTCGAATTGGCAAATCTTGTGGGGAAATGAGGGGTTGTTTCGATTACTTTAGGCTGCTTTGGGGTTTTCACTTCTTTTTCCACCTCTTCATGATCATGTGTTATAACCTCTTCCAACACCTTTCTGCTTCTTAAGGTTATTGCATTAACATTTTGCTTTGGATTGACAACTATTTGAAAAGATAGCTTACCTTGAGATTTCAATTTGCTCACGAAAAATGCTAATTGACTCACTTGATTCTCTAAGTTTTGAATGCTGGTTGGAGTTTCTTGTTGAAAATGTTGGGAACTATTAGCAAGTGATTTAACTAACTCTTCAAGGGCCTTATCTGGTTTAGAAGGCGGCGGATTTGGTGGGTTTTGCTGCCTAACTTGAAATACACTAGGTCGTGGCCCATAACTGAAGTTGGGATGATCCTTCCATCTCGGATTATAGGTATTTGAGTAAGGGTCATAATTCTTTTATGGTGGCCCTGGGAATCCACCAACGGCATTAACATGTTCAAAATGATCATCTTGCAATGTTGGTCACATGTCGGTAGAATGATTTGAATTAGAATAAATACCACAAACCTTCACCTGTTGAATATTTCCTACAACCAACTTTTTCACTAAAGTAGTCAAAGTGTCTAAACATTGATCAATGGAAGAAGTACTTACCTCACTTACCTTCCTAGGTGTATCATCACGTTTGATGCCAAATTGCTATGTATTGGTAGCCATGTTAGAGATTAAAATCCTTGCCTCAGTTGGAGTTTTGTACACTAATGCACATCCACTAGTAGCATCAATCATATTCCTATCCATCACTGTTAGTTTCTTATAAAAATATTGGATAAGAAGTAGAAATTTGATGTTGAGGGCAACTAGCACACAATCGCTTAAACCTTTCCCAATATTCATGCATAGTCTCTCTCTGTTGCTGCCGAATACCACATATATCTTTTCTAATTGTGGTAGCTCGTAAGGCATGAAAGTATTTCTCTAAAAATCGCCTTTTCATTTCGGTCCATGTGTTTATTGAACAAGAGGGCAAGTAATACAGCCAAACCTTAGCATTTCCATCTAAGGAAAAAAGGAAAAGCTCACAACTTAATTTGATCCTCAGTCACTCCTTATGGTTTCATCGTGGAACACACCATATGGAATCTCTTTAAGTGCTTATGAGTATCTTCACCTACAAGGCCATGAAAAGTGGGGAGCAAGTGAATCAATCCTGATTTTAATTCAAAAGGCACATCTAAAGTAGGATAATCAATGCACAACGGTTGTTGGTTTAAATCAAGCATAGCTAAATCCTTTAAAGTTCGTTCATTGTTTCTAGCCATGTTTTCTTCTTCAATATAAAACAATTCAAACAAATTATATTCATAAGATGATACTCCCTGAGATCGTTGTTTGGTGTCTTTTCTAAGCTTACGTGCTGTTTTCTCAATTTTTGAATTGTATGTGAGTTGACCAGTGTGAGAAGAACGTGGCATAAAACAACCAAACAATTATAAAATCAAGAAAAATAAGAGTAAATTTTGAAAAACCAATCCCTAGCAACGGTGCCACAATTTGATGGGTGTTGAAACCACAAAAAATAATTCTTCTTTGAGCTAAGTTTCGTAGATAGCAGTGAGAGGGTCAAATTTACAGAGATTAGATAGATTTACTCCTAAAACAAAATAAAATAAAATAAGGAGAATTTTGTATGATGAAACTAAGCAAAACTAATTGAGACAAACCAAACAAATTAAAGAGCTAACTAAAAATATGAGGAAAAATTGATATGAAAAAGCTTCTAACCAAGAATTAATTTCGGTATTGACTCCTTGAATTGATAATTGATTCAAAAGATATGTTCTTTTACATTGAATAAATTGGTTATAGTTGTTGAAGATCTAACAACCATTTTTTTCTTACTTTCTCTATAACATTCAGATTAGTCCTATGAGTTATGTTTATTAATCAAATTAAGATTCAAAAATACCAAATTACTAACTAGTAAATTCAAAAACACCTTGTTTATTTAAGCTAAAATATATATTTTCATAACATACAATCTAGAGCGTTGATTACCTTTAAATGTTGTTATTTGTCACTTAAATTAGAACAATCAATCAATGGTTAATTATTCTAAATGACTATTTATTGAATTCAACTATCAAACAATAGACCTCTTGTCCAGTAACTCAATCCAATAATATAATGAAGCATAAAAAGTATATAAATACTCAAGAATAAAAGAAATAATAGAATTACTGGAACTTCACAATTGTTGGAATCAAATCTCAATTAATCTTGATTGGAAAATAAAAGAGTCTAGCTAGACATGGTAGAAGATAGGGCTGGTCATGGTTCAGTTTTTCGATTTATTCGGTTTGATATTTTGAAACCCCCTACCCGAAAACTGAACAAACCAAACCGAATTTCTTATTCAGTTTTTTATTCGGTTTGGTTTAAATCGAATAAAACCGAGTAAGAAATTCGGTTTCTTATTCGGTTTGAAACTGAATAAGAAATTTGGTTAATCAAATAAAGATGAGAAGTATTGCCGTTGCACACCAGTTTCGAACTTTACCAATAAAAATGAGGAGTAATGTCATTGTAGGCAGAACATTCCATCCATATATATAGAACAAAAGGCAAAGAGCAGGGAAATTGAAAATTCAGAAAGAACCGCAGACATGATTTCACAATTTTGCATCAAAGGAACAAACTTTTGCATTTCCCAGAGCCAAAAATGTGATAAAAAATTCTGTTCAATCAAAAAATTATGTTCCCCACATGTTCATTCAGAATTCTGTTCAATCAGAAAATGTAAAAATAAAAAAAATCCACAGAAGCTCCGACAGAAAAGAAAAAAAGATATCAAATAAACAACAGTTGAATAGAAACTCCGATAGAAATTTTAATGCTCAAAGAAACCAATCATTCAGAATTCTATTCAATCAAAAAATGTAAAAATAAAAAAAAAACCGCAGACATGATTGAACAGAAGTTTTGACAGAAAAGAAAAGAAAAGAAAAAGACAAGCAAAGACAAGGAGCTCCGAGTTTGATAGAAAATTACCAATTTAATGCCCAAAGAAACCAATGTGCGGCGGAGAGGAGAGAGCTACGACAGAGAGACCTTCACGGAGGAGGAGCAGAACTTTTAAGCCCTAGAGGCTAGAGGTGCGGCTGAGAAGAAGGAGAGAAATAGGTGCGGCAATTTTGCAACTAAGGTGCGGTGGCGGAGAGAAGAGGAGAGGCAGAGAGCTGTGGCAGAAAGACTGAGAGACAAGAGAGGTAGAGAGCTATGGCCTGCGGCTCCCGGGGGGGGGGGGGGGGGGGAGAATCGGGAGTCTAGAGATGCCTTCGCGGTTCACAGAGAAAGAGCGAAATGCCAAAAATGAACAAGCCCTAGCCCTAGCCCTAATTGCTAATTGGATAATTGGATTTGTATTTTTTTTATTTTACAAATTATACCCATCAGACATGAACAAAATTATATAACAATCATAATTTAATTTTTTTTTAATTTTTTTTAACCAACAACAAATATAAATCATTTCAATTACATCCTTAATGTATATTTTTTTATTTCAATTAAACCTCGCTACTTTATTGCTTATTTAGTTTAGCCGTCTAAGTTTGTAGTTGTAATATAAAAATCATTTGCATATTGTAATTATTAATTTATTAGTGTTATAACTTATAAGTTATAATATATAAGTATTATGTTATTACTTATTAGCCTATTAGACATTAGCTAAGTTAGTACTTATTAGTTATTACTCAAAACTAAGGTAGTATTATTTAAGTTAATGCTTAGTTAGTAATTTAGTACTTATCAATGTTAACTAAGTTAGTACTTATCAGTGTTAACTAAGTTAGTATTAACTTATGTATATTAAGTATTACTCAACACTAAGTTAATATTAAATAAGTACTAACTAATTTAGTGCTTAGTTCGTTAGTAAACTTAATACTCATTATTCATTAATCATTATTAGTTATTAACTTATTACTATAGCTAAGTTAGTATTAAGTATTAACTAAGTTAGTACTTCTTAGTATTAGAAGTTTAACTAGGTTAGTATTTAGTTGTAATAATAATTACTTGATTAATAATAACTAATTATAAGCATTAATTATCATGATATTTGACTCGATTTAAATACATATAATTAATTTGCTAATCGTAAATAATTAAGAATTTTGAATAAATAACCGTTAATAAATATTATATAGTTATAATTGATTACTCAAAGACTCAATTGTCAACACTTAGTTATTTAATAGTTAATACTTAATAATCACTTAGTTAACAACAATAAGTTATTAATTATTGACTATTATATTGAATAATTGATGATATTATAAATCTATGATATTTGATTCTAGTTAAATATATAAAACATAATAATCGCATGCTATATAGTTACACGCTAGTACGCTACACCTTCTATATGCTTAACATTTTAACAACTTTTGTCAACTTATGCATTATTTTATTTTCTTTATTTGGAATTTGATATTTCATATTTGTTTAAATTTTAAATAAATTGATAAAATAAAATGATAGTATAAACTATAAATTGTTTAGTATATAGCATATAGTTATATACTATATTGCTATATATTGTCCATTATCATTAATATCTATACATGATAAATTCTATAATAACAATAAATTAATTATACAAAAATATATATACATAACTACAAAGTCTACAATGGTTTTATAAACTATAAACCATAACTATAAAATAACATATATTTATATTTATACATATATTTATATTAATTACTTTTGTATTCATATATATATAATATTTATAAATTATAAAAATTCTGTTTATTTAGTTTTTTTTTTCATTTTGGTTTTCTTATTCGGTTCGATTTCCTTATTCGATTCAGTTCCTTATTTGGTTTGGTTTATTCGATTCGGTTTTCAGAACCCCAAACCATAAACCGAATCGAAAACCAAATAAGCAATTCGGTTCGGATAAAATCGAACTGAATAAACCGAATTCATTTTCGGTTTGGTTTTTTTCGATTTTTTCGGTCGGTTTATTCGATCGGACCAAACCATGACCACCCCTAGTAGAAAAAAGCATAAGAAAAATAAAAAGGGTGGCTCATTTTTTTTCCCCTTTTACAGCTCCTTTTTGTCTTCTTTAGCGGATGCTATCTTCTGCGGAATAATTCCCCTACGGCTGGTTTTCAGAAAATATATATATATAGCCCTTAAGGACTTAAAAAGGGCGGCTGCCCTCAAGGCTAAAAAAATAAAAGAGGCCCTACAAGATTTAGCGAAGAGATAAATTTTATCTCAAGGAAATAAAATCTAAAACGATCCCAAAAATAAAGTAAAACTAATTAATTATCCTTCCTAAAATAAAATTCTAAAAGTGATAAAGTCCACTGAGGTGATGCAGTATCCTGAAATTAGCTGCCAGTCACATGTAGCATAAAAATTCCAACTATCCAAATAACTCTCTTCATTTGTTCACTTTTTTCCTAAAAATGCTCCACCCTAGCCATCAATCATAAAAACAATTAATATCCATATAAACAAGCATTTTAATCAACTAAAACACAAGAGAATTGACCCAATAAATATACAATTATACATTCTATCATTTAATTACTTTGCATGCAAATGATACCAACGATAATGTCAAGACATGCACTCTTGCATAATGTGGAAAAACAGCATGGTCACTAATTTGTTTAGAAAGTCAAGCTCATAATGAAAACAATAGGGCTTTTAGCAGTTATCCTCGCGGGGAAAATGTAAACAAAAAAGGAAAAAAATCATGCTAAAGCCATTTCTATAGATAGAAGAAGTTATAGACTTTCTATGATATAAAGTTTTAAACAAATAGCTAAAGATAGTGATGAAATGAATATTGAAGAGAATGATTATAGTGATGATGAGTTATATGCCATAAGTGATGAAGCTGAAATGCATGCAATTGTGGATGATGAGTTATAGACAAAAGGTAATAAACTTTATTATTGTATGTTTAAAATCTTACATTATTTCATACAAACATGATCTTATAATTTTCTGTGTTGTTTTAGTGTTTCAAGATTTGATAGAGGCTATTGCATGCAAAGTACCTCATGCAATCAACAGAAAATGTTGTAGACATATTGTTGCAAATTTCAGGGTTAAATTTCCTGTAATAATCCTTAGGAAAATCTTTTGGGTTGTTGCCGGATCATACATAGTTCAAGGGTTCAATAAAAAAATGGCTAAGATAAAAGCAATAAACCCACAAGCTCATGTTTGGTTGGATAATATAGGTGCAGAAATCTGGGCACGACACACTTTCCCGTATGATGTCAAAAATGATCATATTACCAATAATTCTGCTGAGTCCTTTAATAGATGGGTTAGAGATCTAAGGGAGAAACCCATTCTCACTTTGATGAATACACTCAGGTCTAAGTTAATGAATAAGATTCAAAAGAGATATGAAAATAGATGTGGATGGCAAAATCAAATGGTGCTTAGGGTGGTTGAGAATCTGCGGAATGTGGCTCAAAATAGCAAGAACATGACCTACCTTTACAGTAGTGGAACTACCTATGAAGTCAATGATGGAAAATTTAAATATCATTAACACACAAGAGACGTCATGTGATTGCAAGGTGTGGAACTTGACTAGAGTACCTTGGGCACATATTGTAGTCGTCTTAATTGATAGGAGACAACTTTTGGAAAATTATTGTGATAAAAGCAAGTCTAAGGAGACATACTTAAAAGCATATGGTCATATGATCAATCATATTCCGAATATCAATTTCTGGCCTGAATTTCAAGATGGTGAAGTTCAAGAGGCAATGCCCCTCGAACTAAGAAGATGAGTTGGAAGACCTAGAAAAAAATAAAAGAAATGAGAAATGTGAGGTTGCCTCCGATTATCGTAAAAGATCCTCAACATTTAAGTGTGGGAGATACATGTAATTTGGACAAAACAAAAGGACTTAGTGTTGGTGGGCCTACAACAATTAAGAAAATGACGTCAAGGAAGCGTAAATCACAAAATGACTTAGATTCCTAAACATATATACATGTATTATTTTTAGCTTCATATGTAAGTGATTTACATTTTTATGTAGTATTACAGTTGGAAGCAATGGACTACAAATTGGTCTGGATCCAACTCTTAGCTAATGTTAGCTCTGATCAACCTAAAGGCAGCATTGGTCTTTCTGTTGCAGCCCTTTTGTTGTTGTAGGAAAAATTAGAAAAAAATGACTATTACTACTGCACTTTTGTTGTTGTATTATTGCTGTTTTAGAATGGATGCCAAGCATCCTGCTGCCCTTTTGTTATTGGTTGTATTTGTAGGGAAAATTAGGAAAAAATGACTGCAGCACTTTTGTTGTTGTATTACTTGCTGTTTCAGAATGGATGCTAAGCATCCTGTTGCTCTTTTGTTCTCCTTTTGTATTTTTGGGTAATAAGTAGGAAAAAATGACTGCAACACTTTTGTTGTTGTATTACTGTTGTTTTAGAATGGATACCAAACATCTTGTTGCCCTTTTGTTATTGGTTGCATTTTTGGGTAACAAGTAGCAAAAAATGACTGCAACACTTTTGTTGTTGTATTACTGCTGTTTTAGAATGGATACCAAGCATTTTGTTGCCCTTTTGTCATTGGTTGCATTTTTGGGTAACAAATAGGAAAAAATGACTACAACACTTTTGCTGTTGTATAACTGCTGTTTCAAAATGGATGCCAAGCATCCTGCTGCCCTTTTGTTATTGGTTGTATTTTTGGTAACAAGTAGGAAAAAATGACTACAGCACTTTTGTTGTTGTATTACTGCTATTTCAGAATGGATGCCAAGCATCCTGCTGCCCTTTTGTTCGTGGTTGTATTTTGGGTAAAAAGTAGCACTTTTGTTTCTTCTTTTTTTGCTACCCTCTTGGTTGTATTATTACAACACCTTTGTTGTTTTGGGTAAAGTGACACTTGTGTTACTATTGTTTCTGCTGCCCTATTGGTTGTATTGCTGTAGCACTTTTTTTTGGGTTAAAAAATAGCACTGCTATTTCAGAAGATCTAAAGATGGAAATGGTGTAAAGATAAGGGAGAAAATACTTGCAAAAAAAAAAAACAAAGATTGAGAAGCCCTGTTGTTTCAGAAGATTTAAAACTTTCTCTCCTAATATTTGCAGAAAAAAGATGCAGAAACAATCTTTGAAGAAACAAATGTTTAGTTTGAGAAGAGAGTGCACCTCCATTGAGATGATAGTGATGATACATTCATCACAATCAACCTTGGCATCCGTAATCCAAAACTACAAGAACAACAAATAATTAAATTGGAAAAGTACTCCTTGATTCAACAAATCTAGAAAATTTTGGTACATGTTCTAATACCTAAAACAGAAGAAAGAGGTTTGGATCGGACAATAGGATCTACACTAGGATAAAGTCTAGTAGCAGGGTAGATAGGAACATCTGATTCACCAGATATCTAGTTATGATTTTGAAAACGTGGACGACCAAAATTATGCAACAGCTCATTGTGATTAAACATGATGAAACTTTTGAATATGTGTGTTTCATAAATTTCCATTTTAACAAAGTGCGTTTCTAGTTCGTATGATACAATAACCAATCATGAAATGACAAAAGAAATTTTTATATGTATAGTGTATACCTTAGGCCTCAACTGGAGAGCTAGAGTAAGGGCTCAGAAATCACATCCTTGATTTTCACCATCTAGCCATTCTCAGGTCTAATTAGTAGTCTTTTTTCTAAATCATGCTCATCTTCTAATGCATAGTTATTGATACATAGACAAGAAGAGCCTGACCCAAAACAAAAAAGATAAAAACTTTCTAAAACTCTACCAAAACTAAGCGTCCCCATGTTTTTTAAACTCCATATCCTCCTCTCAAAGCAAGTTCTCTACAAGCAAACAAAATCCTCTAGTAATAAAAGAAGCACTACTTTCCCATGCATTCTCTCCCAAGTGCTGGCTCTGTGATACACCAATTGCACTATTTAAACAAGGCACTATTTGATATATGATTGTAGAAGTTTGAAGAAAAATTCATAATAATCCTTCCAAATATATGATGGCTGATAATAATGACCCATATAGCATAAATTTTGTCAACAACATTCAATCTGATATTTTTCATTGGACATTCACAATTTGATATATTGAAACTAAAAAAATGACTAGACAATGAATCACAATTGCATTCTATCAAAATACATTGGCAAATTCCAATTACAAAATTGTTTCACCCTAGAATATATAGATATATCACACAAAATACAAACTCATAGGATTGACATCCGATACTAGTAAGAGTTATGCTTTCATGACTATGGCACAAATGGTTCTGGAATTCTTCAATTTTGCAGTATATTTGGTAGCTGAACTATTGCTCCATTGTTCCTGATATTGCCTTTGTTTCAATTTGTACCAAGCCCTTGACTTTGTTCCAGTAGCACCTATAGGCTTTTCAGCACTTCTTGATTCCAACTTCCAGCACAAGTTCTACATAAGTTCTCAAGCAGCAGGGTCAATGTGAAGCTTTGGAAGCATTCAACACAACTGTTTCAACATAATTGTTTAAGCTATTAAGTTACCCAAAAATACAAAAGGAGAACAAAAGGGCAGGAGGATGCTTGGCATCCATTCTAAAATAGCAGTAATACAACAACAAAAATAGTTCACTTAATAGCATACTAAACTATTTCCTAACATCATTTACAACCCTTTCTAAACTAGCCATACACCATCATTACATATGAACACTTTAGTTGCAATTATGAATTGCATTTTCATTTACAAAACAACTAAACAACTAAACCTAAAAGATAGACAACGAACAATGCCAAATTCAAGGTCACTAGTGCCCACATCAATGCACTACAAGTCCACTGTTGATTGATCCCATTTCTTGCGTCTTCTTCATGGAAACTTCCTCAGCTGTTAGGAATTGCATACTCAATTTCTGATCTATTGAAACTACCACCATTGTTGCCTTTCACCATTGCCCATTTCAGTCACCCATGATTGATGCAACCATAATAAAATCTTCTTAGATTTTTTAAAGACCTAGACACCAATATTCTAGCTATCCTTCCACATTGATGAGAAGGGGTGTTTTCAACGTGAAGATTGTTAATTGCATTGCTATTATTAGAAGAAGGTATATCTGAACTTTGAAACAAAAATTAGTGAAAATATATTTCAATTCCTTGTCCAAATGCAAGTATTTCTAATTACAAATTCAGACATAAATCTCAATTAAAGTTTTAAACAACTTACTATTAACACATACAAAATTTCCTCCACCAAAATAAGGATATGCTATTATTGATTGCCTCAGATCTAAAAAGCCCTACACACCTTAGTATTTGCCATTGTAGGAAAAATAACATTTACCTCAATTTTTTGTAGTTCAAGTGCACCGATTCTCTGCTTCTTTAGTATTTCCACATTTTTCACTTTCGATTCGAACCCCAACTCTCAGTCTCCAGCTTCATTATGAAATGTGATGTTTTTCCTCAGCTATTACTTAGTTATTTCTTAGTATTCAAATGACCAAAAGAAGGGCATATTAGTCTACCCATCTTAATTGTAAAGTTATATTAGTTTACAATTTTTTTTTTCTTACTAATACAACCAAACTCCGTTAATTAACCTACCAGCAGGGGATTAATGTTATTATTCTTTTCGATGAGAGGGCTGATTGTTATTTTTCTAAACTATGGGGTTCAATATGTTATATTAAAAAATCTTGAGTGAGATAAATGATATTAACTCTTTTTTAATTTGCCTCCTGAGTTCTAATGCAGTTTGGGAGGAAATTTGCAAATATTGCACATTTTTCAGTTGACTTTGCAAATATAGCATATCTATTTTTTTATTTGCAGTTATAGCAAATCAAGATTGTTTGACCTACTATAAAAACCAAAATGCCCCTCTTCTTTAAAACCCAAAGATATAGCACACCTAAAATGAAAGAAACCCAAAAGATTGAAAACAGTCATAAGAAAGAAATTGTTCTTCTTTTTCATTTTCTCATTACAATCTATACCGTTCTTCTTCATTTCCTTAGCACAAGAACAAATAGTGAAAACTTCAAGAAGAGTGCAACCATTTTGAAAACAATCCATATCACCTTTTCGAATTTATCAGTAGCCATCCAAACCGTTTCAATGGCACGCATAAGAGGAGGGTCATCATCTTCAAGCAAGAAGGCCACGACCGTGGAGAAAAAAGCGCATCATCATGAGGTTAGTGGAAATTTGAATACAAATTGTTATTTTAATCTTCGTACATAAAGTGTTTTGATATTGTTTATTTGAATTTGAATTGGGTTTGTTTGAATTTGATCGAGAAATTGGTCAGACTATGGTAAAAAAAGAAAAAAAAAATTCACATAGGTCGAGAAGTAGTCGAGTACTATGTTAAGTCGAGTCTTCGGTCGAGTATTATTCAAGTACCCAGTCGAGTTTCAAGTTAGGTCAAATACTAGGTCGAGTCGGTAGTCGAGTACTAGGTTAGGTCAAGTATTAAGTCGAGCCAGTGGTCAAGTACTAGGTTAGATTGAGTACTAGGTCGAGTAATAGGTCGAACATTATACTAATTTGCTTTAATTCTTGCAAGACCCTCTCAAGGAACAAATGGTCTTTCAGGGTGATTTTTTCAATACCAAGATTTCTCAGTATTGCCACTATGAAGCAAATATGCAAAGGATAAGGACCAAACTAACCGATACGCAAAAGGATATACTAAGAAGGGAGAGTTGCCTAGCTGAAATTACTCTTGACCATGAGCATACGCTCTGGTGCAAACAAATTATCCACAACTTATTGTTGAGGCAACTTAGGCCAGATGAGGAGTCCAAATTGGACAATAGCATCTATTTTAACTTTGCAGGTAAGAATGTGATCTTTGGTAGGAAAGAGTTTGCACTTATCATTGGTCTCAAGATAAGAGACTATGAACGTAAATATGCCAAATTCCAGACACCTGATGGTCCGAATGCGATAACAAAGTATTTGAAGCCTGAAGGTAGGACAGATGAAACCACATACGATGATGTTTTCAAAGCTTACAACCATATAAACGCAAGCGTTTCAGACGATGTGGTTGTGTCATTTACTTTGTTGCTACTATACGACAGGGTGGTTTATATGGCCTATAATTGGAGGCACTTTGATAAAAATGCTTTTGGGCGAATTATCTTACATGTCCACTATGAATAGTGTTAGAAAGGCTATAATTAATGCCTTGAAGCAGTCTAGGGATGCAGATAATAGGACTTACACTGTTGGTGGATTCCTAGTTACTCTAGGGGTAAGGATTTTAAAACGTGTGGTAAATTTTAATTTTGTTTGTGCTTTAAATTCATAGAACTAATTATGCTCCATTTCTTTTCATGAATCACAGGTATTCGCATATGAGCTAATGTCACATCTTAAAAGATTCTCGTTAGTGCATAAGGTCGAAACCTCTGGTTGTACACCTAGGATGTTCAAGTGGAGAGGAGTGAAGACACAACGATCTGTCCAAGAAATAAAATCAGGTGTGGTCCAAAAGATTAGTCAACAAGGAGGTTAGATTAGACATTACCTAATGTTTGATAATTATAGTGTGTTTTTTTCAATGCATGTCAAGTTGCTTGAATATGCATTGACTTATGATTTATCACGTTCTACATTGCAAAAAGTAAAAGTTACACTAATAACTCTAACTCCAGAAGAAGTAGCAAAATTTTTGACAAAGTAGAAAGAAGAAGAATGAGAAGAGAATAATGGTGATAAATATGTGAAGTTTGAATGAGCAGAAGAAGAAACCATACAGCAAGAAAAAATTACTATTGAAATTCCTCACAAGAAGAGTGTGAGAGACGAATATGATGCCAAACCTGTAAAGAGGCCAAGAATAGGTAGTGAATGGAAACAAGAGGCACGAAAGTAGTTTGTGAGGTAGTTGGTTGAATGGCATGAAAGGTCTGAGGCTTGTATAGCCGAATTAGAGAAGATAGTCAGGTAGTTGATCGCTACTGTCAAGTAGTTGTTAGCCCAAAAAAATGGAAAAGAAGGTGATGAGGGAAATGATAAGAAGGAGAATGATGACGATGAAGGAAAAGATGATGGGAAGGACGAGCATGAGGCGTATACGAGAGGGGAAAATGAACATTCAAATGCGATGTCTGTTGTTAATCAAATTACTGATGAACACACAACTCCATCCATTCCCATTGGGCCAGTTGAAAGTGCTCTGCCACCATCGATTAAGGAAAAAGAAGAAAATGAAAAAAGCATTGCTGAAAATGACGCTCCTAGGGGTATCAACTTGGGACCTATGCTTGACCTCAAAGATACCACTCCGCCACCACTAATAGTTGGCCCGAGTTTTAGTTTTCAGGATTTTCAGCCAGGGTTTGAAGATCTTGAAGACATGAACAAGTGGTCAAAACCTAAAAAACGACAGTTTTTGTGAACTCTAGTTTTTTCACTTGATTCATATTTGGTCAAAAAAATGATCCAAATAAATGAGTGGCTCACAAGTCAAGTAATATTTTTATGCTTTTTTTAAAAAAATTATGTGAGTAATTAAAAATGATTGGTCAAAACCAAACATGCTTGTATGTTTTTCAACATATTAATTTATACACGTCCATACTTTGGAAGAGAATCCTTATAATGGGCCGCAAAGATATATCTATTATGGAAACGTTGTTTGATGTAAGTTATACATTCATTTTCTAATTTCATACCTCACGGATCATCCTCTATAGTTATACATATGTTGACAGACTGGTATGAAGCAGCTATATTCATCATAGCAGGATCCAACAGTTGATGATTTGGCAATGAAACAATTTGTTGGTTCAGTGCCATATGAAATTGACTATCGCAAAGTGGAGTTTGTTTTATTCCCCTGCCATATAGATGGCAACCATTAGATATTGGTTAAGATGGATATTCGTAAACAAGCATTCCATTTGTATAACCCAAATGGAACAAAAGAGGATAGGGCCAAAATTAGACTATCTTGTTCGAACCATGGCCAAGATACTCCAGACATGTAAATTTCACACCTATTGGGCCAAATCATCTCCAAGCATGGATAGTTGGCAAGTCATCATCAAAAAAGGTTTGATTGTTCAAGGACAGGGGTTAGTATCTAAGACACGCATACTTTGTTTGTGTCACTTACTTGTTTTAATGACTAACAATGCATTGCTTTGATTGTTTTGGAATTGGAGACAGTGGTGTCTTTGTGTTAAAATGGGCTGAATTTATCATTCATGGAGTGTTACTTGATACGATTACTCTCGAAAATGCAATAGAGACCCGCACACAACTAGTGGTGGCACTATTCATCCATGCAAGACAGGAGGACTCTAGAAAAGGAAAACCTAAGGCCAAAAAACGTAAATGAAGCAATAGTTAAGGGGTTTTCATGGTGTAAATATACATTCATTTGATTTGTACTTTTATGTGTATATACTTACATTCTTTTGCATATATACCTTTAAGTGTGTATATTTACATTCTCTTTTAGTTATGTGAACAAAAAATTATATATACCTTTTAGTTATTTGGACAATCAAATTATATATACATATTCAGTTGTGTAATTGTACATTGGAGTTACGTAATTATAAAACTTGGTTTGGATTTAAACTAGACTACTCGACTACTCGACTAATGATAGGGTAATGCTCAACTAAAATTTGACTAAAACTCGACCAATCTTAAAGTGATGTTCGTCTAAAAACTTAACCAATGATAGGGTGATGTCAACTAATAATGATATAAACTCGACTAATTCTCGACTAAATTTGACTCATTTCGATATTTACATTTGTGCCCCGATCTCATTACGTTATAAAACGGCAAATTTCCTGCCAATTTTCTTATTTTACTAACCAAAATTAAAAATTAAAAAAAACCCAACCAACACTCTCTCTGTTATATGCGTGGATTTAACATTAGAAACCATCAAATGCCAAGCATCAGGAGCGTGGATTTCTAATTTTCTATATAGATCACATTGTTCTCCCCAAACCTAGGTACATATTTAGGTTTCAATTTTTTTTATAAACCTGCACACAACATGGGAAATCCATGAATTAGGGCTCGACTATTAGGTATTTTATGGGTTATTTATGCACTTCTTTCATTACTTATTTATAAATTTAATTTAAATGCTTGAATAAGTGGCTAATTTGGTTTCTTATTTATGAGTAACTTACATTGACTATTGGGCATGCATAATGGTTCTTATGAATTAATGTCGTTGTTTATTGATGGATTTGGTTGGATATGTAGGAATGGCACACACCATTAGATGGGCTGTTCATGTTATTTATGATGGAGAATGAAGCGTTGATCCCATAACAAATGAGCGAAGCTTCATTAATTGCCAAAGAATTGAACCTCTTTTGTTAAAAGAAGACACAAGTTTCACAGAACTAGTGAATCTCATCATTCATGTCCTGGAATTAGATATAGAGATTGAAGACAAACTGGTTATTGAATACATACCCAAGTACTTGTCTAAAATCTCCACTCTCCCTATCAAGAACGATTACCATGTTTAGGGCTTCATGAATGAGATTATTAGATGGTCCGAATATGCTAGGATCCCACTATGTGTTACTGTTCGATTGAGTGAAGCATCAAATGTTGAAGACTGTGCTAGCAATTCACTAACAAAGTGATTGAGTTTTAACCATTCGATATGGACTAATGATGTTATTTCTCCAAACAATTTGGATGAGAACAAATTTAGCGATATGAACGATGATTATGGGGCAAGTGATGCGGGTGGCGTTCCGGCTGACAACCCCATAATTGTGGAATATGTAAATATAGCTGCCGAGCAACCAGTGGCCGGTGTGCCAGTTAGTTCGGTTCAAGAAAACATTCAAAGACATGACTACCAGCATGAACAAGCAGTCGTATAATGCTATACAACGATAAGGTCATCTCATGCGGACAACGGCACTTCTTTTGATAAACTATCCGCCGTGGTTGATGCTGCAATAAATGATATATTTGAAACGATTGAGCATTTGCATATGAAGATGAGTATACTGGCCATGTAGCATTTTTACGAGTGGAAGGTTGTTAGGGCAAATAGCAAGTTATGGTACATACGATGCAAGTATAATAATTGCAAATGGAAACTAAATGCATCTTCCATTGGGAATTCGAGTGCTTAGAAAGTCACTAAACATGAAAACACCCATACATACTAGTCATCGTTGGTTCAATGTGATGATTGATAGGCGAACAGTAAAATAATTGGTTCATGGATCAAGTGTAAGTACTATGATATTTGTTGGCTGTATAAACCTGGCGAAATCATGTCAGATATTCATCAAGAGTTGGGTGTGAACATAATGTACAACAAGGCTTGACGATCAAGGGAATTTGTGCTAGACAGAGTGAGAGGTGGATTTGAGAATTCATACAAAATACTTCCATCTTATTTGCATGTGATGAAGGCAAACAGTTTGAATATTTTTACTGATCTCAAAATGGAAGAAGATGAAAGTTTCAAGTATCTTTTTTTCTCATTTGGAGTATCGCTACGTGGATTTCGCATGCATATGCGACCAGTTATTGCAGTTGATGCTTACTTCTTGAAAGGAAAATACCCTAGGTTATTATTTGTTGCCACTTGTATGGATGGTAACAACCAAGTATACCCTATTGGCTAGGGAGTGGTTGATTTAGAAAATAACGCCTCGTGAGAGTGGTTTTTGCAAAAGTTGAGGGCTTGCAATAGATGATGATATCGATGAATTGGTGTTTGTGTCTGATAGACACAAAAGCATTGCAAAAGGTATAGCAAATGTTTTCCCAAATTCCTTTATGGAGTGTGTATTTATCATTTAAGCAATAACCTACGAGCAACATTCAAACACAAAGACGTGCTCACATTATACTTTAAGGCTATAAAGGCTTACACTCTTACTAAATTCAATGAGATGTTTTGAATTCTTTCATTACAAAATTCATGGGTGAGCAAGTATTTAACAGAAGTCGACATTGAACGATAGTCAATGGCATATTCTGGAGGGAGACAGTATACTATAATGACCACCACCATTGCAGAATGTCTCAACACATTGTTGAAGGATCCATGGGAATTACCAATTCATTCTTTGGTCGAATACATTCGGAACACACTCTAGAGATGATTTTATGAAAAGCGTACAGTTGCTAACGAAATGTAAACATTGACAACCCTATACATTGAAGATGACATTGCATCTAGAATGAGAGAAGCCTAATCCTATGTTGTTGAGCCAGTCAATATACACCGATGGTGTATATGAGACATTGCAAATCATACTACTATAGTCAATTGGTTTAAAAAAACGTGCACGTGTTGAGTGTTTTATATGGATCAACTCCCTTGTGTTCATGCATTAGCTATAGCCCGTCACTGACCAATTGACAATTACTCCTTATGCTCGCCATTTTATCACACAAATGCATTTTTATGTGATTATGCAAATTCTATTATGTCCGTTGGTGAACCTAATGATTGGATTGTACTTGAAGAAGTTTTGTTTATTAAACTAGTTCGTCTAGAACCAAGGGCTAAGAGTGGTAGGCGCAAGAAAATGAGAATTCATTTTATAGGTGAGGAAAAAGTTGCAAAAAAATGTGGTTGTTGCGGCGTGAGTGGACACAATCATAAAACTTGCTCTAATTCATTCGTGTGTAGGGAAAAAAGTGATGTCATAAGACCATTGTATTTTTCTTTATTGCCTATTTTTATTTATTGAATTTCATTACACCATTTTTATTTAATGTTAATGGTGCATGTGAAATTTTAACAAATTTTGCCATCAATAACAGCATTACAAATACGCAAAATAATATTATTCGATCTAGTGCTCGACCATAAACTCAACCTATATAGTTTGACTTATTACTCGACTTATGTGTTAATTTTTCGACTAATTTTTGACGTATGCTGGACTAATTTTTCGTTCAAACCTAGCTCAAATAAAAAAAAAATCATGGCCTTCCATCTTGAAATAGACGACAAAGGGGTTTGCTTGAAGTGGGAAGACAAATGAGTTCTGATAAATTCATTCTTGTGCTATGGTTTGTAATGAGGAAAATGATGAAGAAGAACAGATCCACTATTCGGACCATTTTCCGTCTTTATGTTTTCTCTTATTTTAGGCACACTATTTCTTTGGTTTTTTTTAAAAAAGGGTATTTTGGTCTTTATAGAAAGTCAAACAGCTTTGACCTGTTATAATCACAAATAAAAAAAAATGGAGCTGTTATATTTGTAAAGTCAACTTTAAAAAGGTAGGAATGAGCCAGTGGTACGGCGGTAAAATCTTCAAGTGCTTATGCGAGAGGTCGTAGTTTCGAATCCTACTATTAGGATCCTAACGAAACAAGTAGTAGTTATTTAGAAAAAAAAAACTTAAAAAAGGTGTTATATTTGCAAATTTCTAGCAAAAAAACACAAGAAAAAGTCAACGGTCCACTCCGTCCATCGCCAACCCTAAAAGGCTAAAACCCCCCGCCCCATTCACAGTAACCTTTTCTCTCTGGGACGTTTTAGCCTTGGCGCCATAAACCACTACCTTATTCAAATTTCCACCGAAATCAAACGCAAAAATTCACCAATAAAGATGCACAGCCTCCCTCGACGTTCCATCTCGGCTTTTCTGCGATTCAGCTGCACTCGTCGTTGCCCAAATTCTACCTCCTCAATTTCTTCTTCGAACATTTTCCCCCAGGCGGTATGTTAAACATTGCGTATTAATTGCACAGATATTCTGTTTTTGTGGTTGTTTTTGGAAATATTTAGTTCTTCAAGTGGGATCCGTTGTGCTTCTGGGTTCCAAATCTCATTTCGAAGAGATATGAATTTTCTGTGCAAAATGGTTAAAATCATTACAGTATATTATAAAATGGATCTATTTAGCTATATTTCTAATGGAAAATCATAAGAACAAAAAATGTGCTTGATCTAGTTTTCATGTTGAAAGAAGAACGAGAAAGAGGGCCAAAAATTAATTCAAATGGAAGAAGAAAAAAATCTTGACCATCTTAACTGAAACAGAGCAAGCAAGGACAAGAGGGTAATTGCTTCAGAAATTCAATCTTAACTGTTTCAGGAAGCTGAAGAACGTCTTTGAGAATAACTTAAATTTTTTTAATGAATGTCTATCAAGAAATCCCAAAACATTCCAAACACGTTAAGCTTTGTTGGTAGTAACTCAAAATGGCTCACATATCGATGGTTATATATGAAAAACAGAAAATGGGTGATTTGTATTTCCGTGAGTAAAACTGAAATTGAAGGTTGCAATAGTTTTAATTTTGATTTTGGAATGAGTAAATTCGCAATCTTTCTCTTTGAAGTCTAAGTTCTGATTGGATTTTAGACTTTTCATTGTCCAGATACTTTATGCTAGCTTCAGTTCTTTTTATGGATCGAAAGAAGGAATTGAAAGAGCAAAAGATGTCATTTCATTATTCATTACTTAGAAAGTAAGATTAGCTTAATATGTGCTATAGTTATAAATTTTGCTCTAAAAATAGTTATTGATTGAGAATATGATGTGTGATTTTCTTTCTATATTCAGAAGATCTTTTTTTAGAGTTATATAATTGAAGCTCTGAGCTTGTATGTGTCATTTGGGGTTCTGATCCTCAGTAATTTCTTGGTACAAGATTTTTTAGGGGTAATACTGTTTGCAATTTGATGTAGCTTAATATGTTCTTTTTCTTTGTTTCTTCCTTATTTTTGTGAAGAGTAGTGATACTCTCAAGGAAAGTAGGTCAGAGTGAAAATCATCATGCAGAAGGATAATTATATCTTTTTATTCTTATTAAATTATAGCATTTCACTATTTCACTAAGGATGTGGGTTATTGCTTTGCCTTTTGATTTCATGAGAAAAAGTAACATTCAAAGTTACAACTTACAATCTTTCTCTACAAAGTTTTGCCTTTTTATAGATTTTATTTTTGATATTGTGTTTTGAACTTTAATTATCGTTTGATAGGGATGATAACGCAAATGAAAAAATTTTTGGACAACCATTTTAAGAATACTTTTTATTTAGTACTAGCAGTGAAAATGCTTGTTAGGTCTGTGAGGAGTTTTTTTTCCCTTTTTTTTTAAAAATTAAATTTTTATTATTTTTTTGTCCCTGAGTATGTATAAGTGAAAAATTAAGAAATTTATCTGTGTGGCGCCATTTACGGGGTGTAAAATGAAAAGGTGCTACTCAAATTTTATCAGTTGCCTTCTTGCAATGACAGAGCTGAGGAATAATATAGCCAAAATAAGCTGATAGGAGTAAGAATCAAATCCAATAAAGTAATGGTGAAATAATCCCTTTTAACCTGAGTTTGAATAGGCTGGCGTGAAGCACGTCCCACAGGATGATGCCCCAAAATTGTTGGCCGCGGGATGTGATCTTTACACGTGCAGCAGTTCTCCATTTTTTCTTTTTTCAATAAACCGTGTTGTATCAGGCTTAAGTGATAAAAGGCAGGGAATATTGTGGTTTTGGGTGGTGGGATTGTGAATGAGGTGGATGGAGGAGGGTGCTACCAGAACAGAAGGGTGAGAGGGTGGAGGGGCTGTCAGCTGTGGGAGTGAGGAAGAAGCGTGGTTCGGGGATATGGGAGAGAAGTTGTGAGTTTTTGTTTTTTTATAAATTAAATTGGTGGGGAGAATGGGGGAAAGGGTGGGTAACACTGTTGAAGAAGGAAGGGGTGGGGATAGAAAAAAAAGGTTTTATGTATTTTTGAAATTCTTTTCCCACAATAGTAATTCAGATGAGTTTTAATTTTACAAAACCCCCGAAAAACCCTTTAATTAAAGCATCTCAAATTATTATAAGATTTACAACAACAAAGCCTTTTATGACAATATTGGATCGGCTGTATAGATCACCATTGCATTTTATCAAAAAACACACACACACACACAACAACATATATATTAAAAATCCACACATAATATATATTTTGAACATGGCTGGTCTATGTTTGGATAAAGGATAGTAGGAGGTTGTACAGCCAGCGTAAAATTACATTTCACGATATGGATCATATAAGAAGTGTAAAACTAAGAATTGTGCTGTTAAATCAGTCCACAGGGAACCATGAATTTTAATTAATCTATTAGTTAAGGTGGTGGTGTTCAGCGTTTTTAATGTTCTATTTGCTAGAATTTTGTATGCTAATTTTGGGATTTTTTTCTTTTTTTTTCTCCTCCTGTTTTCTGGATAATGTTGTTTATCTGCTTTTGCTAAAAAGGTTGTGCAGGTTGGGGAGAGAAATGATAAAATGAGATGGTGTTCGGTTTTAACTGCTGAACATTGCAATCCCACTACATTTTCCAGGCCTTTGAAACGTGGAAGGGAGCCGATTTTGGGAATCTGTTCTGAATCAACTGCATCTGCATTAGATTCCTCCGATCCTCCATCTGAGCGATATAAGTACCAAGCTGAGGTGAGTTTTAGTTACACTAACTTACGAAGGATGGATATGACATATTGTAGTTTTATGATGATCACGTCTTGGTTCCCAACAGGATACTCTCATGGATCTTATTGTCAACATATTCAATGAGATCAACTTGGAAAATCAATTAATAATTTAATTTGTAAAGGAAAATGGACGACATGTATTTTGATGCTTGTAATAGACATGCAGAAAAAAATTTTTGTTCCCAGATGGGCAAAATGGATGATTGAGGTGCATGCTAAGAATTAATATGTGGAAAAAGTTAATTTTTATATGGCTAAAATTTTATTAGTTCAACATGGGTTACCAGACTGATTTTTGTCATTATCTGTTTCATTGAAGTGGTTTTATTAAGGCCTAAATGTGTTTGTTTTGTTTATAGGGTCTAGATTTCTGTTTGATTGTAAGTATGGATTTTATGCCCATACTGTGTATCCTGTTTCTTTTGTCATCCGTGACATGGATTTGGTGTTAGCCAGTTCAGAATACTTTTCTGCATTCTCATGTTGCAGGAGAAACTTGATCCCTTTTCACTTGTTGCTGATGAATTGTCGGTTGTTGCTAATAGACTAAGGTCAATGGTAGTTGCAAAGGTACTTGAATATCCTATATACTGTATCTTTGCCTAAGTGGGTAGTATGTTAATGCGCATCTGACATCATACAGGTCCCAAAACTTGCCTCTGCCACTGAATATTTTTTCAAGATAGGGGCAGAAGGAAAAAGGTTACGTCCTACGGTAAGACTCTGTTGTGTGTGTTCTCTTTTTTCTTTCTTTTTTAACGTGGAAGATCTAAAAAGGCTTGGAAAGAAACTATTAAAAAAGACATGAATTATTTAACTTAAATAAAATTATGTGTTTTGATAGAAAGCAATGGTGAGATATAATCCATATAGCTGAGCCCCATGGGATGAAGGCTTAGTTGTTGTTATTGTTCTTCTTTTTCTTGAAATTGAAGCTTTTCAATAGGCTGTTTGCTTCTGTTATTTCCCTCGTATATCTTCTTCTTGGGCGAACATTGAGTCTGTAGTTGATGGAGTGCTGTTGGATCAAGCATCTGGTGGTGGAAATTGTTATTAAATCCCGCTGCTTGTGGATTCAAGTAGATTAAGATAAAGATCAGTTGTTTATATTATTTATTTATTTTTGTTCTAATTAATATGGTTAATTGCATACAATGGGATTGGTAGGAGCACGGTATATCAGGCAATGATGTAGATATAAAATATATTAGATAATTGACTGGTGACAAAAATTTTACAGTAGCAAAAACAGTTTTCCATGGTAGGAATTATGTTCTTAATGCTGTATATTTGCACTAGAAAGAAAATTTGATGTTGGTGTTATTGTAGATCTTGCTGTTGGATATGCCTTATAAACAGGGTGTCCTGTCTTTGACTATCTGCTCTCTGTTAATTGTCACTAATACTTTTGGTCTGAGGACCTGAGGTAACTTTTCTAGAATTACAAACTTGCACTAACATGTACTATTTCCTTCCCAAATTAGATTTATTAGTTTATCAAGTACTTTCATTCTTTGAAATAGCTGAGGCATGTAACACTTTATGCAGAAAATTGGCACACATTGCGTGTTATGTAATATTCAATTCAAATTATCAAAGGTATCTTGTTCTGACATCTAGCATATTAAATTTTAAAATTGACCAAATACACTGCCGAAACAATCAAGAGAGGATGCATGGAGCCTTCTGCTTGGTCTCAAGCCTTCAAGGGTTAATGTTCTTAAAGAAGCATCAGGGTCTGGGTAATGGTCCTTTAAACATCTCAACTTCAATGTGTTTCTGCTCAGCTCATTAGTACAGTGTTTGGCATCAGATGTTTTATGTTCCTATTCAGCCAGAATATCTGAATTCTGCTTATCAAAACTTATCTTGAGAGCTTCTTTATATGGGATGTGTAATCCAAATACGTTAAATAGTATTTGGAAATATTTTCAAATTAGACAATTTGTGTTGCTATGAGTTCAATTGGCCTATGTTGGCAAAAGATGGTACTTCTACATATCCTATGATCTAAAAATAATTAAAAATGAAAAGCAAAAGAAAAAAGAAAAACTGAACTTTTGACAAGTGTGTGCATGGTCTAGTTGAAATATGAGCAGTAGGGTTGCTCAGCATGACCTAATGCTCAATTGCATTGAAGTACAGGGTTCTTTAGGCCTGTGGATGAGGTAGGTGTCTTCTTAAAATGAGACCAATACAATCCTTAAGAGTGACCACAAATAACTGTGAGCAATTAATTTATGCTCTTTGACAACCTTATGGGTTAAAGGAGTTCAGTGCTGACTGGTACACAGCAGAAGTGCTGGAGCATTGTCTGCAAATGTGCTCTCCTTTTTTCACAATGCTCAGATGTGTTTCTGTTCAAGCTTTGCTGTAAAATGAAGGAATTCATTCCTTTAGCTTTAACCAAGTTAAAAAAGAGCCGAAAGAAGGCACCAGTAACAGAATGGAGCAGGAGCTAGTGTTTTGACCAAAATCTGGATAAGAATTATTAAAAAGAGAAGAAAGTTTGGGCTGGGTGTGAGGGGGAATTGTTTTGGGTATCAGCAGAGAAGTGGTTGAATGAGATGCAAGAGCAGTGCATCTATATATGCAAGCACCCTTGCTTGAAAAGACAATCTGACATTCTTTAGACACAATAATGAAGATGTGGACAAAAAATTCAAGGGATAGCAAAGTTAAAGCTTTTCAAAACTCTGCTCAAGCATTAAGTTCATGAACCTCTGAAGATAAGGATCCTATGGGAGTTGTATTCTATCTGTGACAAGCCACTATTAAGGGATATTTTTGTAGTAGTTAAGTATCATTATTAAGAGATATAAGGCAAATTTCTTTGTACTATAAGTTTGTATCAAGGATCCTATTGGAGTCCATACCTGTTTGTGTTAGTAATAGACGAGCTTACTAGGCATAAGTAGACAACAATTACTGAATGTATGTTATTTGCAAAGGATATAGTTTTGATTGATGAGATGAGAGGAGTGAATACCAAGCTAGAAACTTGGAGGGAGGCATTAGAGTTAAAAAGTTTTAAAATAAGTCGAGGTAAAACAGAATATACAGAATGTCACTTTAGTAATCTTAGGAGAAGACAGAATGTCACTTTAGTAATCATAGGAGAAGAAATGGGGTAAGTGTAAAAATTGGCAGGCGTGAATTAGATATATATAAAAATTTTAAATATTTAGGATCTATAATCCAAGAGAATTGAGGAATTGATAAAGACGTTACACATAGAATTTAGGCAGAATGGAATAAATGGAGAAATGTATCTTCAATATTTTGTGATTGTAAAATACAGCTGAAATTGACAGGAAAATTTTATAAAACAACCATAAGACTAGCGATGCTTTGTGGATCAGAGTGTTAGAGCACTAACTATGAACATGAACAGAAAATGAAAGTAGCGAAAATGAGAATATTAAGATAAATGTGTGGATATACTAGACTAAGTAGAAGAAGTAATGAATGTATTAAAAAGAAGTAGGAGTAGCCCCAATAAATAAGAAAATGAGGGAAGCATGTTTAAGGTAGTTTGGGCATGCGTGTAGAAGACCCTTAGATGTTTAAGGTAGTTTGGACATGCGCATAGGAGACCCTTAGATGTACCAAAATGACGTCTAGAGACTAGAGAATTATTAACTCAAACTAAAAGGGGAAGGGAAAGGCATAAAAAGACTAGGAAAGAAACTATTAAAAGCAATGTGAATATCTAAACCTACACGAAAATAAGTGCTTTAATAGAAAGCAATGACAAGATATGATCCATATAGCTGAACTCTCATAGATGGATAAAGGCTTAGTTGTTGTTGTTATCATAAATATTATGAAGTTTTTAGTGGTGATAATATATCAGTAATTTTCTGTTTTGCAGGAATTTCTGAAATCTATATTTTATATTTCATTATGTTGTCTTTACTTTTGAGAGTATCATTTGTGTTTTAGTTTTAGACTCAAAAAAAAATCTTGCCTTTATAAGTTGGTAAAGTTTGAATGCTAATTAAAAAAAGGATCTAGTTTTGGAGCCTATATACATGCTTTACTTTGAGAGGAGATTACATTTGTAAGACTTTTCAGCTTAGCAACATTTCAATAGACTTTGTTGTGTTCTTGAGGGTTGTGATAACTTTATCTTGGGGGTGACTTAAGATGATGCTCTAGGTATGATTAAGGGTTTCTAGGAGTGATTCCTGATATTCTTTTAATTTTTTTTTTTATCTATCCTGCCGACCCCAACTAGTTTGGGATAAAGGTGATGATGATGATGATCCTGCGATTTTAGAAACCTTCTTTACAAGTGTTTGTTAGTACCTTATTTGCAATTCTCTGCACCTTAAAGCCAAACCATAAGAAAAGTTTTTTGCAGTTTATTTAACCTAGCCTTTCTTAAGCTGCGCCAGGTGAGATGTGGATTAAGGGAGAGAGGATAGATAGATGGACAGACAGACAGACACTTTGTTAACTGGACTTGTGTATAGAGTCTCGGATAAGATACATGTTTAGGTATCAAATTTCTTAATTTCTAAAATTTATGGTACAGGGGTATAAATCTGAACATGGACATGGGTATGTGGGTACAGTATAAATATCAACTATAGGAGTACTGATAATGTTATACTTAATTTGTTATTATTCTGAAACTTCTGTTAATGCAAAAATGTCACCTTTAACTCTTAATGCCTTCCCTCCCATTTGAAGTTTAAATCTATTCCATTTCAAATGTATATAAAAAGGCATGCGTGATAAGTGAGTTGAGTATTTGGCCCTACCTAACTAACTCATTTATTATGCCTGAACACTTTGTTTTTATCTATTTAAAACTCAATCTTTTATGTACTCTATCTACTTTTCCTATTGATGATTTACTTACTTTCCTGAATCCTTTGTCTTTTAAACCTCTAATCTTCAAATTCTTCCTATCCTTTGTCTAACACTTATGATTCATGGATATTAGTTTTTCTTCTCCATCTCTTTTCGCAGTCAATGCACCCAAATAATTTTGATTGTATCAGGTATGTATCCCACACCCACATCCTTGTTGTATCGTGTCAGCACAGGTGCATTGGGTTGAATGAAGAGTTTGGGTAACATAGGACAGATAGAATCAGATGTGCATATCTGAAAATGCACTTCATGTGCATCACAAAGGTTTGGGCAGTTTGACAACTTGGGTATTTTACTTGTTAAAGTTTGTGTTGTGCTCTCAAATATCTTCTGACCGATGTCCTATACCATGCCACATAGTGTTCATTGTCTGATAGTTGCCATCTTCTTTTAAATTTGATGCAAATCAACTTGTACTTCTACTTAATAATAGCCATTAGACTCAATACTTGTTTTAATACTTTTTCCCTACTATTATTGTCTATCTAAACTCAAAAAGACTTGGAAAGTAACTATTAAAAAAGACATGATATATCCAAACTTAAATGAAAATATGTGTCTTGATTGAACACAATGGTAAAATATAGTCCATATAACTGACCCCACATAGTGGGATAAAGGCATAGTTGTTGCTGTTGTATTATTGTCTGGCTAAGCTTCTCACTGTTTCATGCTAATGGTTGTCAACCTGATCAGGTACTCTTACTAATGGCAACAGCTATAGATACACCAATATCTAGACAACTGCCTGATACACCTATTGATCCTTTATCCATGGATCTACGCACAAGGCAGCAGTGTATGGCCGAGATCACAGAATTGATCCATGTTAGATTTCTTCAATTTTTCTTTCTTGATGGACAGTGCTCATGTTTTATGTTTAGTATCCCGTTGAACCAGTTATGTCTATTTAAATCCAACAAAGTAGAGTTGTTGTACAAGTTTCTTTAGCAAATTATATATTTCTTACTCCTCTGGTACATCCTCTTCCTATCAAGTTAGCATATGCATTGAAATATATGTTGCTCATTAGTATAATTAGGACTACTATGAGAACATATCTTCTGTTGTCTATGACACAATATTTTAGCAGTTTTTTTTACCCCCTTTTTTTTGTTTCTTTTGCTTTTACTTCCCTTCTTTTTGAAGTTCTGTTGAACAAAATTCACTTCAAAGTTAAAAAATAATTGCATTGAACATTATAGAACCTTTTGTAATTTTTTTTCAAATGTTAAGACATCTTTTGAAGAAGTTTAAGGTTGACTAAGAGAATTTCTGCTAGTTTGGGGTTCCATATGGTGGTTGTGGTCAAGCTGACATAATTCTGAAGTGGTATGGGAAATAATTTCTTAGTATGCATTATGCAAATCTTGGCCTGAGGCTGGATAGTCTGTTATATTACTGCATTTCCATGATAGCGTTTCTACCCAAGATATGTCATTTGACAATGAACTTTTCTTGTTGCTGAAGTTAGTGTGAGTCATTTGAAAGGCCTCTATGTAAAACTTTGTTTCTGTTTGAAGCCTTTTTTTCTTATTGCTAAAAGCTTATATTCTACTTCTTAGGTTGCTAGCCTTCTTCATGATGATGTACTAGATGATGCTGATACCAGAAGAGGTGTTGGTTCGCTAAATTTTGTAATGGGAAACAAGGTGCTGCATCGATCTCTTTTCCTTTTCTTTTCTCTCTTAAATAACTGCAATGCTTTGCATGAATGATGAATGCAAGTGCATGGTGATCGACATGGGTTCTGTTGAAAAGTGTTTACCGGGGTTTCTGCTATGCATATGGCTGTATGGTCTTTAGGTAATCTGGGGGTTTGGCTTAGCTCTAAATTACAAAGAATTCTAATGGGAGAATTATACCTTTCTAACTTCATCACTCATACTATATACATACTCATTCTGTATGCATAGGGAAGTTGCAGCCTGCACAAATTAGATTCCCCTATTCTCTTGGGTAGTAGTTCTCTAATTATACTATTCCTTTCCTTCCAGCTCTACTTATCTGTAGTACTGTCCCACAAACTGTCATTGGGACTCATCCATCTAAATGGTTGTTTTGCTTGTATGTTTTTTTGAAATATTCAAAGATCACTTTTGATTCTTTCCCTGAGCCCTTTTCCATTTATCTCAACGATCACATTTTCATGACATAAAATGTGATGTTGAATTAACTTTTCGCCTCTTCTTCCTACTTAAATGTTTCAGTTTGCAGTGTTGGCCGGTGATTTCTTAATATCAAGAGCTTGTGTAGCACTGGCCTCTTTGGGAAACACAGAGGTATTTATTTATTTTCTATAATACTTACATTTTTCGCATAGAAAACATGATATTTCGGTATGGTAGCCACCTTTCAGTGTTAAATTTTTATTAGAAGGGAATGATGCTGGGTGACCATAGTGAGAAAGGTGGACGGCTGAATCTTAACTTGTAGATTCGTACTTGATTTGGAAAATCACTAAATAGCCTGCTGACACTTTCAGACTTGTGCTTCATTATAAAGAGAGCTAAAATAAAGTATGATAACTTGGAGTAGGAAAAAGTTCTCTTTTGTAACTTACATGCACTTGTCTTGTGGTAGGATCAACAATATTTAATGGAAGCTGTTATATGATTTCTTCTTGGTAAAATTCCTATCAAAGGCTTGTTAGAATTTGGAATTCTTAAACAGGTCTTTAAGCTATTGAAATTCTTCATAAGGACATGATAATGATTTCATTTTGTAAACTTTTATACGATTTCTTGGAAAAATTCCTATTAATGGTGTGCTAGAATTTGAAATTTTTAAATAGGACATTAAACTTTTGAAATTCTTTATAGCAGTGTGATAATAATTTAATTTTATAAACAATTTATCAATTACATTAGTAACCCTTATCTAACACCAATTTTCTTGCCACCACCACTAATTTCTTCATCACCCAATTTGAGTTTACTGCCTTGACTGTTAATTATCATACTTGGGAAATTTACATTTGAATGCATCACTGTCAACACAAGAGAACTCATATGCAAATTACCCTTATCTAACCCTTATCAAGAAGTCATAGGCAAATCATCTTTTCCTTCTTCCCAGTACTCCCTGACTGTATGTCAATCCTCAAAGAATTCTGATGAGTGATGACAACACCAAGGCAAATCAATTTCTGTTTCATCATCCCGACACTCCAACGCCTTAAAAACATCTTAAAGAAATTTAAGTCCAGTAGCATGGTCTGGATGGGATTCTTCTAACGAGGATTTTGGAGTAGTTTATTGCATCATAACCATTCTAGGATTTTAATAGCAAGATCAAAGAAAAGAAAAGGAAAAAAAGAAAAGAAAAGAAAAGAAAAATTAAGAGGAAAAAACTTAGTGGTGTGGAAAAGGAAATGAGTGATGAATGAAACAGACTTGAGGGATGAAAAAGGAAATGTTGGTTGGTGGTGTTAATGATGAGGAAATCAATGGTGGATGAGGGGTGCAATTATAATTGAAAAATGATTTGGAACATTAAAGTTATTTTCATGCTTTCGAAAGGAATTTTGAAAGTTTGACGCTTCCTTTGAGAATTTAGAATATTGTTACGCCCTTAAATGGAATTTTTCCCTTTAATCACAAACCACTACATGCATATGTAACAAGGGCATACTCGATTTTCAGGTAGTTTCCATCATGGCAGGAGTTTTGAAACATCTTGTTACTGGCGAAACAATGCAAATGACAACACCATCTCTTCAACGGTGCAGGTATACTGCTTCATTGTAGATATTGTTAAGATTCTGCTTGATAAAACTGAAATTTGAAGTATGAACCTAATAAGTTTTCCGGTTTGATAAACATGGAAATCTAAAGTCTGAAGTCTAAGTCTAGAATCATTAAAATACTGGAGTTCGAACTAGTTTAAAATCATGTTTGAATGTCTCAATTTTGACACCAAAATTTGCAATCTTTAATAATATTGGACGTAAGACATCTGAATGGTACAAAATTTATTATTTTACTTTAAATTTATAAATTAGTGAAGCATAGTTCTTTTATTTTTTATCTTTATTTTTCTTAATAACTGTGTAATTTTATTTGTTTCATCAATAACATATTAAATCAATATATTACAAAGGGAAAACTGCATTATAGTTCTCCAAAGTGTGGAAGTTGATGCTTCTAGTCCACAAAGTTAGGGAAATTACTCATTTTTATGAAAACTAACAGAAAACTAGCCCAAAGGAAATTACAGATGTGCATGTAAGCTTCAATAATAAATTGGGAAGAAAATTTTACACTACAACAAAAAATCATGTGTTTGGTCTCACAGCTAGGGGATTGAAAGTTGAAACTTTTGGTTCCCAATGTTTGAAAGTCAACTCTTTTAGTCCCTAAAGTTGAAAAAATGACCCATTGTTACGACAACTAATGGGAATTCCATTACTACCACTGTATATTAGGGCCCTCGTAGACCTATCAAGCAAGAAGGAGAAATGATTGTGAAATTGAGGCAATAAAGAATGATTGAAAAAGACTTGTAAGTTGGATCAGCTGAACAAATACTTATTTTAAAGGGACAAAAGGGCCAGAATTGAAGATCATGCAAGTGTAGGAAGGAAAGTGAAGTAAGTGGAACTCAAGCTGTGCAATGTGTTCTTGTTCAGGGGACAACAACTTAAACTGATGAAGAAAATGCTGAAAATGTTATTGATTATACCCTCCCTTAAGGTTTAGGTGAGGCAGATGGTATGAGCCCTGGGATATAATGGTTTAACAACCCCTAAGCAATTAAACTGGATGTAAATCTTGCAGGAATGCATGAAAATTACATGCAGGACGTAGCATCTAATAAGTTATAAATCCACTACACAGCTCTTTGTTGGTTAATTATTTGTTCAACTTTGGAGACAAAGGGTGTTGAAGTTCCAACATTAGGAACCAAAAGTGTCAATCCCTAACTTTGGAGACCAAGAACAAGATTTTGTCATAGTTTAATATTTTGTTCCCAATATAAAATTCCAGACTAATGGCCATGCCATCATTGACTGTTAGATTGCCTTAAATTTCTGTTAGTTGGACCAAAGTGAGCAGTTTTACTAATTTTGGTACTAAAAGTGTTGAGCTCCAAATTTTGGGATCAAAATTGTTAAACCCTCTAACTTTGGAGATCAAAAACCTGATTTCACATATTGAAAATGTTTGTAGTACTTTCGAAAGAACATATAATTGCTATTTTCATTTTTTAAAACAATTTTGTGGAAACAAAATCAAAGTACTAAATCATGAATAAAGAAAATAAAAGAATCAAATTAATTATCTTCCTATGTAATTAGAGGATGTAATTAGAGGATCACATAAATTATTTTTCAAAATGTAAGTGTATAGGAATATAAGAAAATCTTGTATGTTACCCTGCTTGAAAGTAATTAAAACCAACTTAAGTAAGAATTAATGGGTCTACCAATTTAGATTTAAAAAATAATGAAATCAATTGTAAATGTTGGAAAATATGAAGATTATTTGCCATTTTGGGCATGTGACAATAGTTCTGAGACAATTTAAAAGGAATGAATGACATTGTCAGTGGACAGAGGGAGTAGTTTTCATGCTGTTTTACATGACATGCATTAGTCAGGGGACTGCGGGTTTTTTTTAGTTGCTTGTAGCCCTTTAATCTTGTTCCTGTTGCTTGTGAATAAGAAAATAAGTCTTTGGATCATTCTCCCTTGAATAAACTTTCAAAATTTCAATTGAAGTATTTTCCATAATAGACATAGCTTTAAAGTGAAAGGGCCTTCATGTGGCTTATGATTGTGTGGGTTTTTGGATGTCCATTGAACTTCTGTTTCCTCAAACATAATGTATCTGAAGGAGAAAATTCACATTTTATGGTTAGTTTAGTTCTTGCTTATTGCTTTTGGGAAATGTTTGATGTGCAATTTTTTCTTTTGGAAAAGTAGGAGTTTTTGAACTGTGTGGACTGCTTTTGGAGAAATGGGAAAATCATTTAGATTAATAAATATAAATTTTAGAGAGGAGAAAAGGAGATGAATCAGCTCTGATAACATGGTAGCAGTGGGGATGTATGAGATTGCTAGTAATGGTAAAATATAGAAATTACCAAGGTAGGAAAATCTCTTGAAGATTAGGAGTTAAAGCAATTCCTCAATCAGACTAACCGATTATACAGCTTCAAATATAGTAAAAGCGGGGAGGATTCATGTATATCTGCTGGAAACATGAATGGAAATCTACACTAGAAAATGTTTTTTACAATATTTTTCTTTGTTGCTAGAAAAGGAGCTTTCCTTCAAAGGGCATTTGGGTTTTTAAAAGGTGGCTTTCTTTTGATGGTGCATTGCTTTTGATGCAATTCTGGGAGCTGAAAACTCACAAAGAGAATAGGATTCAAGTGAGTTGGTGTTTTATGTGTCTTGGCTTGCTTAAAAATGCTGGGGAAAAAGTGTTGAGCATGTTTAGCCACCAATGGGTCATGCCAAAAGGGTCCTTAGTTATGTTCTGCCATAGGATGTAAGTCAATTATGCAAGGAATATAAAATCTTGGAATATGTAATTTTGGAATGGGATAATAATTGACCTTTCAGGCATTGAGAAACCTTCATGTATTTTGATTTACATGTTTTCTTAGAGAAGGAAGATACTTACCAACTGCATAGATTATCTAGTAGATGTAATTTTACTTAAGTTGTATTTCATGCAATTGCCGAGTCACTCTAAAATATATATATATATATATATATATATATATATATATATATATTTTGCATTGCCTTGGATATTGAAGTTTCTCTTCACATAAATGCAAATGTTTGCATTTGATAAATGATGAGCAACCATTACATGGATTGTCTCGAGAAGTTAGCTATCTTTTATTTGGTTTCACGGATTTGGACACCTCATGGCATTCTGATCTTTTATTTTTGCTTCAACTTTCACTCTTTTTTGCAGCATGGATTACTACATGCAAAAGACATATTATAAGACAGCATCATTGATTTCCAACAGCTGTAAAGCGATTGCCCTTCTTGCGGGAAACACTGCAGAAATTGCAACATTGGCTTATGAATATGGAGAAAACCTGGTTTGTATGCTTTTTACTACCTTTCTTACAGTTAATATTTGTTGCATTTGAGTCAACAGGCAGCTCAGGGACAAGTTTTTGGGTTTTAATTCTGAATGTGAGATCAAATTTGCAATTCTTAGCTGATGGAATAGATGGGTTTGGTTCTTTCGTATGCTGTTCTAGTATATAAGGAATTCAATAGAAGTTTGTCCCTGTTGCACTATCAAAGGTACTTAAACTCCAAATTTGTGACTTGATAATAGAGTTGAAAATATTTCTATAGTCCCAATGGGAACCCAATGGGATGGGAGTTATTGGGTTTTCTATACCCATTAAAAATATTCATTGGAAATAAATGGGAGGAATGTTATTTGGATGGGAATTTATTGGGTGGCTTATGGGATACCCATGGATCCTAATGGGAATGGTTAAATGGGTAATTATTATATAATAATTAATAATTAGAGATAATTTAATAAAAAAATATTAACTTAATGGGATTTAATTGAGAACATTTAGTAGTTTCTTATTGGGAATTTATTGGGTAATTAAGTGGGATCCATTGGGACTCAATAATAGTGTCTAATTGGAATCCCAATGGTAATGGGATTATCCATTACCATTATCTACTAATCCCACTCAATATTTAAAATTAATGGGTATTTAATTACCCATTCTCATTAATTTCCCACCCAATTCCCATCATTTCCCACTCAATTGCCACCCATACTTGACAAGGAGATTTCAAGTTCATATCTGTTTATCGTGAATATCATAGTTTAAATGAACACGTCTTACTGTAAGCTCAAAATTAGAGGGAGCCTTATTTCTGCATTATAATCTTGTGTACTGAGTCATGGAATTTTTACATTTGACGTAAGTCTTTGCACAATATTGTTTGCATTCCCATAAATGGAGGTACCTATCTGTCTGGATTTTTTTCCATTTTATATTTGCTCAGACTGTTCACTGTTATCTAGAGGTGTTCAAAATTAACGATCCGATCTAATCCGCATTTGAGGGGATCGTGATTTGATCTGAATTCGGATCGGATTGGTTTTGATCCGATTTGATTCGTTTCTTTTTTGTTCGGGCTTTTGCTTTTCTTTTTATATATAATGTTAGGTAACTTAACTTAGGTTTGAAATTAATAGTTTCATGTTAAAAAATTATCTATTTTTTATGTAAAGATAATAAATAAATTTCATGTAAATATTTTAATTTGTGTATTTTTCATGTAAATTAATTGTGTATTTTCATGTAAATATTTTAATTTATTTTGTCACAACTTGACTAATTTTAATTAAAGAATTATTTGAATTATCAAAAACAATTAATTTATTTATATTTTATAACTAATGTTAGTTATTTTTAGAGGAAAAAAGTTACAATTTTTTTTTTCATTTGGATCAAAACGGATCGGATCGGATCAAGCTTTTCATATATAATGTTAAGTAACCTAACTTAGGTTTGAAATTAATAGTTTCATGTTAAAAAGTTGTCTATTTTTTATATAAAAATAATAAATTAATTTCATGTAAATATTTTAATATGTGAATTTTCATATAAATATTTTAATTTATTTTGTCACAACTTGACTAATTTTAATTAAAGAATTATTTGAATTATAAAAAACAATATTAATTTATATTTTATAACTAATGTTAGCTATTTTTGGAGAAAAAAAGTTATAATTTTTTTTTTTCATTTGGATCGGATCGATCTGCCACTTCGATCCTACCTGATCCATTTTTTATTCAATTCGATCCAATCCGTGGGTCAAAATGAACACCCCTACTGTTCTTTAAAATTAAACGAAATATTCATAAAAGGTATGATATTGTGTGATGGCATTCTACCCTATGTAGTGATCCCTTTACATGACATAGCAATTACTATTTTCAGCAAGGCAAGTTCAATTACATTGCAGTTAGTCCCTCAATGGCATGCTGAGTCCTGGTTATGAAATATTGGAAACTTCCATGCGTCTCTGTGCTATAAACAAAACATTTTTCTTCCAAGTATGCTGCCATTTACATGTTTCCCCTCTCCTTTTCTTTTTTTTGAACTCACAGGTTTTTCTTTCTGTAACTTGTGCACCTCTCAGGGATTGGCATTCCAATTAATTGATGATGTTCTTGATTTCACTGGAACATGTGCTTCTCTTGGAAAGGGCTCTCTGTCTGACATCCGCCACGTAATCTCTCTGTACTTGATACACTGTTTACTTGCGAGCTCATAGGTTTCAGGTTTCAAATTATAGTGAAGCACGTAAGATTCTGATAAGCATTTCAAAGCAGCTGCTTTTGTCATAGCATGTCAGACAGAGAATCTGCAAGGCGAAATGTGTGTCTGGTTGAAGGCCAGTAATTCTGACATATTACAAATCTGAAATAAGATATTTGGTTCATGATTTCTTTAGTAGCATTACTCAATGACCTAAGTTTTGTCATCCTTGCAATTTAACAGAAGATATGCTTAACGTTTTCGGTGAAGGAAATTGGGTTTGTATAATATAAACTTTAGAAGATTCTTTCCAAACTTTTGACAGCAGAAGAAAGTTAAGTTGATTGCTTTGCTATACTTTGGTTTGCAATGAGGATTTTTTTTCCCCTTATGACACTCAATTGGCTTGGAGTGACCAAAAGAAAAGGGGATTTGATAGGTTTATTTTCTGTTAGTGAGAAACAAAGGATTTACCTTTTACAATATATTTATTTAGAGTTTGTCCTTGAATAGATTAATGAAATAATTCAAAAGTAGAAATTCAAATGTTTTATACAAATGATAATAGAAATTGCCATGCACAGGACTTGTAAGGTTTAGTGTATTAGTGTGCCACTTGGCAACTGGTATTCGTTATTTTGCTCTTGGTTCTTTAATCCTTGATTCTTCATTGCTACTTTCTACAAACAATTTTTGAGGCTCTTGCTCATTCAGAAGAATCAGAACGTTGTTAGAGTCTTCTTTGTTTCCTAGACTGTTAAATGTGAATGTTTGAACATCTAGCTATTTTAATTCATGCTCTCTAGGCGTGATTTCTGATCAGCTGTAAATAAAATTTGGATTAGTGAATTTTTGCAATTGAACGAAAATGTTGTTAGGTGCTATTGGGCCTTTCTCACTCTAAAAGCTAGCTCAAGGGGTGAGGCTTCTCCACACACTTATATTTTGCACCTTGCACCTCCACAAACTGATGTAAGACAACCCCCCAACAGATGTTTGAATTTTCCTAGACATACTATTTTTAGTCTATTTTGTCTGATGGATTTAGTCATTTGGAACTTTCATTCAGTTTTTGACTTCTATTTACATGGAAGTCTTTTGTAACTGAAAGAAGGAAGCTCACCTTATAATGGATTTGCATTTACATCTCTAGTTAGTAGGCATTGTCTTAGCTGACAATTATGATACAAGGTTGTTTATTCCCTTACAAAAGGAATCTGCTATGTGATAAAACCGTTATATCATGCTTTTCTTGATTTGATTTGATCAATTTAGTGTTGGAATAGAATAGATATAGACCTGATGACTGGAATGATTTTAGTTCTTGTTTCAGTGTGGAGTATGAATAGTATTTTAATTTTTTTTACCTTTATTGATCAGCATTATTTTGATAAATTGCTTTGGTTGCAGAAAAATTTATTGGTGGGGGCTTAGCATGCAAATGTCAGAATGGTAGAAATTCTTTCTACAATATAGTTTCCTTAAAATTAGGAGCCCTTTGCAGGCCTATATCATGAGATATATAACTCAAGTAGTATACTAGACAAAACTGAGAAGGATGATTTTTTCCAATCATCAATAAAAGGACTAGATGACGGAAGGATTATTGAATCATTGCCAAAACAATTAATACTAGTCAAGACTAGATACTTAATACTTTTCTTCAAAATTTTCCTGATGTGTGGGTTTATTATTTAATACTTTAACGTTTTTCATGCATTTTTCATTTACTTAGGAAGAGGTGAGGTTAATGTCCCCCTCTTCTATGTAATTTTATTTTATATTATGAATAAAAGGGTGATCAAGCCCATCAGCCATATAGGCTGTTATAATTAAAAAGAGAAAAGGTTGCGTAGTGGGGCAAGATTATGGCACCAGGTTTAACTAGACATGAAAATGGATAAACTGTGGTGTAGCACTGCTGTATGGTAGGTTTTTGTACTTGTGAGAAAGCTACAAGTAATGGAAATGACTTGGCCTGAAGACGAAATAGAAAGATATAGAAGATCTTGCTTTTCAAAATGAAATGATATAGTGTACAAGGAGTCTGCAACTTAGAATGAGACCACTTATGATGGAAAACAGTAAAACAAGGAGGATCCATCCTCACATATCAAAGCGCATGTTTACTTGACCCCTGCACTTTTTGCTTATGTATACTAGTGCAGCATACTCTCAAGATTTTCTCTTAACACTAGCAAAGGAGCTGTATATTCCCCTTTACTATTCAAGGTGCAATTTTGAATCCCTGATCCAATTTCTCTGCCACTTTTTAGGAGAGTAATGACAATTGACTCTGGAAGAAGACTCTCAACCTAAGATATGCCAACTTTAGACTTTTGAAAGGAGCAAAACAGGACACTTTTCTGAATGAAGAAAAAAGATGTAGAAGATCTTGTGGATGTTCAATAGAACAGTCAACAGTGCATTTTTGTTGAACATGTAAATAAAAGCTATTTTCACTCATTGAATTTGCAAGCCATTTTCATTTGGCATTGCTAGATAGATAGATCCTTAAGATAGAGAGGTTCCATTTTCTTTTGTAGAAAACGTATCCATTTTGCCAACCTCTGTAGGATAAAGACTTAGTAGCAGTAACAGTTGTGATTGTTGTTTGTTTAATTATGTTTGCATAATGCAACTGTTTTCTTTATTTCCCGTTAGTTATAATCATTTATGGTCGGTAATGTTCTCTTTTTGATTCAGTAGTGACATTCAGCAAATTGTTTTCCAGGGAATTATTACTGCTCCTATGTTGTTTGCTATGGAAGAGTTCCCTGAACTGCATTCTGTTATCGATAAGGGATTTGATAATCCTTCAAATGTGGATCTTGTAAGTGTTCTGTCTTGCAATATTACTTTGTAAATTTTGATGAGTATTCGTTCAGGCACTTGAGATGCTTGAAAATTTGGTTGAGATTTTTATTCCTCTAATTGAAGAAAACTTTGAAGAATATAATACTCAAAGTAGGAATTTCTTTTAAGTAATTTGATTGACCCCTTGCCAGAAAGTTGGGCTCTTCTTTGATTGAGCTTTACCTGCTGAAGTGTTCCTTCAGACACCTTCTTTCTAACCATATGACTGTACACCAAAGAGCTGTAGAGTAAACATCAAGCATATTTTCTCTGCCTATAATAGAAATGGGCAGTCTATGATGCTGTTTGGAGCTTCTTATGTGTCTACGTCCTGTGTCTAAAAACATGAACTACCATTCCCTCGTGCCTTAAAAATCAGTGGAAGGTGTTTGAGTATGAATGCCAATTTCTACACCTTTGGGATTGAAATGAGGAGCCCCAACAGCGGAATGAATTTTCTTTTCAATCCAAATGTTTATAGAGATCATTAAAAAAATTCTGGTGCATTGAAACTCCCGCATGTGGGGTTTGAGGAAGTGTGGGCCTATTAAAGCCACATGTACACAATCTTACCTTATATATAAGCTGTTTTTGCGGCTTGAACCCTTGATCTCACAGTCACATGGCAATTTTTATCACTGCACCAAGACTCCTTTATAGATATCATTACTTGTAACTTAATTTCTAAAATTTGTTTTGATCTCATTTTAATCCCCTCTCTTGCACAAACATTGACACACTGCAGACTGATTAAATTCTTGAAAGATTCTGGTCAAGCCATATACAATTGTGCAGTTAAAATTACGGCCCATGCGAAAAAGTATTGAGTGAAATAAAACTTAGAAGAAACGTTTAACACATAAAGCTTTCAGTTTTTGTCTAGAATCTTTTAGTAGCTGACTAGTAATCTCTGTGTGTGTATATATATAATTTGGTGGTTCCGTAGGCATGAGTTGAAGTAAAGCTCTTACTTGCATTATTGCTCTGTGTGCTGTTTCTTTTTTTTTCTTCCCATTTAGTGGCCTGAAACTGTGCGTTCCAATTGGAACGCTGCCAGTTGTATCAGGTCTCTTTTTTGGTTCTTAAAACTACTACATTTAGTGGTCAGCTTTTGTACTAAACCTGTTGGTATTTGGCCATTATGGACTAATCATGGTCTAATCTGAATTTTGTAGGCTCTAGAGTACCTGGAAAAGAGTCACGGAATAGAGAGAACAAAGCAGTTGGCCAAAAAGCATGCTAACCTTGCCTCGGCTGCCATTGATTCTCTTCCAGATACAAATGATGAAAGTGTTCTAAAATCAAGGCGGGCTCTTAAAGAGTTAACTGAAAGGGTAATTACACGAACAAGGTGAAAAATCAGATTAGAAAACTCAAGGTGAATTCATTGGGGTATACAAGAATTTTGTTTTCTCTTCCTACCATGGTTCTTTGTAGCGCTAGAAATAACATTACCGAATTCAATCAATCTGTTTTCCTTGGATTCTGCCAATTCCTTTCTCCATTAATTATTCAAAAGGGAAATGATCCCTTTCTTGTTAAGGTAATTGTCCTGTAATAGTCAAGACAATAGGCTATATCACAAGCATACGTTAAAGAACTCCTCTTTACTCTCGAAACAGAGTGAAAAACTCGGCGAATGCTTCAATCATTTCTTCTGGCAAATTTTTTGTTAAAAAAATCAGGTTTGGCCATTACAAAAGCTGCTCATAATCTCTTTTTAGCACTCGAGGCCGTGAATATCTACTTCCAAGCATGCAGTTGGAACTTTGGTTTTAAGTGAAATCTGCATATCTGAATATGAACTGAAATATTGTCATATTATCAAACTCTTGTGCGGTAAATCAATCCGATGGACGAATTGTCTGGTTCACACTCTAGTAATTGCACCATTTTTATTATTAGTGATGATATGGGCTTTTTACATTAATATTGTACTTTTTAATAAGAATTAAATTATATTGATATTTTTTAAAAAGGGTTCTATAATGCTAAAAAGGTTTATATATATGTGTATATATATATACATTGTTGGTAAAAACAGGCAAAATAGAAATAGATTTGCATAAAAAAAAAGTTAGATCTACAAGAACAAATATCATAAAACATTAAAATAAAAAAATTACAAAGGTAAGATGTACAATAACAAAATTATAAATTACATCTCCTTTAAAGGAACTAAAAAGGAAAAGTGGGTCACAAACGGACTGTTATTAGAGGAAAAGGATAGGTGGTTTAGTTAATCATAAATAGAATATATATAACAGAATTAAATAAATAGAAATTCAAATAGGCGGTTTAACCAACCATGCAATTATAAATATAAATTGAATAAAATTAAACTATAAATAAACAACAAGAAGAGGACAACTAGCCAATCATTTAGACTACCTAACCCCCTTGGTTGTATGGAATTTGGAGTATATTAAAAAATTTACAAGTACAAAGGTTTATACCTTGATACTAAACCAATGTTATGTTTGAGAAAGAAATAAATACAGAAGAAAGAGAAGAAGATCTATCTAAATTTGGGAGAGGGAAAGTTTGGATACAAAAATGGGTGGTTGGAAAATTTTGCCCTTAAGATGAGATCTAAAGGGTTTTTATAGCAATTTTTTCGGTGCTACAATAGTCTACTACAGTGTACATTGAACAATAGTGCTATAGTGTACAGTAATAGTAGCTACCATGTAAGAACAATATCCATGGGCATGGGCTACGGTACATGTATAATGTCTTCAGACTACTATAGTCTTTTTTTCGTAAATTTTAAATAAAAATTCCGTAGCAGTTGTCTTCATTTAAGTAGAAAGGGTCTTCTTGATCTTCTACTTTTATTTGGGGAGAAGTGGAACTTTCTGGAGGCTCCTGCTTCTGAGTTTGGACTGTGGACTCCTCTTGGCCTTCATCAACAGACTGTTTTTGAACCTTCGGGGACTCTTATTTAAATTGAGAAAGTAAGCTTTCTAAATGTTTGACATATTCTTCTTTGTTGGAAATTGTTGCTAACTTGGACTAGGCTAAAGTTTTTTGTTGTAAAAATCCAGTTATTTGTAAATAGGCAGCAGGTAAAAAATGTGGGTTCTTTTCAAACCAGGCTAAAAATTGGTTGGGTTGGACTGATTTAGTCTTGAATTCTTTCCATCATTTTGAGTATCGTTGTTTGACAAGAAGTGGGGGAATATTAGGATTTTGTTTGAAGAATTCGTACTTCCATGAATAAATCCATGAAAAATAAAATTGGGAAAAGAAATTGAGTAATTTTGGAACGAAAGGTTTTGGAGATTGAAATTTTTGGTTAAAAATTTGAAAACCTTGGCTAATTATTTCTGGTAGGATTTTTCTAGTTTGGGCCTTAGATTTCCCAATGAATGAATCAAATTGGGAAATCATATTTGTTAGTTCTTTTAAAATAAAAAGAACCAAGAATGTTTATTTTGGGGGTTTTGAAAAGTAAAAGTATTAAACTATGCGGTTTGATAATCTCAATAATTATAACTCTGAGGTTGAAATAATTGGGAGAAATTTCTGGGTTTATTTAAATCATTACCCCATTCTGATGGTTTAATGACTTTGAGGATTTGGACTGTAGAATAGGTAATATAGGTCTTATTTTTGTCTTCATAGTGTTTGAAGGATACAAATCCAGAGTCCAATAGGATGAACTCATAGTATCTTTGGGTTTTGGCTGCAAAGGTTGGTAGGAAATGGAACCCTTTGGGGAGAATTGTTTAGGCCATCTGGAATGGGCTATTTTGGAAAATATCCAGTTCCATTTGAAAGATATTGGTTGGATAGTCCTTTTTGTAATATGGCTCTTGGGCTTTTTGAGAAGAGGTAGTGGGGACTATTACCTGGGAAGTAATCAGTAGGGGTGGTCATCGGTTCGGTTTTCGGTTTATTCGGTTCGGTTTATTCGATTTGATATTTTGGAACCCCCTAACCAAAAATCAAACCAAAAACCAAATAAAACCGAACAAACCAAACTGAATAAACCGAATAAACCAAATAAGAATTCGATTCGGTTCGGTTTAAACCGAATAAAACCAAATAAGAATTCGATTCGATTTATTCGGTTTTATTTGATTTCAGAAACCGAATAAGAAATTTGGTTAACCAAATAAACCGAATTTCTTTTTTTTCTTTTTTTTTTCAAAACTTCACAAATAAATTAAATAATTCGGTTTCAAATCAAACATTCACAAATAATTTTTTCAAATTCGGTTTCAAACATGAAACAAACATTCACAAAGCATTACAAATTTACAAATTTCCTTAACTCCTTATGAGTTATGGCTCAGTACTCATCATTCATCAAACCAAAACATTACAAAATACAAACTATAAACAAAATCAAAGCATTAGCTGCATTATATTATCTAAGTTAATGCCTAATTAGTAATTTATTCCTTATTTACTTATCACTTATCAGTGTTAACTACGTTAGTATTAACTTATGTATATTAAGTATTATTCAACATTATGTTAGTATTAAATAAGTACTAACTAATTTAGTGCTTAGTTCGTTAGTAAACTTAGTACTCATTATTCATTAATCATTATTAGTTATTAACATATTACTATAGCTAAGTTAGTAGGGAAATTTACAAAAATAGCACCTTTGACCGTTGACTTTACAAAAATAACACCCTCCTTTTTTTCTTTACGGTTATAACACTTCAAGGCTGTAAAAGACCACAATACCCCTCAAGGCTTCACCTCATCTTCTTCTTTTTTTTCTCTGAACCCATTTCATTGATTCATCAAAACTTGTTCTTACACTCCATTGTTTGCACACCTCACTGTTCGTACACCCTGTTAGACTATCATCTTCAAGCAAGAAGGCCGCAATCGTAGAGAAGAAATTGCATAAGAAATTACAAAGTTGAAATTTGCACTTTTACAGTATTTGAACTGGGTTTGTGAATTTAAAAAAGCGAATGGTCGAGCTCTAGGTCGAGTTTTAGGTCGAGCACAAGGTTAGGTTAATATTGCTAGGTCAACTTTTAGGTCGAGCACTAAATTTGGTCGAGTTTTATGTCGAATATGTCAAATTTAGGTCGAGCTCGACCTAATACTCGACCTAAAACTCGACCTACTATTAGGTCGAGTTAAATTTAAAAAAATATTGATAAAAATTTTATTTTTTTTTTAAAAAATAAGTTTTAGGGTCAAGCTCGACCTAATACTCGACTTAAAATTTTTTTCAAAAAAAAAAATTATTATTTTTTTTTTTAAAAAAAAAAATTTTGGTCAAGCATAAGGTTGAGCATAGGGTCGAGCTCGACCTTATGCTTGACCAAATTTTTTTTTAAAAAAAAAATTAAAAATTTTTTTTTTAAAAAAAAATTTAAGTCGAGTATTAGGTCGAGCTTGACCCTAAAATTTTTTTTTTTTAAAAAAAAAAATTTTTATCAATATTTTTTTAAATTTAACTCGACCTAATAGTAGGTCGAGTTTTAGGTCGAGTATTAGGTCGAGCTTGACCTAAATTTGACATATTCGACATAAAACTCGACCAAATTTAGTGCTCGACCTAAAAGTTGACCTAGCAATATTAACCTAACCTTGTGCTCGACCTAAAACTCGACCTAGAGCTCGACCATTCGCTTTTTTAAATTCACAAACCCAGTTCAAATACTGTAAAAGTGCAAATTTCAACTTTGTAATTTCTTATGCAATTTCTTTTCTACGATTGCGGCCTTCTTGTTTGAAGATGTTAATCTGCAGTGTGCGAGCGATGAGGTGTGCAAACAATGGAGTGTAAGAACAAGTTTTGATGAATCAATGAAATGGGTTCAGAGAAAAAAAAGAAGAAGATGAGGTGAAGCCTTGAGGGGTATTGTGGTCTTTTACAGCCTTGAAGTGTTATAACCGTAAAGAAAAAAAGGAGGGTGTTATTTTTGTAAAGTCAACGGTCAAAGGTGCTATTTTTGTAAATTTCCCAAGTTAGTATTAAGTATTAACTATGTAACATGTTAGTACTTCTTAGTATTATAAGTTTAACTAGGTTAGTATTTAGTTGTAATAATAATTACTTTATCAATAATAACTAATTATAAGTATTAATTATTATGATATTTGATTCGATTTAAATACGTATAATTAATTTGCAAATTATAAATAATTTAGAATTTTGAATAAATAACCGTTAGTAAATATTATTTAGTTATAATTGATTACTCAAAAACTCAACACTTAGTCATTTAATAGTTAATACTTAGTAATCACTTAGTTAACAACAATAATTTATTAATTATTGATTATTATATTGAATAATTGATGATATTATGAATATATGATATTGATTCTAATTAAATATATAAAACATAATAATCGACTAATCGCATGCTATATAGTTACACGCTAGTACGCTATATAGCCTACGGCCTACAGGCCTTACACCTTCTAGATGCTTAACATTTTAACAACTTTGTCAACTTATGCATTATTTTATTTTTCTTTATTTGTAATTTGATATTTCATATTTGTTTAACTTTTAAATAAATTGATAAATTAAAATTACAGTATAAAGTATAAACTATACTAGTATATAGTTTAGTATATAGTATATAGTATATAGTTTAGTACATAGTAAAATTATTTAGTATATAGTTTAGTATATAATATATAGTAAAATTGTTTAGTATATAGTATATAGTTATATACTATATTAATAATTTAATATTACTATATATTCATTATATTGTCCATATCATTATTCATTAATGATAACAATAAATATAGTTCTATACATGATAAATTTTATAAAATAACAATAAATTTTATAATAACAATATAGTATATTAATGAAAACAATATTAATGATAACAATATAGTATATAGTTCTATACATGATAAATTTTATAATAACAATAAATTAATTATACAAAAATATATATACATAACTACAAAGTCTACAATAGTTTTATAAACTATAAACCATAACTATTCTATAAAATAACATATATTTATATTTATACTTATATATATAAAATATATTTATAAATTTTGAAATTCGGTTTTATTTGGTTTATTCGGTTCGGTTTCCTTATTCGGTTTGGTTTATTCAATTCGATTCGGTTTTCAGCACCCCAAACCAAAAACCGAATCGAAAACCGAATAACTTATTCGATTTGGTTAAAACCGAACCGAATAAATCGAATTCATTTTCGGTTTGATTTTTTTGGTTTTTCGACTCGGTTTTTTCGGTCGGTCTATTCGGTTTAACTAAACCATGACCACCCCTAGTAATCGGGACCACTACTTGGTTTTCCAGAATTTGAGCCACAATTGTTTGGGAAGAGAGAATGGGGCTAAGAGCCACCATTTGAGATTTAAAAGGGATGGGTCTTGAAGCCACCAACTGGGTTTGAGGAGATTTTACTAGCTGAAATTCGGATTGGGTTGCCAGCCGGTGTAGAGCTAACAGTTGGGTTTGAGCTTCTTCCTCGTCAGTAATGTTGGCTTATGATTTTGGTGCGAGGATGGAAATTGGTTTAATATTTTCTAAAGATTCAAAGGTTTGAATCTAGGTTGATGTAAAAGCATAGTTTGCAGGAGTTTGAACGTTCGTAGGAGTTTGGATTGTTTTGTTTGAATTAGAAGATTCAGGTTTAGAAGTTTGAAAAGAACTAGGCTTGGTTGAAGGTTGTTTGTCCTTTTTCTGTTTAAGAGGCATTGCTATCTTCCCTGCAAAAATTCACGAGTCAAAGAGTCAGGAAGAGAATTATTTTCTCCTTTGATATATTCAATGTCAAAATAAAAAAGGGATAAATAGCTTGCCACCTTGCAAAAATTTGCTTAGAAGCAAGATGTTTAACATCTTTCTGCAAAACTTCTTTTGTAGATTTACAATCAACACGTAATAAAACTTTTTTATTTAATAAATCAAATTGAAATTTAGAAATACATAAAACAATTGAAAGTATTTCCTTTTTAATTGTAGAATAATTCTATTGTGAATTATTCCAATGTTTAGATGCAAATGCTACAATTTGCTCTTTATCGTTTTGAACTTGTTTTAAAATGTCACCGTAGCCAATATCAGAAGCATCAGTTTCAACAATTTTTTGTGCTGATGAATCTGATAGTGCTAGACAAGGAAGTGTTTTAACTTGAGCTTTAATTTGTCGAACTACATTTGTATGAATATTAGTCCAGACTGGAAGAGTTTTCTTAAGCCGATCATGCAGAGGTTTAATCAAATTATTAAGCTCTGGAATAAAGTTAGAAACATAATTTAAACATCCTAAAAACCTTTGAAATTTTTGTTTATCTAGAGTTTGATTAGGGAACATGTCAGCAAATTGAATCGATCTTTCAATCAGAATAATAGTTCCTAAGTGAATGTGATGACCTAGGAATCTAATTCTTGACTGAAAAAGATTAATCTTTTTTTGAAAAATAGCTAAACCATTTTGTTTAATAACATGCAAAAATGTATTAACATGTTTAAAATGCTGATCAATATTTTTGTAGAAAACTAAAACATCGTCAATATAAACAATAATAAAATTTGAATAAAGATTAAAAATATCATTCATAATCCTTTGGAATTCAAAAGGTGCATTTTTTAGACCAAAAAGCATTACGTTCCACTCGTAATGTCCAAAAGGTACAGTAAATGTAGTTTTATACATATCAAAAGGATGAATTTGAATATGTCAGAAACCAAATTTTATATCAAATTTCAAAAATATTTTGCAGCATATAATTTTTGAAGATCTTTTTTGTTTGGAATTGGATATCGAATCCACTGTAGGGTTTTTTTCAAAGCCTTGTAATTAATTACAAGTCTTGGGACACCTCTTTCTATTTTAGAATTTTTATTGACATAGAAAGCAGGACAACTCCAAGGAGACTGACTCTTTTGTATAATCTTCTTTTTCAGAAGATCATTTATTCTTTACAATGCTGAAAAAGTTCTTGATTCATTTGAATTGCCCTAACTTTAGTAGGAATTTGTCGTTCGTCAAAATTCTTTTCATAAAGAAGGTAGATATCATGTTGTTTTCTGTTCCAAAATGCTGTTGAAATTTCAACACAAACTTCCTTTTGGATTCTAGACTCAAGATCTTTAATCCTATTTTGAATTAAAGGTTGTCGAAGTTGTTCTTCAATTCTTTTGAAAGATATTTCTTGAATAAGAAAATTAATTTTATTTTGTTTTAAAGCTAAAACATTTATTTGAAAATCATTTGAAAATAAAGTATTTAATTTTGTTTCCAAAGGAGGTTTGACAAAAGGAATAAAAGAATTTGGAATTTATTTAGGGTAAATCAATCTTGCATTTTTTGAACTCGCCGCATACCAATGCCATATACTAATTTCTCAAAAGCTGACGTTGACAATGATTTGGTAAAAAGATCTACAAGATTCTTTGCGGATTGAATTTGTTTGACATCAATTTGTCAACTTTCTTAGAGTTCATGAGTATAGAAAAATTTCGGCGAGATATGCTTGGTCCTATCACTTAAAATATCGTCCCCTAACTTGTGCAACACAAGCAGCATTATCTTCATAAATTATAGTAAGCGAATTTGTAACCGGTGTTAAACAACAAAATTTGTGAATATGTGTTATAACGGATCTTAACCAAACACACTCTTCTAACTTTATATAAAGCAATAATCTCAGAGTGGTGAGAAGATGTAAGTACTAGCGATTGCTTCGTAGAACGCCAAGAAATGGCGGTGCCGTTATAACAAAATAAATAACCAGTTTGAGAGTGAGCTTTATATGGATCAGATTTATATCCAGCATCAGCATATCCAACTAAACCAGAGATAGTGAAATTCTTGGAATAATATAATGCCATATCTATGGTTCCTCGGAGATAACGGAAATTATGTTTAACTCCATTCTAGTGTCTCTGAGTTGGCTCAGAACTAAAACGTACCAATAAATTTACCGCAAAAGTGATATCTAGTCTCGTACATTGTGTTAAGTACATCAAAGGCCCAATTGCATTGACATATGGTACTTTAGGACCAAGTATCTTTTCATTAGATTCTATAGGACGAAACTAATCTTTTTGGAGATCTAGAGACCTTACAACTATAGGGGTGCTCAATGGGTGAGCTTTGTCCATATTGAAATGTTTAAGTAATCATTCAATGTATGCTGATTGATGGGCAATGCTGATTAGGAAGAGGGTGGTAAAGTGTGGTAAATTGACGTTGTCGGTATTGCTATTGCAATACAATATTCGAAGCATGGAAGGTAGAGAAAGTTTTCTCTAACAGTTCCGCATCAGCGAGTTTGACATCGCATAACTCAAGCCGAGAAACAATATCAAATAAAGTGGAGTTATAGTCAGACACTGATTTAAAATCTTGCAGCCTGAGATGCTGCTAGTCATATTATGCTTGAGGGAGGATAACAGTCTTGGTATGATCATACTTATCTTTCAACCTCTTCTATAGAGTCCGAGGGCCTCAAATGAATAAATATTGAGTTTGTAGGCTCACATGCAAATGATGACGAATAAAAATCAGTGCATTTGCCTCATCTTTTGCATTTGAGGTTGCTTCTGCTATAATTACATTAGCGAGACCTTGCCCTTGGAGGTGCATTTCCATGTCAAGGCACCAAGACAGATAATTATTTCCACTCACTTTTAGGATGTGGAATTTGGGCTTTTCAATGTTTTCCATAATTCTTGCAAACAAGATGAATCCTTAAATTAATTAGAAGGATTTCAAAAATATCCACTACTACTTCAGGAGCAAAAGGATAAATTAATTTCACAATTAAGAAAAAGAAAAATGAAGAATTGGTAGAAGAAAATGGAGAATAGATGGAGTATGATAAAGAAAACAAAGAGAACTCTAACCTTGCAAAGATTACTTACTCAATTGGTAGATCTTCGTGTTGATAACGTGTTGTAGAATATTGCATCACAAGTATATAATAGAACAGAATGGGGAGAAAGTATATAATAGAGAAAACAGAAAGACATCAGAGATAGTAGGTAAATTAAAGGAGAAATTCTTATTTCACATTTCTTCGCCACCCTTTACCACAATTTACCACTCCTACCTAATGACCAAACTATGCTTCTATTTATAGGAGAACATTGATGCACCTATCAATGTATTTGGATAAATACATACATGAGATAGGGATAAATATGTTCATATATTAATTAGAATCAGATAACATGAATGTTTAATAGAAATCTTTCATGCCTATTTTATCATATGAAATAAGAATGTAAAACTATTCTGAAGTCCTTAATGTTTGATTCTAATTTTTGTCATACTTAGTTCTTCAAGTATTATAAAAATTGAGAAACAATTTTAGTATTATATTATACTTAAGTATTTAAGTATTATAGTACGCTTGACTCCATTTGATGCTCCTTTGGCCAATTCAATGTTGTTTTATAGTTTATAATAGAATAATTTGTATTGCATTTTTTAATTTTGATGTTAGTGTGTTAGGTGTTAGGTGCTAGGTGTTAGGAGGTTAAAGTGTTACAAGAGTTATTATGTTTTCTATCGTAGTTTGATTAAGATGTTTAATATTTTCTTTTGTTATTCACTGAAATAAATAAAATCCTACAAAAGATAAAGTTATTATTACCTTAAAAAAAATTTAAAAAGTTGTAGGAAATACAATATATGGGGAAAAAAAAGAAATGAAAAAACGGGTCCATGATGTTTCTCTAATACCTCTACTAAAAACTCTTCTTTCAAGTTCTGTTCACTTCACTAATATTAACTTATGAAAGTATATCATAACGTAATACTAAAACACAAAGAGTTGATTTTCAAAAAATTTCTTTGTCTCAAAAAAGAGTTCATTTTTGTGCGAAATACTTGTATTACCCTTATTAATAATAACAATGCATAATCCACATTAAAAAGTAAAGATAAAAATGTAAAAGTATATACTTAATGGTGCATTGAATGTGTTATACCTTGTAATTTAAAAAATATATATATATACTAAATCAAAAGTGAACTTTTTTTTTATTATGAAAAAAAAATAAAAAAGGTTTGTTTATATTGAATGGAAACTCAAAAATTTGTTTTTTCCAATTGTAAACTCTTACAAAAAATAAAATGTATTTCACGACACCTTTTACTATTTTTTGTTGTAAAAAAAATCATCCACCTATTTCAACAAAGCCAATAGGAATTAAAGGATCAAACATAAAAAAATTTCCCATTTTTTATTTCCTTCTATTTTACCATTTTCATCATCTAATAACTTTCATCTATATCTCTTCCTTACTTGCAGGACTATATAGTGCATATGGGAGCCCTTCCTTTAGATACAAAATATTCACCCAAGGCACACCACATGAGCATGCTTCAAGGAGTGGTCAATAGTAGATAATTACGTATGATAATTTTAAATTCAAATCTAGATAATTTAATCTCCTTCAAAGGAAATTAATTTGCTCTTTCTTTTTCCTTATTGAAATAATTGTACTAATTTGATCCTTCTTTTCTAAAGTTATGCAAGGCAATTGATGATTAGAAGCTACGCTAGGAGTTTTAATGGATTTGCTGCCCATCTTACCGAAAAAGAAGCAAAAAAATTGTCAAGTTAGCATTAAATGATATTTGTCATCTATATTTACTCACGTACATATATATAGGCATACACACACATACATGTGTATATAATTTGTTGCAAAATACTAATATGGACTGTTTGATTGGATCAATAGCTAATGAACATGTGGTCACCATATTCACAAGTAAAACTCTACAACTTTATACAACAGAATCAAGGAATTTCATGGGTTTTACTCAAACCGTCCAACGCAATATTAGCATTGAAGGTGACATTATAATAGGAGTGCTGGACACTGGAATTTGGATAGAATCAGAAAGTTTCAGTGATTGGCCCAGTACCTAAAAAATGGAAGGGTGACTGACAATGTGGCAAGAATTTCTCATGTAACAAGTATGTTTTTTCTTTTTAATTATTATTTTGGCATTATATAAATTTCATGCACAATTTGTATGAATTTTTTTGGAAGACTTTTGTTGAAGCATGCCCCCATTAAATAACTATTGATAAAGAGAGTACACAATTTTGAGTGAATTCTTATCAAAGATATTATTACAAATGATGTTCTCTTCGGTACAGAATGTTTTATTTGTGGGTGCAAAAAAACTGTTACGTCATTTTTAATAATATTTGTTCCAAATATACCATTAAGGGCATGCACCATAGCCCTTTTTTTCTAACTTGAGGCCTGGCCGCAAAAATGCCAAGTCAGCAAAATTGCTGACTTGGCAATGAACAGTGCAAGCCAGGCTCCTTTGCCTGGCCCCAAATTTTTTTTTTTCGTTTTTCTGGGCAAAACGACGCCGTTTTGCGTCCAAACGACGCAAAACGGCGTCGTTTGGAGCTTGTGTCGATGCTTGGCGACACAAAGCCGACCCATGCGGTCGTGTCGGCGTAACCAGCGCCAATGGGCGCGCGCCACGTGTCCGGCCGTTGCAATTGTTTGCAACGGCCAAAATGTTATTATTTTTTTTAAAAAAAAAAACAAAATTTACCAAAAAATAGGAAATATTTTTCTCTACAAATTGACATGCACTTTGCCTATTTTTAGAGTAAAATATGATATTTTTATTTTCCATTCATTGTTTTAAGTATTTTATGTTTAATTTAGAGTATTTATTTTTATGTTTTAAATATATTATTAATTTATAGTTTTAATGTAATGTAAATTTATTTTTCATTATTTGTTTTAAGTATTTTATGTTTAATTTAGAGTATTTATTTTTATGTTTTAAGTATATTATTAATTTTTAGTTTTAATGTAATGTAAAAAATTTTTTATTGATTTTTTTACGTATTTTATATTTAATTTAGAGTATTTATTTTCATGTTTTAAGTATATTATAAATTTTTAATTTTAAAGTAATGAAAGTTTTTTCATTAATTGTTTTTAAGTATATAATGTATGATAAAAAAATTATTCATGCTATTAAGAATTTTATATTTAATTTATCACATTTATTTTCATGTTTCAAGTATATTATTAAATTTTAATTTTAGTGTAATGTAAATATATTTTCCATTAATTGTTTCAAGTATTTCATATTTAATTTAGAATATTTATTTTCATTTTATGTATTTCATTTTAAATTTAGAGTATTTATTTTCATTTTTAAGAGTATTATTAAATTTTAATTTTAATATAATGTAAATTTATTTTCTATTGATTGTTTTACATATTTTATATTTAATTTAAATTCATGTAATGTAAATTTAAATTTTTCATGTAATGTAAATTTATTTGTCAAAAAATATTTTTAATAATGGAACAAAAAATTATTAAAGTTGTATTATTAAATGTATTTTTAATTTTAATATAATGTAAAAAAAGTTGATAATGACTGCGTGAATAGTGCGGTAGGGCCAAAGCGTGAGTAAATTTTTATAATTCTTTGCGTGAATAGTCGGGCCGCCACAGTGATAATGGTGAATGAGGCTGGCCCAAAAGCCACGGTGCATGCCCTTAGGGCATGCACCATAGCCCTTTTTTTTCACCTACGGCCTGGCCGCAAAAATGCCAAGTCAGCATTATTGCTGACTTGGCAATAAACAGTGCAAGCCAGGCTCCTTTGCACGGCGCACGCGGGCAAAGGCTGGCTGCCCAAAATTTTTTCCCTTTCGAGCAAACGACGCCGTTTTGCGTCAAAACGACGCAAAACGGCGTCGTTTTGGTCAATCACGACCGTGACCGCGGTAGCGCTGACACACATGTCAGCGCGCCTGCCCTTTTTTTTTCCCAAAATACCCCCGCCAAACGGCGCCGTTTGGCGTCTTCAAGACTCCAAATGGCGTCGTTTAATTTTTTAAAAAAAAAAAATTGGGAGCGACGTGACGCGCCCTCAATGGGGGCGCGCCACGTGTACTTTCCGTTGCAAACCATCCAGCGGTTTGCAACGGCCATTTGGGGGCTAAAATTTTTTTTTTTTAAAAAAATCACCAACGGTCATAAAATTTCATCCTCTATAAAATGAGATGCATTTTGCATATATTTGGGTCAAAATCCGAGTTTCATATTTCCCAAACTCTATCAAATTCTCTATTTTCTTCCAAAAAACATGGATCCAAATTCTTATGATTTTGACTCAATTTTTTCAGAAATGGACAGGTTGTTAGATAAAACTTGTGTCCAAATTCTCAAGGCTAGTGTAAATGCGCAAAATGCAGAACATACTACAAGGCCTAGAAGAAGGCATAGATGGAACGAAAATCCAAATCGTCGTCCAGATAGAGATCGAGCAGCCGGTCAAATCCGTCTTTGGAATGATTATTTCGCCGAACATCCTATATACGATGCAAGGCAATTCAGACTTCGATTCAGAATGGATAGAAGTCTCTTCTTACGTATTGTGGAAGGCCTACAAATTTCTCCCTACTTTCAACAACGGGCAGACGCAACCGGTAGAATGGGGTTTCTGACTTTGCAAAAATGCACAGCTGCATTACGAATGTTGGCCTACGGTAGTTCTGCGGATTCAATTGATGAGTACTTGCGCATTGGTGCGACTACGTCTAGACGGTGCATTTCCCATTTTTGTCAAGGCATTATCGATGTGTTTGGGGCTGAATACTTGAGGAGGCCAACTCCTGTAGATATGAGAAGGCTGTTGCATATTGGTGAAATGCGGGGATTCCCGGGCATGATCGGAAGCATTGATTGCATGCATTGGGAGTGGAAAAATTGTCCTGCGGCTTTGAAGGGAATGTATCAAGGGCGTGATGGCGTAGCTACATTAATACTCGAGGCTGTAGCTTCCCAAGATTTATGGATTTGGCATGCATTCTTCGGTACTCCAGGTTCGTGTAATGATCTAAATGTGCTTTATCGTTCCCCTATGTTTAATGATGTACTACTTGGTAGGACACCGACAGTTCAATATACGGTTAATGGCCGTGAATATGACATGGGATACTACCTTACGGATGGTATATATCCCAAATGGGCGGCTTTCATCCAATCAATCCCAATACCACAAACAAATAAACATAGATTATTTTCCCAATGCCAAGAAGCCGCTCGAAAGGATGTTGAACGGGCGTTTGGAGTGTTGCAAGCACGTTGGCAGATAATTAAAAATCCGGCACTCGCATGGGATGGGAGTATATTGCATCAAATCATGAATGCATGTATTATAATGCATAACATGATCGTCGAGGATGAACGGATTAACTATGAACATTACGTTGATCCTTCAACATTTATTGCGGAGCAACCAGAAAGCAGCAATCGTAATACTCCGCAATTCTCGACGGGGAGAGTTTTCAACATAAATAATTATTTGATGAACAGGAATCAACTTCGCAATAGAGAAATCCACAATGAGTTGACAAATGACTTGATTGAACACATATGGGAGCGTTTTGGTGGAAATCAGCCATGAGACTAGAAATTATTTAGAGTCATAATTTTCATTTTTAAGTAAATTATTGCATTTTAAATTTAATGTAATGTTATTTTATTTTCCATTAATTGGTTTTTGTCTTTCATATTTCATTTAGAGTCATAATTGTGAACATTTATTAATAAATTTTAATTTTAATGTAATGTAATGTTATTTTATTTTCCATTAATTGTTTTAAGTATTTCATTTTTAATTTAGAGCATTTTTTTCCCATTTTTACGTATAAGCATTAATTTTTAGTTTTAATGTAATGTAATATAAATTTATTTTTGCATTAGAATTAAGAATTTTATTTTTAATTTATCATATTTATTTTCATGTTTCAAGAATTTCATATTTGCTTTAGAGTATTTATTTTCATTTTACGTATTTCATTTTAAATTTAGAGTATTTATTTTCATTTTTAAGAGTATTATTAAATTTTAATTTTAATGTAATGTAAATTTATTTTCTATTGATTGTTTTACGTATTTTATATTTATTTTAAATTCATGTAATGTAAATTTAAGTTTTTCATGTAATATACATTTATTTGCCAAAAAATATTTTTAATAATGGTCCAACAAATTATTAAAGTTGTATTATTAAATGTATTTTTAATTTTAATATAATGTAAAAAAAGTTGATAATGATTGCGTGAATAGTGCAGGCCAGGCCACTAGCGTGAGTAAATTTTTTTATAGTGGCTGCGTGAATAAGTCTTGGCACAGTCACGGTGATGTAATGATGTGGCTGAATGAGGCCTGGCCCCAAAAAGGGGCCACGGTGCATGCCCTAATGCAAGTTTTTTCATTTTTTATATGCACAGATTAGTAGTACATATGAGATTAATCCACAGATTTTGCCAATAGAAAAATCATTGGAGGTCGATCTTACCTTCCTGGCACCTCCTGTAGAGATTTAGACGGTCATGGATCGCATACTGCCTCAAAAACAGCAGGAAATAAAGTTGAAAATGTGAGTTTTTTTGAAATTGCCAAAGGCATAGCAAGAGGAGGAGTTCCCTCTGCACGGATTGCTGTATATAAAGTTTGCCCAAGTGAAAGTTGTAGTGAGACAGGTATATTGGCCGAATTTGATGACGCAATAGTAGATGGAGTCGATATCCTCTCAGTTACTCTTGGAGAGCAATATCCCACTAGTCTTGAAAGAGATGCAATAGCAATTGGTTCATGTCATGCAGCTGAAAGAGGCATTCTTACTGTGCATGCAACCGGAAATGGTGGCCCTCAATCATGATTAATCACAAGCAATGCGCCATGGTTGCTTACTGTTGCCGCAAGTACTATAGATCGCAAGATCATCAGCAAAGTTGTTCTTGGCAATGGAACAATATTAGATGTACGTAATCTTCACATAATTTTGACACTATCATATTATCATATGTGCAAATTAATTCACAAACACAAAGAGTAAAGTATAACTTAATAATTAGGAGCCTATGTTATCATTGAGAAAAAAAAGATCTAATCTGCATTTAGCACATTTTTCTCTCTTTTAATCTTTCATTTAGCACTAAATTTAGTGTTTTTATGTTGTATACCTCATCATAAATTATATGATGATGTTGTAGGGTTATTCAGCCAATTCTTTTAAGTTGATTGGAACACAATTTCCAGCTGTGTATGGAGCTGATCTTTCAAAGCGATGTGATGTCCACTTAGCCAAGTAAATTTACTATATTTTTAATGAGTCCAATAACCTCTTTTATCATTGAAGAAGATTTAATTGAGTAGAGTTTGTTTTGTAATCCAGGTCTTGTGAGTACTTCTGTTTAGATGAAACATCAGTGAAAGGAAAGATTGTACTTTGTAACACATTGTCAAACATTGAAGGAGTTGGTGTAATAGGAGCACTTGGATTAATATCATTACCGGACAGAGTCGACAATGTCTCGTATGTTTTTCCCTATCCTGCATCGATCTTAAATGATCAACAATTTAAATTGACAGAAAGCAATTACAACTCAACCAAGTAAGTTTTTTTGGTTTTTTTTTTTTTTCTGAATTACACCACTTGGAGTTATCATATATTTGCTCATTATTTTAGGAATGAAAGTTCATTTATGAGAAAGGTATTCTTGTCCATGGTACATTAAGTAAAATTGTAAACAAGATAAAAAGGGTCATTTAAACATTATCTTCTAACTAACTTCATTAAAAAAATTAAAATTGCATCATTTTTTTATGAAGTTTTGAATTAACTTATGACTATTCAACCATAACTACTTCCTTGATGTTCACTTTCAATGTGTAGGAGTCCTACGATGAACATTTTGAAAAGTGAAGTTACAAAAGATTTGGATGCTCCAATAGTGGTTATTTTCTCTTCAAGAAGGCCTAATTCGATACTTCCAGATGTTTTGAAGCTACATCAAATTTATTAAATATTTGTAACTTTTTTTGTAAACCCTATATGAAATATTTATAACATTTTATAGGCAGACATAACTGCTCCTGGAGTCGACATTTTAGCAACATTTTCATTGAAAAGTCCTCCTTCGGGCTATTTAATTGATAAGAGATCTGTATCTGACAATATCTTATTTTAAACATCAATGTCATGTCCTCATGTCACTGGTGCAGCTAGTTATGTGAAATCATTGCATCCTGATTGGTCTTCTTTTACAATAAAATCTGCTTTGATGAGTACAGGTAATAACACTTTTATCTTTGCGTATATAATATTGTTGATATTCTGATATTCATATGTGTGCGTAATCAAACCCCACATAGCTTATGATGAAAATTAGATATTCTTTTTCAGTGTTCAAAAATAAAATCCGGCCCAATGTTTGTGAATAACCTAATTAGAGAGTGATCACTAAATACTTTAGATCTCTAAATGGATCAAGAGTCACGCATCGTTTTTAATTATTGCTCTTGTGTATCATATGAATTTAAGTAGTCATTACAAGACCTAAGAGATTGATTTTCTCATGGATAGTTTGATTATAGATAACTCAAGAGATCTATTTTCTCACCAATAGTTTGATTATAAATGATTCAAGATTCCCATATGTCTTTTAGCTATTATTCAGATGTTTCACGAGTTTCCAACAAGTCAATATGATAAATGATTCCATTAATTGTCCATTTTTTGCCTAAAATTACAAACATTAAAGATTGAGTTTATTTTTGAGAAATATTTGGGGATTTCACCATTCAATGAAATTTTGGAGCCCAAATGTGCATTTTCCCCTTAATTTATAATTATGGTTCAATATGTTTAATAGAAGAGCAAATATGAGCCAAATTACTTACATTTTTAAGACAAAGTTGGGTCATCATCACTTTTTTTAGTTGATCCTAGATGTATTTTCTCGATCCCTAGGGAATCCTTAGCACGTACTTAGTTTCTTGTCCATTTTAAAGTTTATTATATGCAAAAATTGTCCCACTTTTTTTTTTTAATTTTCCTTTTCAATTGATGAAAAAATATACTGGTTAATTTGCTCTTTGATTGCAATATTACTAAATTAAAATCTTGCTTTACTTGTAGCTTCGAGCACAAAAATAATTAAACTCTTTAGCTATGGTCACAAAAATAATTGGATATAACATTACATGCACCAATGTAGATCGAATAGAACCCAAGGATTTGAATTACCCCTCAATGGCAGCTCAAATTGACAGGAGCAATATAAATGGAGCATTTAAGGTCGAGTTTCCAAGAAGAATTACAAATGTCGGCCATCCAAATTCAACGTACGAAGCCACAGTCACCGAGTCTTCCCCATGCAATATCACTGTGGTGCCTAGCATTCTTTCTTTTAAAACGTTAAATGAACAAAAATCCTTCATAGTGACTGTGACTGGGGAAAAAATGGAAAAAATGATCTCTGCTTCGCTTGAGTGGTCTGATGGTATTTATATTGCTAGAAGCCAGGGGCGGACCATTTCAGGGTCCAGGGGGGGCAAGTGCCCCCTCCCCTATCTGTAAAAAAATTTTTATAGTAGTAAATTTTTTTTTTATAATGGTATTAAATTTGACCCCCCACCCCCCCTCTTGTTTTCATTTTTTCATTTTGTCCCCATGGCCCATGCATACAAGCCTGAAGCCTTTCAATTTTGTCCCCATACGCAGCATACGGGGAATTTAAGAAGCCTAGTGCATCTAAATGTCCTCGATCAGAATCTTTTTTGGATGATTTCAGAAAAGAATTGTCTAATGAAAAGAAAAATGAAAGTGCTCACTCAGGACCCTCACAAAGTAAGGATGAAACAATGGGATTTGATGGTAATCTATTTATTATTAATCCGCGTAAAAGGCCTTCTATTTTTAGTGCTGCTAAGAGTAGTAAAGAGATAGAAAACTTGCGAAGGGCATATCTGATTAATGGCCCTACTCAACCAATGCTTGATAAATTTCCTCAAAGACTGATTAGAGGAAAATGTGAAGATTTAACCAACATTGGTATACAGAATTCAGTTGGATTGAGGATAGTGAATCTAGGGATGTAGCGTTTTGCTTATATTGCTATTTATTCACTTGTGAGTACGGTGATAGGAGTTCTGGTCATGATGCCTTTGTTAGTGAGGGGTTCACAAATTGGAAGAAAAAAGAAAAATAGCGTGAACATGTTGGAAAAGTCGGGAGTATTCATAATATGTATTCTGATCTTTGCTCAAGATTTAATGAACCATAAGCAACACATTGATATTATAGTTTCTGCTATTTCTGAGCAAGCCAAGATTGACTATCGCATTCGTTTGAATGCATCCATTGACTGTATAAGATTTCTTTTGTGTCAAGGGTTGGCTTTTCGAGGACATGACGAGTCAGATTCCTCCGTGAATCAAGGAAATTTTCTTGAGCTATTGAAATTTCTTTGCAAGCACAATGAAGATATTAATCGAGTCTCGTTAAATAATGCTCCTAAAAATCATCAGATGATTGCACCTGCAATTCAAAAAGACATTGCTAATGCTGCAGTTTATTTGACCACTCAAGCCATTGTTGAAAGTATTGGAGATGATTTCTTTTGATTATTAGTTGATGAAGCTCGGGATGTATCAACTAAGGAACAAATGGCTATTGCTTTGAGATATGTAGATAAAAAAGGGTGCATCATTGAACGTTTTCTTGGAATTGTTCATGTTCCAGACACTGTAGCTACAACACTCAAAGAGGCCACTGAGTTAATGCTTAGCAAACATGGTTTGAGCTTAACAAATGTTCGTGGTCAAGGTTACGATAGAGCAAGCAACATGCAAGGTGAGTTCAATGGTCTTAAGAGTTTGATTTTGGCAAAAAATAAGTGTGCTTTCTATGTTCGTTGCTTCGCTAATCAACTACAATTAGCTTTAGTTGCTTGTGCAAGAAAAGTTGAGTTACTTAACTCCTTGTTTGAACATGTTTCTTTAATATGTAATGCAATTGGAGCTTCTTGCAAAAGGAAAGAGTTATTGAGAATCAAACAGCTTGAACAAGTAGTGGAAGGTATTACAAGTGGTGAAATGCAAAGTGGTTGAGGTTTAAATCAAGAAATAGCTTTGACAAGACCAGGAGATACGCATTGGGGGTCTCATTATCGAACCTTGTTGAGTTTAACCACTTTGTTTGGCCCCATTCTTGAAGTATTAGGAATTCTAAGTGTAGAGCATCCAATACGGGAAAAGCGATCGGAAGCATTCGGCCTTTACACTTATGCAAACTTTTGAATTTATATTGTTCTTGCACCTCATGACCAAAGTGTTGGGAATTACAGATGACTTGTCACAAGCATTGCAAAGAAAAGATCAATATCTCCCAAATGCCATAATTTTAGTTGAGATATCAAAAGTAAGATTACAAAAGTTAAGAAATGAGGGGTGGGATATTTTGTTTGAAAAGACTTGTGAATTTTGTGCTAAACATGATGTGGATATTCCAGATATGGAAAGCCAACTTAAGGTTCAAGGAAGAGAAAAGCATAGAGTTGGGCGTGTGACACATCTTCATCATTTTAAAGTTGAAATTTTTTATGCACTGATAGATAGTCAACTTCAAGAATTGGGGGATCGTTTCAACGATGTTAATGTAAAGTTGCTTTCATCGATGGCATGTCTTGACCCGCGTCACTCTTTCTCAGCATATGATAATTTTAAATTATGTGAATTTGCAAGATTTTATGCTTCGGAGTTTGATGCCAACAAACTTATTCTCTTCAAGAACAACTTGAGAATTATATTTATGATGTGAGGTCTAGCTTTAATTTTTCAGACTTGCAAAGTATTAGCGAGCTTGCTCAAAAAATGGTTGAAAAGGGAAAAGATGTGACATATCCTTTAGCTTATTTGCTAATAAAGTTAGCATTGGTTTTACCGGTAGCAACCGCAACAGTTGAAAGAGCTTTTTCGGCAATGAAAATCTTAAAGACTACACTTTGTAACCGGATGGGAGATGATTGGATGAACGATTGCATGGTGACTTTTATAGAAAATGATGTATTTGATATAATTGATAATGATGCCATTATGAAATTATTTCAAGAGATGAAGCCTCGAAAAATGATTTTATAATGTATGATTTTAATTTTTTTTTTGGATTACAATGTATGACATTATTTTTATACTTTTTATATTTATCAAATTTATTATTTAATTTTCTTATAAGTGTGACCCCGCCCTATAATATTTCTACGTCCGCCCCTGCTAGAAACCCAATAGTTATGTATGTTAAGAGTGAAAATATTATGTGAATGTTTTGAATTGATATTGGAAATAAAATTTTCTTTATTGTTGTGATGTTGTTGTGTAATAAGCCTATAAAGACAACAAAAGTGGGATATAAAAATATCTAATGCACTACAATGAGGTTTAATCTGGCATACCAGCAAAATTTTTAAATACTAGTGCAAAATCCTTAGTGAATATGTTTTTTTAATACTTATGTTTATTTAGATACATCTCCCTCGATGAAAAAAAATAAAAAAAATAATTCATTTTAAAAACTTTTTCATATCTGGATTATGTTGAGAATAAAGTTATTATGTGAATGTTTTCAATCGATATTGAAAATAAAATTTTCTTTATTTTTGTGATGTTGTTGTGTAATGAGCCTACAAAGACAGATAAAGTGGGATATAAAAATATATAATGCACTACAATGTGGGTTAATATGGCATACAAGCAAATTTTTAAATACTAGTGCAAAACCATAAGTGAATGTGTTTTTTTAAATGCTTTATTTAAATACTACTCCCTATGTGTCCAAAAAGCAATTTACTTTTGAAACGTTTTCTTGTTTGAAAAAGAGTCCATTTTTTAACCAAAATTTTAAAATATCCTTAGTAATAATAGTTATGTATGCATATTTTTCCGACCAACAAAAATCTAAAGTGACTAAAACCATTGCCAATCATTCTAAGCAACACTTGAATGTGTAACTTTAGTGCATATTTGTATGACTTGCATGAACAGACACTATCCTCATCAAACCCTTGGTAATCAACTCTCTCATGGCCTTTCCTGCACTTGCTCTCTACAATATTTTACAGGATCAAAAGAAAATTAATGAGTAGGCAATTCATAATGGATAGATTACTTCATCCAAGTGCTGAATTCAGTAAACATTCGCAACGTAAGCAAAACAATTTTCAAGTTAATGCAAATATAGACCTCTAATGAAGACTACAACAATATGCCCATAAACCCAAAACAGTAGATGTAAATAGAGATAGCAAAAGTATCATAAGGCGATCAAAGAAAATGAAAGGAGTGATGAGGTTATATTTAGAAGCCTTTGATAAAAGCTTGTCATCGATGGCCTTGATGAGCATCATTATGTTGCTCACCTTCTCTTTTTGCTTTTTCTTGCTCCACTTTTTTAATTTTCACATACACTTATGAGTATCGATGCAAAAATAAAAGAAAATATATATAAAAATCATCTATTTCAAATAATAATAAAAAATAAAAAAACCTTGCCATTACCAGACTTAGCAAGCTTGGAGGGTGAAGGTGAAGTCTTTTCCTTCTTTGGTGCTTGAAATGCAATAATTTTGAAAAAAAAATTTAATACCTCAAACTCAAACTAGATACAATAATGTGGAGAGATTAATATTAATAGACCCATGAAGAAGATGAACAAGGTTAATGACTATCAAAAGCCACAGGCAATGAACAAAAGAGGAGAAAGAGGAGAAAACTAAAGTAGAGAGAAAATTTTCATTTTTAATCATGATAATATAAAAATTGGGTATAACAATTAATGAAAATTATTATCATAACAACATTCACACCCATAATTATTGACAAGGATTAGAATAAAATTATATTAGAATGAAGATAACTTCAATTAGTTATCATGTTATTCAAATTTAATAAGGAATAGTTAATATTAAAATTGAATACATACAATATTAAGGATGAATGATTTGAAGGAGAATTAAAATTGTACATTTGACAATATTATAATAATATAATTAGTACATGTAACAACAAAATAGGAACTAGACACTATGATACGAACCTTATCCCAACAGGAGTAAAACCCAAATCTTACCAGAGTTGTAGGTTCCCGAGCCGTCCTTCTTGTTGAACTGCTTTCTTTGCGACAACACCCAACCCTAACCTGTGGATTGAACCCTGCCTATAGCCCTCTATAACCCTGTGAGCAATACCCCAAATCCCCAACGATTTGAAGCTACCCAACAGAACCAAGAAGTATGCACAAAACCTTGAGTGAAAGAAACTCAAGGCTTCAGCTTTTGAATTGAATTTAATCGATTCTCCCAAATAGACCCAAACAAGTTCTTTCTTAGAACTAGAAGAAAAGCACGTAAGGCTCTCAGGTTTGTAATTTCTTAAAGTTGTCTTCAAAGTGGCTGCTGAATGGCCTTTAAATAAGGTACAAGTGTGGCCAAGCTGATTCAAAGCCCACTAGAGTTTGGATTGCTTGCTTTTAATTGACAAATTTAACCCTCTCACTAAATAAATAATTAAAACCTAACCCAACTAGGACTGGCTTAATAAATAAATCCTATTCTAACACGTAAAAAGAAATAACTACTAGAACAAAAGAAAATAAAATAAAATAAATAGTTACATGACCGAAATTATGGATTGTCCACAACACTTAGTACATTAACAACTCGGTCATGTTGAAGAAGTTTCTCCTCCTTGGCATGTACTTCACGTATGAGTTGAGCCAAAGCCTCTTGCATTTTCCTTGTACGTGACCTCGTCATTGGACCACTCATGTCACGTAAAAGGTCTTGTGAGCGACGTGTGGGTATAGACACTTGATCATGCACAGCTTGGCCGTTTGCGCCCTCCTTATCTTCATCACACTATTATATATATATATATATATATATATATATATATATATATATATATATATATATATATATATATATATCATCATCATCATCATCATCATCATCATCATCATCATCACCTTTATCCCAAACTAGTTGGGGTCGGCGGTCGATTGTCCACAACACTTAGTACATTAACAACTCGGTCATGTTGAAGAAGTTTCTCCTCCTTGGCATGTACTTCACGTATGAGTTGAGCCAAAGCCTCTTGCATTTTCCTTGTACGTGACCTCGTCATTGGACCACTCATGTCACGTAAAAGGTCTTGTGAGCAACGTGTGGGTATAGACACTTGATCATGCACAGCTTGGCCGTTTGCGCCCTCCTTATCTTCATCACACTATTATATATATATATATATATATATATATATATATATATATATATACCAAGGTATAAGCTTTTGTATTTATGAAGTTTAAATAAACTCCAAGTATTGTTCAAGCAAGAGCTAGTCCTTTGTTCATCTAGTTCATTTGTTATTTAATTTTCAAAAGTTTATTATTTCTTCCAATGTTTAGCTAGTTCTTTTGTTATTTATATTTCAAAGTCTATTATTGCTTTTATTTTGATGCTTGGCCGGTTCAACCGCCTAATCTAACCTTGTTTATTTATATTCTGTCATTTAAATTTCTGTTTATTTAATTTTCTTGTTTATATCTTGTTAATGGTTGGCTAAGCCACCTATCCCTTTCCTCTAAGTGGCAGTCCGTCTGCGACCCACTTCTCCTTTTACTTTCTGTATCTTTAAGGGGTCCCTCTCCTCACTGGTATCAGAGCCAGAGAGGGAAGTGGGATTGTAATGATGAATTTCAATACTTTATGATATTGTTATTATGCATCTACCTTTAATAATTATTTATTTTGATGCTTTATGATATTGTTCTTGTGGATCTAACCTTTTTTGATGCAGATCTGTTTGTATTTTGCCTGTTTTACCAACAGTGTTATGGTAGTAAGACCCAGGGTAGGGCGGTAAACCCAGTTGAGCTGTTGAGGGTCTTAGAGTCCAAAAAACTTTAGGATTGGTAAAATAATGAGTAGATCTGAGTAAAAATTGGTAGATCTATAACAACTTTAGCATAAAATGTTAAAATTTATAATTATTTGGTAGATTTATAATAACTTTAGCATCAACTGAAAATTCATGATTATTTTCCCATGGAACTCGAAAGCTTTTGATACTAAAGGAAAGGGTTAAAAGTCTTATAAGGTTTATTGCATTTCTGTCTACTTGCTTCCTTGTATTTTTATTTGCAATATGTCTTCTCTTTTTAGATCTTTTTCCAAAGCATCTTCCTCTTCTTCCTCTTCTTCAAACACTCTTCTTAAAGAAGAAATTAATTTAGAAAACATTGGTCAAACAATAGACAATTGGAAAATTCCTAAACACCCAACTAATCATGTTTATCATGAGTCAAAATGGTCTTTAACTTCAGATTACACAATTAAAACAGTTGAACAAACCATAGCTCTTCATTCTGACTATGAAGAAATTAAACTTTTGTCAAGAAAAACTATAGAAAAACATTTACGAAAATATAACTACCTTCATTTTGGTCTAGTACAAGTGGCTGCAAAACCACTTACTAGAGAAGGTCTAGATACATCTCTTTTACTTGCTCTAAGAGATTGTAGATTTTTAAACTTTGATGATTCATTGCTTGGAATGGTTGAAACGATCTATGTGATGGACCAGTTTATTTTGATTGTTTTCCAAATTTCACTTTGTTTCTTTACGTGATAGAAACATTTTAGACACTCTCACTTTAAATATTAAAACCGAAAATTATAAAACTAAAGCAGTACACTTCCAAAGTAGCAATTTTGTTTAGGATCGATAAAGCCATGTGTTGACTTTTAGTACAGGAGCCCTAAAGTCTCACAAAAAGGGGAAACTATCCTCTTCGCATGATCTGGCGGATCCCAACTCATGCACCGTGTCTATCACTTGGAACCAAGTCACACTTCCGAACAATGGTCACCGGATCACGGCACCATTCGATAAAAATACAACTGTCTAGTATCCAACAGATTTCCAACGAGGCCGTCCAAATCAGGTTTGATAGAACTTCTAGCTTTAGGATTTCTACTTCTAATCCTGCTTGTTCCCAACCTAGACATTCCGTGTCTGACTTTAGACCAATGTCTTCGTCCTCAACCATGTTTCAACACCTTGACAATTCATCAAGTATACCTCAAGCAAGGTATACTGATTCAAACCGAGCCATCCTCATCGGATCACGGAGATTTACCAAAATCTCCAACATAGTCTAGTATTGCTGATAATACGCCAATTAGTGAATTAAGAACTTTAACTTTAGATACACAAATTGGTTTTCAAATTAATAAAGAATATCTTAGGAAGGAATTTTACTCAGAAGAAAACCTTTCTAAAAGAACATGGTTCTTGAATTCTTTTCAAGGCAATTTTCGAAAACAAATCCAAGAAAATTATTATAATTTTCTTAATAAAATTAAAGAACATGTTTTCTTCTTTGAATGGTTCATTATTTATGCAGAAAAAAATTCAATTGATTTTCCTTTTGATAAAACAATCTCTGTTTTGAAAAAATGGAAAACTTCCGAAGGAGAAGTCCCATCTGAATTTCCTCCAAATAAACCAGTCACGATTTCTTATAAATCTATTGAATTAAAAGCTGTTCCTTTTAAACAAAGAACTGAAACAGAACAAATAACTGGTAAAGATATACAAAGTATTTTTGAACAAAACAATTATACTAATAAGTATTTACAGACTATTGGAGAATATTTTATTACAAATAATAAAATTACTCCCCAATCTTTTTATGCTCCTCCTCTTTCAAATTTACAGATTTCTACAGTTCCTTCACCTACTTCTTTTCCAAATATTCCTTTATTCAAGCCGTATGAAATTCCTAGTCAACTAACCAAACCCATTCAAGAAAAACCTTTGTCTGAATTTGAAAAAAGATTAGCCAAAATAGAAGAGTCATTTCAAACTCCAAAGCCCAAGCAGAAAATGGAAATGGGGTCATCTTCCGTTTCTGCTCAACCATCTAAGTCAAATGATCCAGCCTCGGCCTCGGTCAACCAATCAATCTCTGTCTTAAATAAAGACACTGATAATGATGAGTCATCCGACCCTGAAGTGGCCAAACTCAGAAGTTTTAGACCTCACACCTATAGTAAAGAAAAGTCTATTTCTACTTGGAAAAATTCACAAAAACTTTATTATCCTAGAGCTACTTATCCAGATTTAGCTTTAGAAGAAAGACCAAATGTTTTCCAAAATAATTATACTGCAAATGGTATTTATGAATGGTGTATTGATGGTCAATCTGAATACAACATTTTAACAATACTACAACAAATGACTATGGTTGCTACAGCATACCGAACAACTCATAATTGTGCTGACCGATTAGCGACTCATGTTTTAATTCTTTGGTTTCTGGTCGATTAAAGGATGGTGGGATGAACACCTATCATCCATAGATAAAGACAAAATTTTAAATTCATTAAAATCGATGAAGATGGTGAACCCATTTTAGTTAATGGTCAAACTATTTACGATCTTTGTTTCTACTCTTCTTTTACAATTGCAAAGACTTTTGTTGGAGACCCGAGGATCTTTAGAGATAGATCATCGAGCTCCTAAATAATTTGAAATGTAAAAACTATCGATTTTAGATGGTACAAAGACACATTTTTACTAGAATTTATTCTAGGCACGATGGTAATCAAGCCTATTGGAAAGAAAAATTTTTAGATGGTCTTCCAAAATCTTTGCGTGACATGGTTCGTGATGAACTACGAGTCCAATACAATGGCGTGGTTCCTTACGAACAAATTACTTATGGTCAATTAACCAGTCAAATACAACAAGTTGCCTTAAAAATTTGTAGACAAGATAAAATCCTTGCACAATTAGCTAAGGATAGGGCCCAACAACAAAGAGACTTAGGATCTTTTTGTGAACAATTTGGTCTTACTAGTTGTCATCCGACCCATAGGAAGAGGTCATCCAAAACTAAGTTTAGAAAGTATCGCCCAATCTTCCTTACAAACCCAATAAGCATTTTTCTAAGAAACATTCCAATCCACCCAAACCATCTTTCCAAAAGTCAAAAGATATTGTTTGTTATAAATGTAAAAAGCCGTGACATATAGCGGTATTGTAGACTTAAAAATAAAATTCAAGAATTAAACTTAGAAGAAGAAGTACTAGACCAAATAGCTAAATTGCTTGTTGATTACGATAATTCGATAATTGAACATGAGTCGATGATCTTCTAAATCAATTAGAAGATCGGGATGATTATTACGATTCTAGTTCGAAGATTACGGACAAGAACATTCAATCAATGTTCTTACCAAAGAACAAGATCTTTTAGTTGATCTTCTTGAAGAAATTTGATTACGAAAGAAGAAAAAATATTTCGAAAAATTGAAACAAGTTTTTGTAGAAAAACAACCTGAAAATGATCACTACTTTTCAAAAGATCCCCGATTTTCTAATATTTACAATTTCAATGATATTTTAAATCGTTTTCCAAAAAATCCTAAACCAGTTTCTTTGCAAGATCTTCAATCAGAAGTCTCATTCCTCAAAGAGGAAATTAAGAAAATAAAAGCACAACAAGAATTGGATCGTCTTGTTATTGACTCATTAATTTCTGAAAAAGGGAAGTTCTCCGAAACTTCCACTCTTTCTAAACCTTCTGCTCTTTCTAAACCTTCTTCTTCAAATTCCCCTACTTTTGAAAAATTTGAAGAAACTGACCACTTTCTTAATCATATTTCTTTAGTCCAACAAAAATATGATATTTTAATTACTTTAGTTATAAAAGATAATTTCAAACTTGAAATTCCTGCTTTATGGGATACAGGGGCGGATATGTGTTGTATCCAAGAAGGACTTATCCCTTCAATCTATTTTGAAAAAACCAAAGAACGACTTCGTTCTGCAAATGGTTCTAAATTACAAATAAATTATAAACTTCCTGAAGTTGAAGTTCATTTTCAAAATGGTTTTGTAAAAACATCTTTTCTTTTAGCAAAAGATTTAAATGGATTAGCTTATTTAGGCACTCCATTTATCTATCAAGTAACTCCATATTTAACTAATTTCAAAGGAATTTACCCTCAAAATATTCCAAATTCTTGTATTCCTTTTGCCAAACCACCTTTGGAAAGAAAATTAAATACTTTATTTTCCAATGATTCTCAAATAAATGTTTTAACCTTAAAACAAAACCAAATAAATTTTCTTATTCAAGAAATATCTTTCAAAAGAATTGAAGAACAACTCCAGCAACCTTTGCTTCAAAATAGGATTAAAGATCTTGAGTCCAAACTCCAAAGGGAGATTTGTGCGAAATTCCAACGAGATTTTGGAATAGAAAACAACATGTAGTTTACCTCCTTATGAAAAGGATTTTGATGAACGTCTAATTCCAACAAAGGCAAGAGCTATCCAAATGTATCAAGAGCTTCTTCAACATTGTGAAGAAGAAATTAATGATCTTCTGAATAAGAAGATTATACAAAAAAGTCGATCTCCTTGGAGGTCACCTTTTATGTTAATAAAAATTCGAAATAGAAAGAGGTGTTCCAAGACTTGTAATTAATTACAAGGCTTTAAATACTGACCCTTCAATGGATTCGATATCCAATTCCCAACAAAAAAGATCTTCTCCAAAATTATATGCTGCAAAATTTTTTTCAAAATTTGATATGAAATCTGGATTTTGGCAGATTCAAATCCATCCTTCTGACAGGTATAAAACCGCATTTAATGTCCCTTTCGGACATTATGAATGGAATGTAATGCCTTTCGGTTTAAAGAATGCCCCTTCTGAGTTTCAAAGGATTATGAATGATATTTTTAATCCTTATTCAAATTTTATTATTGTTTATATTGATGATGTGTTAGTCTTCTCTGAAAACATTGACCAGCATTTTAAACATGTTCATACATTTCTGCATGTCATTAAACAAAATGGTTTAGCTGTTTCTCAGAAAAAGATTAGTCTTTTTCAAACAAAAATTAGATTCTTAGGGCACCATATTCATTTAGGAACTATTATTCCAATTGAAAGATCAATCCAATTTGCTGATAAATTTCCTGATCAAATCCTAGAAAAACAACAACTTCAAAGATTTTTAGGTTGCTTAAATTATGTTTCTGATTTCATTCCAGAACTTAGCAATCTTATTAAACCTTTGCATGAACGCCTTAAGAAAACTCCCCCTGCCTGGGCTGTCATTCATACAAATATAGTTAGACAAATTAAAAAACAAGTTAAAGCACTTCCTTGTCTTGCATTATCAGATCCATCAACCCAAAAAATTGTTGAGACTGATGCTTCTGACATTGGATATGGTGGTATCTTAAAACAGGTCCAGAATGGCAAAGAGCAAATTGTGGCATTTGCATCTAAGCATTGGAATGATTCCCAACAGAATTATTCTACCATTAAAAAAGAAATTCTTGCAATAGTTTTATGTATTTCTAAATTTCAATCTGATTTACTAAATAAACAATTTTTATTACGTGTTGATTGTAAATCTGCAAAAGAGGTTTTGCAAAAAGATGTTAAACACCTTGCTTCTAAGCAAATTTTTGCAAGGTGGCAAGCTATCCTATCTGTTTTCGATTTCGATATTGAATACATTAAAGGAGAAAACAATTCCCTTCCTGACTATTTGACTCGTGAATTTTTGCAGGGACGATAACAATGCCTCCGAAAAAGAAAAAGGAAGAACCTCCTACCAGTAAACCAAATACTTCTCAAATATCCAAAACTGAATCTTCGGATTCAACCAAAAGCATACAAACTCCAGTACACATCCCAACCCCTTCAAATTATGCTCTTACACCAACCCAGATTCAAGCTTTTGAATCCCTTGAAAACATCAAACCAATTTCCATCTTAGCACCCAGAACATGGGCAGACATTGCTGAAGAAGACGAAGTCCACACACAATCGCTTTACCCATTAGCAGTCTGGATTTCAATTGGTAAAACCTCCTCAAACTTTGATGGCGGCTTCAAGCCCATCCTTCTCAATCCCAAGTGGCGGCTCTGAGCCCCACTCAATCTTATCCAACAACCATGGCTCAAAAATCACAAAAACAAGTAGTGATCCCGACTACTACCCAGGTAGTAATTCCAACTACCTCTCCAAAAGCCCAAGAGCCATACCATAAAAATGATCATCCAGTAAACATTTTGCAAATGGAACCCGATATTTTCCACAATAACCCAGTTCAAATGGCCCAAATCATTTTTCCCAAAGGGTTCCACTACTTTTTACCCTCTATCTCTAAAACCCCAACATTCTATGAGTTCATCCTTTTGGACTCTGGGTCCGTATCCTTCAAACATTACCAAGACAAAACACAAACCTATATTACCCACTCCACCCAAATTCTCAAAGTCATTAAACCATCCGAATGGGGAAATGATCTAAACAGACCTAGAGATTTTTCTCAAGCATTTCAACCCCAGGGATATACTTATTGGGACTATAAAAGTGCTTGGTATAATGTTTTTACACTTCAAAATGTTCATAATAAGCACTCTTGGTTCTTTTATTTTAAGAGAACTAACAAATATGATTTTCCAGTTTGGTTTATCCAATGGTGGGGCGTTCATGGCCCAAACTAAAAATGTTGCGGACATAGCCAGTGAGGATTCCAAATTTTCAACCAAAAATTCCAATCTCCTAAACCTTTTATACCAAAATTATTAAGCTTCTTTTCTCTGTTTTCTCTTTCATGGATTTATTCATGGAAATACGAATTTGTTAAACCCAATCAAAATTTTCCTCCACTTCTTGTTCGACAAGGGTATTCTAAATGGTGGAAAGAATTCAAAACAATTCAATCCAACCTCCACAAATCAAGCATGGTTCACTTTGAACCCACAATTCTTACCATTCTTGATCCGCAAATAACTGCATTTCTGCAACAAAAAAGTTTGGCCCAGTCCAAATTAGCAGCACTCACTAATAAAGAAGACTATGTCAAACATTTGGAAAGCCTGCTTTCCCAGTTCAAACAAGAATCTCAAGGCCCAACCACATGTTGCCAAAGCCCAAGAGGAGTCAACAACACAAACTCGAGAGACAAGACCTCCCAGAGTTCGGTCAAAGAAGAAGCGAGCGAAGAAGTAGAAGATCCATTTTACTTAAATGGAGATGATTGTTATGGAATATTTTAATTCTTGCAAAAATTGTAATAGTGTTACTAAAAAATCCATTTTACTTAAATGGAAATGATTGTTATGTAATCTTTTAAATTTTGCAAAAATTGTAATAGTGTCTTTATGTGAACATCAGTAGCAAAGACAGTGTAGCATGATCTTGTAGCGCCAGACACTATTCAAACACACGGCAACTCTGTACCTTCCTTTGTAGCGGGCCTTTGTTCACCGACCTTTGTAGCGATTCTTTATGTGACGGGAATTTTCTATAAAATTCCCCTTTGTCTTCCATTTAGGCAGAGAATTTTCACACACCACAAACTTTCTATCCAAATATCCTCTCAACCTTAGACTAGAAGTCTTTCCTATCTTTCATTTTCTCTCATTCTTCCTCTCTTTCTTTCTTCCTTTCTTTCTTTCTTTCTTCTTCCTTTCTTGTACCAACATTCTCCCAAACTTAACCTTGGCTACCAAGGTATAAGCTTTTGTATTTATGAAGTTTAAATAAACTCCAAGTATTGTTCAAGCAAGAGCTAGTCCTTTGTTCATCTAGTTCATTTGTTATTTAATTTTCAAAAGTTTATTATTTCTTCCAATGTTTAGCTAGTTCTTTTGTTATTTATATTTCAAAGTCTATTATTGCTTTTATTTTGATGCTTGGCCGGTTCAACCGCCTAATCTAACCTTGTTTATTTATATTCTGTCATTTAAATTTCTGTTTATTTAATTTA